>VZRS01001345.1:43878-68831 GCA_013398055.1 Ifrita kowaldi
TGGGAGTTTAGGGTTTCTTTTTGGTGGGGTTTTGGATTTTTTTTTTTTTTGTTTGCTTCTGTTGCAATATCAAGATGTCAGAGGAAAAGCATGAATTTTTCTTACTCAGTTTCACACAGTGGTGGGAGCACTCCACCACTCCAAACCCCATCTCGACTTGTCATCACACAGGAATTGCTACATTTGCATAACCCAAGAAGAAGCGCAAAGTCAAAAAGCATAGTATCAGCTTAAACAATTGATACATCAGACTTTTAACTTTGTATTTATTAGCAAATGATAGATACCCGATCACACACACACAAACTGGGTGAAAAAACATCTAAACTTGGAGCAAACAATTTAATGTACTATTGGAGCCACACATCAGCAGGAGTAAGAAAAATTTGGATGCATGTTTTTTTACAGAGACAACCTGACTAAACACACCAGAACTATTACTTATCTACCACTGGAAAATGTTTAAAAATACCCTGGGCAGCTCACCTAGTAAGTGCTACGCAAACATTTATCCAAATTTAAGCAAAACTTGGGGGAAAAATTACAGTGATTGAACCTGATTTTTCGCCTCCTAAAGCAAGTACACTTAAGTGTTGTGGGTCAGCTAATGTAAAGCCACTGAAATTCTTAGACCTAGAAAGGATCCATTTTCAAGAAGCCTGTTTAAGAATGCAAAACATCCCACATACTGAATCACGACTAACCTGAGGGCACTCCATCGATGCAGGCGTGAATTTGCTTTCTGTTCAATAACAATTGTATTTGCATGTCATTAGTTATATTTGCACTAGTGCTTTCTGCCCAAGAGGTTAATGCAATCCAGCAGACTGTATGAGGAGATCACATGCGAGTTTTTGAGGTTGCACTGTTTATTTTAAACAGCTGGACATCAGTCATGATGGACAGTTTGCTTCTTTATTCACTCAGCACTCACTACTAATTTTTGAAGAAGACTATAGACTGCTTTAAGAACCACTTTTTGTAGCACACTTCCAATGTGGCTCCCCACTCTCGAGGGTGCACTAACAGCAAACCATGAAGCTGAGCACCAAGTAAAATATTTACTTCTCAAAGAACAAAAGAAAATATTTTCACTAGAAAAACTTTAAAAGAACAGTGCTTATGTCTTGATCTATTTGTTTTGGTTTATGCAGAGAAGAGACTCCAAGAAAATCTTGCATTAATTAAACCAAGGTCTCTGCTCTCCACACAAAGATGACCCATGTAAATAAACCAGACGGCAAAACACTTCTGCCTATAGCAGAGTTTTCACTGCCCTAGCCTAGCTCAGATCCACTAGCAATGAACAGATAAGCTGCTCTCTGTAGAAAGCTTGCATCATTGCTTGTCTTGGCTGTGGAGACAGGCTTGGGAACTGGGTTAGCCCCACTAGGGATGTGATACCTTCTGCACCAGCACAGCACAGCACTGCACAGCACAGCACAGCACAGCACAGCACTGCACTGCACTGCACTGCACTGCTAACCTGTATTAATTATGTAGAGGGGAAGCCACCACCGGGCTCAGAGCGTGACATTTGTTCCTGAACCACACTCGGACTACACAGGCTGGGAAAAGTAGACTGAGCCATGAAAGTGCGCCAGTTCACTGCTGCACAAGTGTGCCAACAGCGCAAGCAGGATAAACCCAAAGTACAGTGTTCTCACTGTCCTGTCAGCTGTGCCATATACACACCACAGGAGATGGAATGCCTAGGCAAAATGCCTACACTTATTTCGCGTTACTAGGAGGTTAAAAACCAAAACAAACCCGCAAATCAAATCCTGAAGGGAAAAATTAAATTTGCAGCCTTTGTTTCTTGCCTGTTTGAGGATGTGGTTGTGGACAGAGGGGAGGGGAGAGGAGGCATGAATAGGGCAATATAACAGTTCTTCAGAACAAAGTCTGCAGAGAGCATAATGCATGGTATTGCCCCTACCTGACCTATCTGGAAAAATCCGGAGGTCATTTTTAAATCCTCAAAATCATTTCAGACACTTGTACATTCGTCATAATGATCAGGTCTATAAGACTGGTTATAAAGAGTGAACTATAAAGTTTTATAAAATCCATGCACAACTTTGACCAACTGTGCTCTGAAATACTGTTTTCTTTTTTGTCATACAACTACTGAACTACTGCTTATCTGGGGGACTGGGGAGGTGGAGGGATTCACCTTGGAGATGTTTTCTTTTTGAGGGAGTTCCAAATATTCAAATATTTAGAATCTACAATTTAGTTTCTAAATACATGTTCACCAAACAAAAGAGAAAAGTCAATCACAACATATGACTCTGATAAACAGTCTTAAATTTTTTTTCTTCCATCCTATTTCTTTATGGAAAAAAAATACTAAATAGTGAAAACAAGAAGGTTATGACATACACCAACGAAACCCAGGAAATTCAAAGCTGAAAGCTGTTGAAATATCTGTCTCAAGTTAATTCCACTCCTCTTCCTGTTTTTTATATATACGCCATGGGATTGGCAATGTCAGCCTCAAGCAAACTTCCTGGCTCGGGTCCCAGTCCGTGTAACTTCGGAGTCACGTAAGCACAGGTCACCCTTCCTGTCCTCACGGTGCTCTTCTTCATCCTCCTTCCGAAGACAATTGTTCCCTCTGACTTCTCCCTGCAACTCTTCCCTCTGATAACCCCATCACCTTCTGTCACAGCTGACTTGTAAACTCATCAGCAGTGCAAAGGTTACTGCTGCTTGTCCCAACTCTCTTCCCTTTTCCCATCAGGCTGTTCCTCACTAGCACCATCCTCTCACTCTGCTAATCCTGAGCAGCCCCAGACTGCTCTACCACGGCCCCTACACCCAGCTTGCCTTCACTCTTGCAGCTGAACCCCTGGGGATGAGGCCTCGTGACTCTGCCAGCTTCCTTCCCTGTACCCGTAAGGTTCCCATCCACCAACCCAATCCCCCTGTTTTTCAGTTTTCACTATTTTCTGCTTCCTGCTAAAGCTCCTGTCCTTTTCTACCCCTTTTTCCCAAGCCATCTGCATAAGGATCCTGGACAGACAGGATTTCATATTCATAGAATCACAGAGCAGTTTAGGCGGGAAGGGGCCCCAAAGGTCAACTAGCTCCAATTGCCCTGTCATGGGCAAGGACACCTTCCACTATAAGGTGGACACCACGCACGTTCCACACCTTCACTTTGTGCAGGTTTGAGCAGCCTTCTCATCCCTTCCCCTTCTTCCATCACATTTGTATTTAAGAAGGTGGACCAAGATCACCACACCCTAATAACTGCCCTATCTGCTTCTTTCCTCCAATCCCTTGAAAGGCCGGGACGTATACAGCCCATAGATAACGGGGGAGGAATTGATGCCACAGCACCGACTGGCTCTAACAGTAGGGAGAACCGCTTAGAGCCTCTGCCAGGCTGTCCTCTTCCAGACTAGGAGGAATGAGAGTCCTCCCTAGGTTTTGGGATGACCGCTTTTCCCTCCTCTATTTTCCCTCCTCTAACTTCTTTTTGATCCCCCAGATGAATAGGGGATATCATCACAGCCAAACTTTCCTTCCTCAGCAGCATCAGCAGTCACATCAAGACCCACTTGATTAGAACTAAGAAGTTTGTCCTTGCTCACTGGATTAATGAGTTCATAGAAACTCCTAGCAGGGGAACTGCTGAAGAAAGCGTGGGTGTTTAGCTCTTCTATGTTAGTTTGCTTGTGTAAACAATTTGTTTTCTCTCTCCTGGGACAGTGTGTTTTGAAATAGGCTTTTTAGAAGACAATAAGCCTCGTTGGTTGAGATGGTGAAACTGGGTCCAAGTACTGCCAAAAGCAGAGCATTCCAAACACACTGGTGACTCCGCATATTTACTGTACCGGGCGTTACATTAAGCACATAGGTCAGAGTCTGTGGGTGTCACTTTTTTTCTTTCGGATCGGAACCAAATGCAGCCAAACCCAGAAAGCAAGGCAGCAGTCAGATGACAGGCTGGGTTTAATTCTCGCTGACACACTGGTACCAGAAGATTCCCATGGCTGCCGGCAGCAAACACTGGCAATCACTGTGTACGGGGAGCTCAGACTGAGCATAGTGCCATACACGTTTACTTAGTCCTTTTAAGAAAGAAAAACTAAATTGTTTAACAGCTAATAAATTCCACCACTCTCATTCTGCCGATAATGAAGAGGAAGCTGCCAATAGGTGGAAACAGTTCTTAGGTTACATACCACAGTTTCAAGACTTAACACGGCATTGGTTTATTGCTTCTGCATCTGGTGCCAGTTATTTTTATACAGCTTCTTTGTATAAATTCAACAACATGGAAAAAAACCCTTCCAAGTCTATCAACCACTCTTAAAATAAACACCAACAAGTCCATTACCGTCTTCTGTACCTCAGCTATGACATATCCCCTGCACAAACACAAACCCACGTCCCTGGGGAGTCACAAATCTCTCGAATAACTTGACCTGCTGTGACTGAGCTAGAGGAACTCAGCCCAGCCCTAAAATTAATCTTTTTGTTCCCAGTCAGACTGCCTTTGTTTCAAAACCGTAGCACCAAAAGGCAAATCAAGGAGAAAACAAGCATCCCCCACAGTTTGAGGACCATGACCTCATGTGACCAGGACTGCTGTCCTGCGTCCCTTCCTACTTGTAAAGTCCTACTCCAGCGCCTACTGGAGAAGGTGGACACGAACAATGCCCCGCAAGGAGCTGGCATCTCCTTCCCCCTGAAGACAGAAATCAAGTATATCCCCTTATTTCTCCCAAGGCCTGCACGCAGGACAACTGGAGCTGCCCAGAAAGACCCTGATGAAGCCAACGTCCCCTGCTCCCCAAGTAATTAGCTGGCATTTGATGACGAGTGTCCCTTGAAAACAAGGAAAGCATAAGCGTGCTGGTCCCCTCTTCCATGCCATCCTTCACCTGCCCAGGGGTCTGTTACACTCAGCCAGGCTTCCTAATGCTACTGAGGGTTCAAGCAGGAACAAAGCTCCTTCAACTTGCCTTTACAGCCCGAAGTTTAACAGCAGCAGATGTCTGTTGCCACTCCGACTGCTCTCAGCTCATGCTTCCCACATTTATTCTTAGGCCTGAAGGGCTAGAACCACTTTTTCCCCTTTTGCCCTTCAAATAAGTTATATTCTGCAGAAGGCAACCACAGCGGTCCCTCTCTTGTCTGGGGAATCTAGCATTCGGCAACGCATAATGCAAAGAGATCCAGACTGTAATCCACCTTTAAGAACATGTAAATCACTTTCCACTCTGGAACGTCCTTTCTTCTTCGTGCTCTGTCCATTCTGCCAATGACATCTTAGCCTAAGCTTCCAACCACTGCTTCTGTGTACAGCAAACACCGTGTTACCAGCACCGCAGAATTCTGCAGCAGGAGCTACTTGTTTGAAACCTGCACATTCAGTGAACTTTTGGCAATTTCTGCTCGTTAATCTCTCGATCAGAAATGGATTCCAAGCCCAGCAGCACCTTCAAACAGCTGTCACGCCTCTTAGCGCCTTGCCACACAAAAGCACCTTTCTCCAATCTCCCAAAACACACAGTAAATTCACACAGAAGCATTGCACTAACACATTTCACACCTATACACGAATTACACTGTCATGCTCAGGCCTGGAAAAGCAGCAGTTCAATTTCCCATTCCGTGACCACCAAGGCTGCAATGCAAGAAACTGCCCCTAAGAAATTATAATTTTGCCAGCTGCCCCAGACATTTACATGCAGCCTTGGAAGATCTGACCTTGAAGTGATGACCATCCTATGTGCAACTCACTGTCAGCCTACACATTCACAACACAGGCTCAAGGACTCAGTGGCGCAGGTGCTTTGCTGAACTGGATCTGAAAGAGGAAGATCTAAGCCTTGCTGGGGTGAACGACTATTTGAAAGGCAGGGAAAAGACCATAGCCTAGAAATGGGTTCAAATAGCCAAGAAAATAAGCAAATTGCCTTCAGTTAAAAGCTGGCCAGCTTGAGACAAAAGCCTTTCAGCTGACAAGCAGGTTTCCGTGCTAGCCACCAGACAGTGGATGAACAGAAGGAAAGGAGTCCATAAAATGCTGAAAGAGTCACCCTACAGACATCGTACACAACTGACTTTGCCAAAACTTTACATGAGCTACTCTTCTTCAGAGTTTATACATTCAGACTAAAAAGGCGTGTGTACTATGGACGTCAGAGACCATGTATACAACCTGTGAGTTTGTATACAAGGCCTGATGTTTTATCTTCGCCTGGACCTTTCCCTAGTTTCCTGAGTTAAACATGATCTGTGGGTCTGAATCAGTGCTATTTTAACAAAACGCATCGACCAGAAAAAACATGAACAGAGAAAAACTGATGGACCATCCATAGCTAAAATTAGAAATATAAACACCTTGCTGGATGGAAAGCTTACTGGCAAATGAGCTGAACCTACAACCTACCTTTCTTAAATTTCTTGTCCTTCTAATGCACCAGATTTCAGTAAAATGTTTCAAACTAAGATCTCCCCTAGCAAAATAAAGGCTGTCTTGCCATTCTTTTGGGCCCAAGGGCATGCTCTGCCTTGACACGGGGCAAATGCCTGTAACCAGCGTTGCAATCCAATCCCATGCAGCAAAGGAAATATCCCCACGGACAAACCTGTGCAGGGAACACAACATCCACCCACACATGGGAACGAGAAGGCCCAAAACCAAAAACCCAAGGAGCCTTTCCACCGTGACTGGTGCCTTGCCTCCTAGTGGCAGTTTTAACCAAACTGATGAACACATGCCTTTGAGAAGGAAAAGGTGGCATGAAACAATGTCCTGACATTAAGGCTACTTTCTTTAACTCACTGCTTTCAAGTTAGGGTCTCAATCCAGCAATCCTCAGTTAAACATACTACCCAGCCAACCCCAAGGCCCAAGACTTCCTTAGTTTTCCATCCTGTACTCCAGTGATGCAGCCAAAAGCCTGCCAGGAACATTATTGAGATTAGATGAACCAATATTCTTCTAGAATATTGACAGTAACTACTGACAAACAACTCTCACCCACGGTATGTTCTGAGAACACATAAAACAACGAAAAGCAACACACAGAGCATCAGTGGAACTGCCACAGTATTATGCACTCCTTGCCCTGAAATAAACCTTAATTAAAAGGTTGAATTTAGACGTAGCTCTCAGAGTGCCATACTAAAAAAGAAAAAAAAAGCAGCTGCCTCCTCCAGCTCACTGTGGAGTAGGGAAAGCAATGGTTCTCTGCAACATGGCAAACAGGAGGCCACCAGCAGCCCAGGAAGGTGCCCCGTGTGTCTGCCAAGAGGCTGTGCAGTGCACGTGGGAGTACCCCACTCCAGCGAGGATCAGATCACACAGGATCCAGCTAAAACGCTTCTCTGGCTTCCAGAGCTGTTGTAAACCACATGGAAATACACCATAGCTGTCATGGTGGACCACCATAAGTGATAGCTAACACATGCTCAGTCACTCATGAAATTCCAAGGGATGAAATAATATTTTTCATATAGACATCAAAAAATGAACCTGCACTATAAAAAACCCAAATATTTACTTTGGCAGATCATCTCTTCTAGCAAAAAAAATTGCAATAAAGTTAAACATTTAATGGGACACACTGCAAAACAGATGCTGAGAATATCTTTGCAGGGATTCCTGCCAAAGTGGAGGAGCTGTGCATCTATCAGTGCAACAAACATGATTCAAGAATTTTTATGGAACCACTAAATAGAAACTTTGAACTATCCAAAGGAAAGATGGTTGTTCGCTTGATGGTGAACTCATTTTTTCCTCTGCTAAAAATTCCAAGCAATACGGTTTGCAGAGGATATACCACATAAATGAAGAACACCAATACAAGTTAGAACAGAGCCTTTCCACCTAACTCCTCAAAGATCATTTTCTAAAATTAAAGTTACTTAACAGCAGTTTACAAAGACTTCAGCAGCAATTCCCAGCTCTAACACACATTCAGAGGAACACTTCAGGATGAGTTTTACTGCACCTACTATTTAAATCCATCAAGTCCAAGCCACCAGCACATTTTCTACTTACACCTCCCAAAACCGAATTCTTGTAAATTTCCAAAACAACCATCATTTTAACAGCTGTCTCTAGATAGATATAGCAAAACCTAAGTAAAAATGTAGGGATATGCTGTGGCACAGGTGCATATACAACTTAAACAACCTAGAGCACCCTAAAGGTTCCCAGTCATGCATCCAGACAGTTGTGGCCCTTAGCAAACACACCGCAAGAACTCTGCTTCCTTCTCCCAAGCTATTCAGTGTGTCCGAAGTCTGATTTTTATTCTTGCATTAACTACCACGGACACTGTGAGTAAATTATTCTTTTTTAAATACCCAGCTGTAGCTAAAATAGCTTGTTACAACACTTACTGAGGGCTGACATTTCATAGTTGCCAATATCTAACTGCTTTCCTAACAAATTACAATCTCAGCAAGTTAAGCAGCATAAAGCATGCCAAGGCCCCAGCTGGCACAAGGATGCATGTTTATTTTTGTGAAGGTTATGGTTTTGGTTTGTGGCTGCATAAAAAAATATAAAAAAACCAAAACCAAAACAGTTTAAAAACAACTTCTTTGCAGAAGATGGTGAGCACTTTCCCACACAAGCAGATCCAAAACTGGTAGCAGGCATCCCCAGGCCTCAGCACAGGCCTTCTTTAATTCCCAAGTTAAAATTATCACAAGGCTCACTTACAGAACCAGCACAAAGCTGGAGTACACGGCAGCACCTTGCCACACTGGCTCAGGCACACAGGTTGGGCTGGAACACAACAGCTGGGAATTCTGTCCACTGCTCCACACAGGAGAAACCCCTCGTGCCACAGCATCTGGCTTTTGCACCGTGCACCTGACCAGGCACCTGCAGGGCAGCGAGATAAAAGAGGGTACTTGTAAACAGAATTCCTCTGGGCACTGGCTCCCTGTGCTACTCTGGCCACTCACTCAGACCCGCCTTCTGCCACCCCCACGTGCTCCACAGCTCCGAGTCCTCACCCAAACCAGGGAGTCGAGTCAATGTTCCCCTCTCTTTCCACACATTCACACTCAAATGCATACAAAGACATGCCTTGGCATACACTCAAAAATCATCATCCATTAGGAGAAAATATTAAGCAAAGGATTTAGAGGAAGACAAGGCTACAGATCCACAGTCAAGTTAAGAAGGGAATGTCAGCATATGCGGCGCACATCATGCACAAAAGCAAAATCAGTAAGGTTTTGGGTTATTTTTGTGTCGCAAGTGTGTATGTTTCAACAAAGTCAGCATTGAAGAGCCCTGGAGTTAATCCCTGGAAAGCACAGATTTGTATTCAGCAAATATAAACTAGAAGTCAAAAGCATCATTTTTGGTGCAAAAAAAAAAAAAGCGCTAAGAACCCTTTAAAAGTCGAAAAAGTATCTGGCTATTGTGGGTTTTCTCCTTTTCCCTCACAAGCCACTTGTGAGACCTTGTTTAGAGCACTGTATTTAGTCCTGGGCATCTGGCCAGACGACATTCACATTCTGGAGCTGGTGGAGTGAGGAAAAGGAATAGTTTGGGGGTTTTTTTTGAGAGAAGTCCCTCAGGAAAGAGTTGTGTCTGCCTCTAAGCATGTATACATGAGGCTGGGGAGGTGACTTAACATCTCTCACCAGAGTCAATCTGCAGTGCTCTGCTGGTTCTAATGGAGCAACAGCAATTTGCAGCAGAAGATTTGTCCTTTAGATTCTGAATACCACACAAAACGATCCAGTGCTTTCAGACTTTTGAGAACTCAGAAAGACAACACCTGCTTATGCGCAAAGCAGGGCTTTTACTCTTCAAAGACAAGTTACAGATAAGACATCTTCCAAGAACGTTCATTTACAAGGCTGTCTTGCAAAACCCTGCTCCCAGATCAGGAGGCAAAATGCACTTCCCTTTTCTCATCCTACCCTCTCGTTATACACAGTGCTCACAGACCAGAATCCTCCCTGGTGCAGCACCATTAGCTGTCTTCTCACACAACACCCAACACAAATGGGTGCACTGATTCCAAACAGTGTATGATGATTACGTACCACAAAATACTGTTGTTATTCCTGCCAGAGGACTGGTAGGACTCCAGTAACTCCCTTCTGCTACTTTCACTCTGCCAGGGCGAGATCTTCATGCTCCTCTCCCCATATTCATGCTGATGGCAGAATCCTTACCAGCTCCAAAGGGAACAGTACAGCATTAACGCACAACAATTTTCAACTGAGCTAATTGTTTAGATCAGCATTTCCAAAAAAACAGAATGAACCTACTGACAGAACGTGACTGCAGCTCCACAGTTTCTTTTCCTTTATGTACAGTTTCTCTCTGCTGATCCCAAGGCAGAAATGATGGCTTTAGCTATCCTGCAAAATTTTCAATTTTACTTAAAAAAGTAAACGATGGGTTCTGTGTATGCAGGCTCATAAGATCTACATCAGGCAACCGAAAGTTACAAGGATAAAACCAAGCTCTTGGGCCTGATTCAGCATTCACAACAGCATAAATTCAGAAGCAACTCCCCTGAAGTCAATAAAGCATAAAACTTCCTGTCAACAGAGGAGAACTAGGCCCACCCTCTTTCGACTAAAGAATGATCCTCACAAAGAATGGACTTCACAAGCATGAGAGAGCCTGGGAATGCTATGCCACATTACTGTGCTCTTTATTTTGGCTGAAAACTTCAGGCAGCAGCCCTCAGCTGAAACAGGCAGCTGTGAACACTTCCATGCCGAGACTCTTGCCCTGCCCGCTCGGGTACAGAGCAGCAGCATGCGCTTTACACACACTTTTCCCAGCAGCACAACACCCGAGTGAGAAAAGGACCTGTGCCTCCACACTGCACAAACCTCTGCCTCTGTCTTGCCAATCACATCATCAGCTGAGACAGGGGATGCTTTTTGAGGCAGAATGTCCAGCACGGAGGCAGCCATGGACTGCTGTGATGCCTGGCAGGTCCTTCGCCACCTTTCATTTCTGTGGCAGCCTTGTGAAACAAGGCGGCAGAGAAAGGACTGTACGTGTTTGTCGTGGTCCAGCTACAAAAAGGTCCTCGAAGCCAAATTAACACAGACTGGGTTATAGCACAGCCTGTCTCCCCTGCCAGGCAGGGCTCACACAGGGCCCGGACCAAAAGCAGGATCAGACCACTTACACACTTCGGACTCTACAGCCAAGAATGAGAAGCAGCAGCAGCTGCCCTTCCACAAACAAACCCTGTCACGGCTCACAGCAGCTGAGACAAAAAAAAATCCGTGCCCCTGCCAGCTCTTTCTCCTTGTCCTGCTCTAGCTGCAAACGCTCAGGACTCCTGAACATGTATGGTTAGGTGAACCAGAGCACCTTAGCACTGGGAAACTGCAGGTGGTAGAATATCAGGTACTAGTAACGTCCACGGTAGTCCCACTCTGGATCACAAGCACCATAAACGCCAAGGAGCAGACAGGACCTCCTTTCTAGCTGCCAGTAATGTGCTCCATGAGAAGACATGGGATAAGCGTATTGCATTAGGCGTCCTGATGTAGCATTTTAAGTGTCAGGAATAATTTATTTTCAGTGCTCTGAACTAAGACATACATTGGAAAACTAGACCCTCATATCCATCCAATTCACACTACAACACCTCTGTGTTTTGCTACACCATGATTCAATTTAACACGGGGTACCAAATATTCAGTTACACTTCCAACCCCTCTCCTGATAGGAATGACCAGTTGAATGATAACTGACCCAAACAAAACAAATGGTAACTGGCACACTTGACTCTACTTAGCATTCTCTCCAGAGCAACTCTTTATTGAGGAACTTCAGAAAGTTTTTTGAGACACATCTTGATAAATCTCCAATTGCATATTAGAGGTACATAAAGCCTCTTACTCTCTTACTCTTAAACCACTTACTCTTGAGATCTGTATGGTATGCCAAGTATTTATTACAGCCACAGGCAAGTCCTGCACAGCTACAGAGCCTGCAATACATTTGATCACAGAACCAGTTTTCTGTATGTTGCTCCACTCATGTTTGAAGTCACCGTGTCTGCAAGTTAAGAGCACGATTTTGCTGTTGACCCCCTTTCTCCTCCTGACACAGAGCCTCTCAGTGATCCTACAGGGCCAATAAACTGCGGCCGTGCTTTAGTGAGGTATTAAGAAAAGAACCGAGTCCGTATCTACTTGATACAGTACTCCATCAATCCCCTGCTGCTGATGGGAGATGAATTACCTCACTTATCGCTACAATGTGACAGCCACATTATTCTCGAGCATAACAGCAGCTCTCTAACTGCTACAGTAACAGCACTGTTCTTCTCCTTTTTAAAGCAGTAGGTCCCTTCTGAAAAAAGTTCAGTCGCCCTACTGTTCATTCAGTCTCCCAGTAACTACTGCTTGAACTAGCTTTAAAAACAGCGCAGGAATGCCCCGACAGCTAAGTAGAAGAGCTAGTCGCCTTCTTCTACATCAAGAGCAACAGGAGCCACCTCTCCTCGTCCTGTCAGCCACACACCAGAACACCTGTCCAGCTGTCCACTCACCAAATGCCTCAGCAGCAAGGGTGGAAGGAAGGGGGGGACACTGGAGCCGACTTTCACACAGACAGCACAACCACTCTGCTAGAGGTGGAGTGAGAGACACTGAGCCGGCTGGGAGCGCAACGGGGTGACAGAGTGATCTACCACCAGAGCCCCCCAACACACCGTATCCAGCTGTGCCAGCGCCACTGGCTGCCAACAGACCCCTGGCCAGCAGAGCCTCATCCCGCTTCCTCCTGCTGATCTAATTAAATAGTCAAGCCCCAAGTAAGCAACTGGTATTTTTGGAGCTAAAGCTAATGAACTTTAATACAGACCTGGCCTGAGGAAAGTCAAGGGCTTGGCTCCATGGCTATACTGGCATACTTTTACCACAACAAAACACAGAATTACTCATGGAAGCAGCGCAGACACAGCTGAATCGAAGACAGAGCTGCTGTGGAGCAGCAGAGTCACGGCTGTTGAGTGCTTGCCTTTCCGAGCACTGCTCCATCGGCCTTCCAGCCCCCACCTAGCGCACACACACACACCTCTGCAAGTACCATCAACTCCACTCACCCGACCAGTCCCTCAGCTGTTACCCCAAGCTATCCTCTGAGGGAGAAAGGGCTCCGGCCAGCACTGTCCTGTTAACCGCCGGGGCTTCTGCTGTCACGCAAATAGCTGGTGGAAATTCTGTTCTGCTCACTCCTCATCTGCTCAGCTGGGCTGGCAAAGGCACATAAAGGCGTTCCTTATTTAATAGGGCTTAAGAGTTACACTTTGGGAAATCAGCAAATAAAACAAACGAGAGGTGAGTACCCTGAAAAGATGAGAAGACGAGATCACGGGGGAAAACACACCGCCTGCTTTTCTACATCTCCCAGATCACACCTGCGTGACGTAAAGGAACCTTTTGCCGTAACACTTACACGGAAATATTTCAGAAGAGGATGCAGCAAGACAAACACTGCATCCCCGCCGCTGAGGCCCCAGGAGCCCCCGCTCCAGCCAGCAAAGGGAGCGGATGCCCGGACTGAGGGCTCCTCGCGGAGCGGGGGCTGGACTCCCGACCACGGCGTGCGCTGCCGCGGCAGTGCCGGGGCCGGGGCCGCGCTACATGCTCGCACCGCACCGCGCTCCCGTCGCGACTCCGTGACACCGGAGGGCATTGGGAGGTGGCGGCACGGACACCAGGGCAGGGTCCCCAGCCCGGGGCCCGCGGGGACCGAACCGATCCGGCGGCTCCTGGCGGGTGAAGGGGCCGAAGGTGAGTGCACCGGCTGCGACCGAGGCGGGGACAACGCTGCCCTGCGGCACCGGCGGCCGCCGAGGCTCGGCTGGGCCCGGCCCGCCCGCTCCCGCGGCGCTTTCGCGGGGGCGGTTTCGATCGGGCCCCGCGAGCCCCACNCCTCACAGACATCGCCAAGTCAGCAGGAGCCGTGCGATGGGCGCAGTTCTCCGACTTGGGCCAACGAACTGGTTAGGATTGTTCGCAGCATCGATGCCGTCAGGCTGTGCATTTTCCACGGCACATTGCAGGATGTATTTCAGTGCAAGCTATTTCAATAACAAAACAATGTGAGCAACATTTCCCTTCCATTCTGGCAACTGCCAGCAGTGCCCATTAAGAGCGCCAGTGACCACAGCGAGGAGCAGCTGACGTGTCAAGCCTGGTTACAAACACGTTCAAAGACACACCGCAGCAGCAAAATCTGCTCAAAGGGGGTATAAGCAATTCCAAAATCGAGACCTTTAAAGTGAAAAGTGGATTCTTACCTAGCTTTTAGAAGGCAGGATGAAGGAATGCTGTCTCATGCCCAAGAAGGTGATACTTGGATTAATCCATGGCTTCTGTGAAAGTTCCCGTTTATCCTCAGGCCTAAGAGCCCTGGCTTAGCCCCGCTGAGCAGCTCCTGTTGCTGCAGCTTCCACGCAATCTATAGCTGCCTTTTGACAGAGGTGTGAAACTTCTCTGGCAGGAGCTGGAGCAATCCTGCGTGCCAGTTGTGGCAGCAGTGGTGACTTCCAGAAGGTGTCTCCAGGGCCTCTGACAACGGCTTCACGTGCATGAATACCACACAGACCGCGGACACTAAAATGCATTCATCACAAGCTATATCGTGACTGACCTTTCAGTCCAATGGGAGCAGCTGGTGTTTATTCAGGAGAATAAACTCGAAGATGGAACTGAGTGTGCAGTGCCTGGTTTGGCAGAGCCATCAGAGACAGGGAGAGGGAAGACACCACTACCCCCCCCCACCAAACATTTGGGAGCAGTGAGGTGAACTGCCAGCCACAGATGAAAACAAGAGCAGAAAAGGCAGTAAACAAGAGGCAGGTTAGGACATAGCCAGCCCTGCCAAACTGGAGCAGAGCTGAGCTCTAAGGACTGGAAAAAATTCACTGGAAAAGCCTTTTCCCGGTACAGCCTGTGAAGAATCTGAGATATGGCATCAAGTTTCATGGCTTGTGTTTCTTATTTATTCCTGCCTGAGACCCCTCCCCTCAATCCAGCTGTGAGATGGGCTTGGCATGGTTTTCTATACACACAGTAAGCCTGCAGAACAGCAGTTTTTTCCAAGCCCTGAACAGCTGGGCTGTATTTCTCATCATATGGGTGTGGGTCAGAGACCGATGTGTAGGCAGGAGGATTCAAGGTGGGATGCCCCTGAGCACCTGACTAGTCTGGACAAGACTGGCGTACAGTCTTCCCCAAGCTGCTGCTCCGCTGTGTTATAAACCATGGAGAGGTGAGGGAAGTTTCCTTGTGGAATGTGGATTTATTTGACTGGGCCAAGGCAGTAAGTACTTTAGCTATAAAAGTCACATCCCGAGTACAAAGCGTGTTACCGGGATGGATCTCCAGTGTCCTGAGTAGGTACCACGGGGATAGAATACAGACTTGCCGATCTCTTGTCACACCGTGGCAGCTGCAGCAAGGAGCAGAAACTCTTAATTCCTTTGGCTAACTTGTCTCACGGTAGCCAAGACTCCAGCGTCAAGACACTTTCCTCTTGCACTGGCTCCTGCCCTGGACGTCTGTCACACTGCTGTGAGCTCTGCGGGAATGAGAAGAGAAACTGCAGCACAGGAAAAGACAGAGGAGTCGCTCACAGTCTCTCCCATGAGCTGAACACATTGCTGCTGCACCACGGGAACAACTGTGCCATCTCCCAGCCATGGAGGCGCACTCACCCCAGCCTCCACAACCAGGTCATGTCCACCAATGACTTCAGAGTGACCTTTTCTCACCTGAAAACGTGATGTGCGTTTCATTTTATAGCGTGTGACAGTGATTACTTCAGTGAATTCCAAATCTTGCCCTTGGCAGCATTATGTGTATTATACTTTCGGCTTCAAGCTGGATTTCTTGTTCTGATTTGAGCTCAGCTGTTCCTTAGAGCAAGGGAGGAGGGAGATGGAAATCAAACTGCATGCAGGAGGCACAGCAAAAACTGCTTAAGAGCAAAAGAGGCCGAGATGTTTAGTTTAGTTTTCCTAATTACTTTTTCATACGGTGATCAGAGGGAACATAATTACACACATGCCAAGAAAATAACCCACCAAAAAGCCCCGCTAACCAACCAGTGAACAAAACCCCACAGAACTGAGCCAGCTAGTTTTTCTGCAAGACTAGTTTTTTGTAGCTAGGCTAGAACTGGGATTCCGAGTTGTTCTGTGCTCTGTTCTGTTGCCCTGCAGTGTACAGTGAGGCAGAACCTCTCCTTGTTCCACCTCTTCCCTTTCTCTCAGCCTTGTCCCATGAAGGTAGATCTGGCCAGCAGCTTTCCAACACTCCCTCACGTCAATACGGATCTCCATGATGGAGTTCTGATGAGAGAGCTGACAACAGCTAAGCTTCCTGACCAGCCAGGAAATGAATAAGTGGAAAAGCCACGTAACTGCATTTCCAGCTCAGCACCACTTACTTTTTACCTTCCCTCTCTCTTAATTTCAAGAATTTTTTTGACAACAGCGTTCACACAAAATGTGTGTGGCACAGGGATGTGCAAACACTTAGACATCTCAGCTCCCAAAGAAGGTGTGCACCAGAAGCCCAAGTTTCTCAGAAAGCCCCTGCAGAGTCAGAGCAACACAGGAACAGCACACACATCCTGCCCTCTCTGTGTAGGGAAGGCGTGAGGGCCATGGCATCTTATCCATCTCCTCTCCAGCAGCCTCACTAGCTCAGGGAGCAAGAAGGGAGACGCAACAACGAGCCTCCAGCTGCCAATGAAAGCTCATTCCAGCTGTGTACCTGCCAAAAGCTATTCATTTCTCTACAGTCCAAGCCAAAGTAACATGGCAGTAGCGATGAGATCTCTGTCAAGGGAGATGATGACTGCCAGACACTAGCTGTGAGTAATCCTCAGGAACTTGGGGATGATCAGAGCCGTGTTCTGATCCCACTGCTGAACGTGTATCTTGTTTTAGGTGGCACTGCGTGGGTAGGAGAGAAGCAGTGGCAGGACCTGTGTTTGGGTAAGGGCTTCCTCAGTGCACCCGAGTTCAGCATCGCTGATTGCTGTCTCTCACCCACCACCGAAGCACAGCAACTGGAGTTGATCCAAGCTTGGACTTGGAAGTACCAGCTACCGAGGAAACCAGTCTCTGCCTTCATTATGGTGGATGGAGTCCTGGCAAAAACCAGCCTGCTCTCATCACCTTCAAAAAAACCAGGCTGATATTTCCAGTCTTTCTCTCACAGCTGTCTTAACTTGCAGGAGAGTAATGGTTGAGATTCATCCTTTTATATTTACACTGAAGAGGGAAAAAGACAGTGTTTGTAGCCTGGCTTTAAAACAGTTTTCACAATAAAAACTGCTCCAGATCTCCAGTTGCAATGAGGAGTGACATACACCATACCAATTTATGGGACAACAGGCCGTTATGGAGAACTGTGATGAACCAATTATTTGTCACCTCAGCATCATGTTTTAACAGTGCACTGTTTAACTAAACCCTACAAAAATTTAATTACTAATGTAATTTATGCTTCTTAAGTAATACTTTTAACATCTAGCCCTTCCCCAGACTTGGAGTGCCCACAGGCAATGCTGTTCTAAGGCAGCAGCAGGCATTTGCTTTATTACCTCTTGGCAGCCAAACCAGACCACTACGAACCAGGAGGAGAATTGGGCCCCCTCTGTGCTCAGATAGCAACCAGAATTCCATTATTCCAGGGGAGGGGAAAGAATTCCTGCAGCTACATTGAAAGCTCTTGTGTTTATTAATGAAAGTACCAACATTTCCCAGTATGCTTTCAAGTTGTAGTCAAGTATTTTGCCTTCGGTTTGGAGCGCCTTGTAAAAACAACAAAGTCATACAAGACCAGTAACTTGAGGATGATCAGCTGCAAGTGTAACTCTCACAGAGGCAGGCAGAAGCTGTCTGGTCTAGAACCTGGTGTGCAGCCTTGGGAGTCTGAAGAATGTCCTGAGATTGGTTCGAGAGCCAAAGCACTTGCTGTTCTCTACTGGGGAGCAAATTCGTGTATATAGAACAAAGCCCATTGCAGAGGCAAACAATATTTGTCTAAAGTGCCACTAAATATTGCTACCACTCCCTAGAAAGGCCAAGCATTATGAATTCAAATGGCAGGAAGCAAGAGGAAGAGATGGTACATAAAAAATGGACCTGGACCACAAGCCCGGGTTCCTAAGTCCTTACTGCCACAGACCTCCACCCAACCCAGCAGATTGTTACCTTGTATTCGGTACTTCATCTTCAGCCTGGAGAGAGCTGCATCAGCCAGGAGGGAGGACAGAGCTGTGACCGGGCCAGGGTGATGGGGTGTGTTCAGCTAACGCACACCAGTACTCTACAGGCAGCTTGGTTTGAACAGGAGAGCCTCAACAGCACAGTAGGTAGCTTTGAGTGAGGATGACAAGATCTGGCCTGTTAGGTTTAATATTTTAATCTACTGCCCAAGTGTACTGCGGCTCTAATCACAGCCACGGCAGATTCCTTGGGTAGCTGAAGATTAGAGAGACCATCGACAATCCCTGCTGTGCTGCACGGATGAAAGCTACCAAGAGGATTTAAGGAGGAAATAAGGTATATCCAGAAATTCATTATGTTCCAGTTGAGACGAAACAATCCATTCATATCTGACACTGAGCATAGTCGAGAAAACTGGAAGCAGATATTGAAAATGAGCAAATTTCAACAGGCCTAATGCAGATGTGATGAACCAGTTACAAATATTCAATCCAGGAAGCTCTGTCACTAAGGACGGATAGCATTCCTGTTGGTAACTGTAAGGCTCTGTGCCCTAGATGGCATTGCTCTGCAACATTAGGAAACACACTTCTAAAATCCAAGCTCTCCCTGCAGTCAGCACAAAAGAATTTCAGGCAGCACAAGTGTCGATTTAAGTTCACGCACAAAGCAGAGTTCTCTTTTTAAAATGCTACTTGTTTAGGACATTTGCACGGCAGCTGATACATTAATTATGCCACTTTTCCTTTTCCCCAGTTATTCTTTAAAGGCTCACTTGTAAAATCTTCTTGTGTGCTCAGTCTGAAGTGGTTTCACTGCACCTGCTCTCTCCAGGCTGTGGTATTCAATTGTTTTTGTTTATTCTGTGCTGCTCCTCTCTAGCAGATTGCTTGGCACTGTAAAGAGAGCACCGTTTGTTCCCCACAGCCAGAGGCTGAAGATCAGCGTCCTCCTCCTCCTCTCTGAATGCTGCAGCCTGCTCCAGGCAGCTGGACGGGAAGTAGGCACATGCTCAGCTGTGCCCAGAGGGCTGATCACCATTGCAGCAGGGAGGAAAACCACGCAAAACCAACATACCTGCAGCTCATCCCAAGTCCCGTGTCTCCACACCTGCTCTCCCAAGGCATGGCCACACACCGCCTCTGCTTCAGCTTTCCAGCAAGCACAGTGTGCTGGCAGTACCTGAGTGCATCCGGGAGCTGCACTCCGGGAGCTGTGCAGCCCAGCAGCAACCCGGAGGCTGCCCGGTCTTAGGCAGCAGGACAATTTTTTACTTTGGCACTAGAAGCTCTAGCGATTAAGCCCTTGTTTTCCAGGGTGTGGTTAGCCTGTCTAGGATGTCCATGTCCTAGCATGCCCGTGCAAGGATGGGGAGAAGCCTCGGGTGGGAAGTCTCACCCGGAGCTGGGAGGTATGCACGAGGGCTGTACGGAAACGCCTCAGCCTTCCTGCAGAGCAAAACCCCATTGCTTTGGGATGCCAAGCAGCCCCACGTCCCGCCCAGTATGCACGCGCTCTTTCTGTTGGAATAAACAGGTCAAAATCAACTGGGCACAGCCTGGAGGGAGATGTTAATCTTTAATTTACAGGGAACAGATCTCTTTTCTCTGCAAGTATTATTCCAAAGCACATAACTTCTGGGGTGGCAAAGACACAAGTCAGGCTTCTGCAAAGCAAGCTAGAAGTGACCTCCAAAGAGGAAAGAACCCAGGATTTGTGCTCTAGTTTTGCATATTTAAGATGGTCATGTGGGAGAGGGGGCTTAGTTTACTTTTAACCAGTTTGTACTTTTGCTCTGATCCTTCAATTTTTTTGTTCTGCACTAAGAATTCACATCTTTGCTTAGTCAGGGTTTGTGATGGTTGAAGAATAACTGTGAAGGCAACACAGAAACAAGCTTCTACAAAAGCAAAAGCGAATACATGAATATGAATACACATTCATCCATGTCCACTCCAGTGAAAGCAATGGTGGCTTGTCTTCACACTCTGGTTTTCCTAATTTTAATGAAAGTGGTTAGAAATTCAGTTACTTGCCCGATCTCCGAAAACCAGTTTCTAACTTTCCAGGCTGTAAGCTAAATAAAAATTTTCTAAAGTGAAGCAATCACAAGGCAGAATGAAAAAAATATGCATATTTGGCATATCCCCGTGGCAGGGGGTAGGAAGTGAGAGTATCTTCAGAGTCCAACAGCCAACTGCACCAAAATTGTGCTGAGAAGCAAGATTATCTTTGAACCAGAAAACCAGTCATGGGGAAGTATCTACAGAGATGGAGCATCTGTATGGATTCCAACATATGCTTTGGGTTGCAGGCACATAGAGATGGAAAGCAAACAATCACACCAATGGAAAATATTTTCAAGACAACTGCTGGGCTGGCACTGATCAAAGACATTTCCTGCATTAACATCAAAAGCTGCACCTCATCCCCCCACCCCCCGTGCTCGTGGACAGAGGCGTAGGATCAGCATGTGCTCCTGTTCTGCACGGCAGGACTCTTCTGTACCTGGAATGAGCTGTGGATGTGTAAATAACCTGCCCGAGACACAGCACTGCTTCTCGCAGACATGGCGGGTCCTTCAGACCGAACAGATCCTTTCATCAGCGGCTGTTACAAAGACACAAAAGTCAAAGCGCTTAAAGGTGAGGCCGCCAGACCCAATTAGGTGCCGGCTCATTCCAGGATCTCCAGCTCCTCCTTCAGGGAAAGTACAGTGGGAGGAGGGTCAGCTGAAGTGTCCTATGGGATGAGATGGGAGGAAGAAGCCTCCTGTCACCAGGGCAGGCTGAGCTGGGGGGACACTGCAGCTCCCGAGCTGAGGCAGACTGGAAAAGCAGCGCAAGTATTTCCCTCTCTGAAAGCATGGGCTTCTGACCAGCCCTGCCCGCAAGTGCTTTGCTCTCTAAGGGAAGCTGCCCGCCCCCTCATTATTATTCCAAGCATTACTGAAAACTTTACTCCGGGAACTGCTTCAGAGGGAGGACTGGCTCTCATCACCACGGCCGTCAGTGGCTGAGCAGGCACAGGCACGGATTCCTCCATCTGGGAGAGTGACCATCAACTCCCACTTCCCTATGCTAGAAGAGATTAAGTAATGCCAGTGCAGTAATTTCAGATCTGTACTGTTGTAAAGAAGCAGAATTTGACTCTTTATGTAATAACGAATAAAATTCCCAGAATGTTTGTTTCTGCCACAGATTCCTACGTGTCCTGGATGACTTCTGCAGGAACTGCTGTGGTGCACCCACCTTCACAGCAAACACACATTCAGTGGCACAGCTAATACAAAGTATAAAAACTCTCTTTTCGTCTTCCTCTGCTCCCTAATCCAATGCTCGGGTCAAACGAGGGGTATAAAGTACTCTCAAGATTAATAAATCATTGGGATTGGAACCCACAGGGGTGCTCTACTCTCCTATGTCCAAGCACACCCTGAAGTGTTAAGTTAGTACAAAGAGAGGATATTTTTATTGATAAACATTATATTGTCTCAGTGTAGATGTCTGACACATTATTAAATCAATTGACAAAACATTTAAAGTAATTCATTCTAATAAAACTTTTTGATATTCCATAGACAATAGTGCTGTGAATTTTGTTTATAATATAACACATTAAAAACACAGAAATACAGGTTTCGAATTTCATAGGTTACCAGCAAACAGAGAAAAATGCATGCTTTCATTTCTGTTAGATTTGTAACTTACACAGGCAAGTGGAACAGCTAGGCATAGAAGACTACTCTACAGTAAGTTGTAAAACATACAGAAAGGCTGACCTTATAACACTTGTACAAGTATGACAAAACCATTGCAACTCATTTCAAAAGGTAACAAATGTTTTGTCTGTGGCTCCACCATTTTAACACTTTTAAGCTGACTCAATAAAAAGCTATCCCGAGTAGAAATATTTTACTAGAAACCACTGCTTATTTTGCTTTCTGGCTGGTTGTAAATGAACATACATTATATGTGTACACTTGCACTCAGTTCCACCTACATTTTCTTCCTCATGATTAGAAGCATCACAGCACAGAATTGCCCAGAGATAAGGGACCCAGACAGTGTCGTTTGATCCCCAATCAAGAAAAAGGTGCTCCTATCAGACACTTTTATTGCTGTGCTTCCTGCAGCTTGGGTGCTGTGACTGTACCACAAAGCAGAGAGCTCACCACGCCCACGATTCGGACCGGCAGGGTCTCAGCCGTCTGTTCTAGAAGGAGCCACAGCAGGGATCGCCTTCAGCAGCCTACGACTTCAGCAACAGTACAAACCCGAACGTCCCGTTAGAGCTCCGTGAAATTATCAGATCTCCAACAGCTGACTGCTGGGCCCTGGGATGATTTAAACACCCCTCCAGACAGAGTGCTGGCCCTGGGGCTGTCCCCACATGCCTTGGCGATGCCAGCCTGACCGCGGGTGCTGAGCTTGGCTGCCTTTGGCTTGGCACCACCTACACACAACAGTTTGGGCTTGGCTTGGGAAAAACGCGGGAAGGGGCTAAAACCTGTGCAGCACACTTGAGGATTAACAGGTCTGTCTGCTCACCCTTTTGTTTCATGGAATCTTGATTTACCTGTGCCTCAATTCCCGTTGCCAGGCCTGTGCTGGAGTGCTCGGCAGGAGTGACCCTTCCGCTACTTGTCACACGCCTGTGTCTGGGACCGGTGGAAGCACCACTCCTGCCCTCCCACACGTCCCTCTGGCTGAAGCTCCAACGGATGCACCAGCAAGGAGAACACCCAAAACTTTGCCAGACCTCACCAGGCGGGTTCACGTTGCACAGGACTTTGACAGACAGCAAAAAAATCTAACAAAACCAAAGTCCCCCAAACCCTTACAAACATCTTCCTAATATGGTTTCAGTCTGGAAAACAAAGATTCGATGCAAGGATGAGGGTAACGTTCCGTTAGTAATCTCACACACATTCTGCCTGCACAGTAGGGATTCTTAGCTCTACAGGGGGAGACAGTGAAGTCAATCACACTGTTCCTCAAGGGAGCACTAGCTAAAATTTACCCCTAAATCTTCAATGCACTGCAAAGTTCACTGCACGCCAGTGAACTCTCAGGTACACAGACTGCTATTTGCACACCTGTGCAGCCAGGGTACCAGTCGGAGACATTGTCTTAGACACCTCTCTCCCTTCTCCCCGAGAAAGGGACAAAGTACTTCTCACCTTTCCTGATCAAAGACCAAGGGTTGCAAAGATCAAGTAGCATCCAGGCAAATCTTCATGTAAATACGACCCCTGTGGAACTTGCCAGTATCTGAATTACACAACAGACAACTTTTTGTGATGCCATACTATTCTCACTTGCATTTGCTCTCCACTGGTGCTGCCTGATTACAGAATCACACTTTGTGTCCTTTGCTTCTGGCACCCATTAAAAAAAAATAAAAAAAAAATCCATCGGAACAAAGTTATTATGCAAACAGCTTGCTTTGGCTTCTTTCAAAAACCTGCTGTGGTTCAATCTATGTGCCTGCTCGCTTCACGTGAGTGACTTCACAAAGCAGTTCTGTGATACAGAAATGCACATTACGCTCAGAGTTCCTGACACAGCAGTGAGAAACATGAGAGAAAAAGGTTGTTTCTGAGAACCAAGGATGAACAACTCAGCTGAGCTCTATGCTTGACAGAATATGGGAGCTCACTCTGTGCAAAACTTGAACGTTATACAAACCGTCACGACAGACTGAGGCTGTACTTTGTGCATTCATTCAGCCTTTATCTTCCATGTTTTTCTTTCCTGATCTATAATTTCCCCAAGTCTTTAAAGCTGGCAAAAGAAAGTCTTCCAGTGCCCCCCAATACATTGTCTGTGAAAGGACTCCATGGTTGCTGTTGTATTTTCCCCCGTAAGCCCTACGGTATCCACGCTGATAGCAATGATGTGATATATTCTTCTACCCTGGAGATCTGCTGAGCACCCGAAACCGAACCAGTGCGGTGGAAATGGGGGAGTATCGTGTGTGTGGGTGGTGGCATGGCCTTTACTGCAGGATTTCAAAGTGGGAGGCCCTTGCCGGCTGTAAATGGGAACAACCCTGTCATTAACCTGGGACAATAAATGCCGGCTCCCCCCAAGCATTTGACACCTGATTTAGGGGGATCTTCACATTTAACCAGAGCCAATCACTTACTGTTAAAAAGAACTGGGGAAAACAAGCCAAAGGAAGATTACTTAATGAAAAGGGGGAACTAAAAAAACCTCTAAAAAGTAGTAATAAAAAAAAAAAATCTCCTTTTGGGTAGCTTATGAAATGTGAATTTTGATTATTGCAAACGGTACCTCGGGACAGTGGTATTACAAATATTAAAAGTGCAAGGAGTATTTATTATTTGTGTATTTCTACTCTTACAGATCAGCTGCAGAAGCATCCTTGGATCTCTCAGCATTTCTCAGCTTCTCTACTAAAAGAAGTTACAAGAAGCATTTGAGAAGGTCTCACCTCTTCTTGTGGCCACTTAAAAGGATGGAATTATGCTTTAAGTAGCTTAGTCTGCTTGGCCCCTGATCCAGGGGAACTTGGCATTAGCTTTAGGAGGGGACCGAAATTAGGCTCCTAAATCTTCTGCCAGCATGGGGAAGTGTTTTCTTGAACCAGGGGCTCAGCACTCTGTGTTTGATAAATAAATAAATAAAATGCATAAATACTGCAGTGCAGAACTTTCTGAGCTCCTCAATGTCTTGTGCGTGCTCTTCCCCGCCCCCC
>VZRS01001345.1:73069-177184 GCA_013398055.1 Ifrita kowaldi
GTGCCAGCCCGGCTGGCTCCTGAGGCCCTGCCTCCTGGAGACGGCTCGCAGCTCGGGCAGCCGCGGGCACGGCCGAGCCTCCTCCCACGGGGACACTGGAGCCAGGCACTGGCTGTCCTCCAGAGCCCAGCCTCGGGAGGAGAGAGCCCCCGGGAGGGAGAGAGCCCCTGGGAGACTCAGTCCTCTGCAAGGCCCTGTAAAGCTCTGAGTCTGCACTGCATGGGAAAAGAACTGTCCACGCAACTTCTGGAGATGGTGTACAGGAGGGATGCCAAAAATTGCCAGTTTTTTGTCTTGGGGCCTTTTGCACAGGCTGTGACCATGCTGCCACACGCGAGAGGCGCGCTCTCTCCAGCACCCCTACCACGAACGCGCACATTCAGTCGGTCTGCTCTGCTCCAAACCAGGCCTGGACCTGACGGTTTAGCTGCGAGTCACGAGCACATCTGGCAGGAAGCATCGCTCCAGGACATGCTCATCAATTCATCTGTGGCACAGGCAACGGCACTTCCAGGTACCCTTTGCTTCTGCTTAGACTTGCAGAACCTTCTGGCAACACACACAAATATCAAAGCAAGGTATTTCAGGCTTTATACACGACACAAAACTACACAATTACTACAGTATTTAATGCACACCAGTAGGAAAAGTTCCTAAAAAACACTTGTGCAGTTTTTGTGCCATGGGATAGGTAATGGCTATTTCGCAGAAATAGATCCAACTGGCTCCATTGGAGCAGCAGTATAAATATTCAAAATAGAAGTAATAATAGGCCCTGATATGGAACTTCTCTCCTTGTTTTCCTTCCCCTTATCAGCAAGGACACACTCTGCTTAGGAGCAACTGCATCTCGCTGTGAGAGTGGAGCTGCGTGTTTGTGGGGCGGCTTTAGGGACACGTGCCACGCTGTTGCAAACATCATGTGACTTAAGGAAGTATTTTAGGCATTTTAGTGGTTGTTATTATTATTATTCATCTCATTAAGAACAACAACAAAAGAAACAAAGACTCAACAACAGGAAGGTACAACAGGTGGGCTTCCTAACGCAAGAGGACATCCTGCGGGCACAGGTACGAGAAGGCTGCTCAAACCACAGCTGCAGAGCTCATCAAGCAGCAACACAATTGCTTTCCAGGACAAAAAATGGCGATGCAGGCATGTCATCGACTCCCTCTGCTGCCTGTCCCTGGAGCCTTCCTTCTTCTTGCCAGGAGGGATCCACTGGCACACGTTGTTCCCCGAGCAAGGCCACCGGGACGTGGCTTTGTTCCACAGGACTTCTCTGCAAGAGCTGCCAGTGCCTCCACGTGTTTGGGGTAACAAACAAAGAAAACCAGGTGCTGAGCTGGATGGAAACCACAGGGTGTAAATATTTTCATTTACAACATTCTGCCCAAAGGAAATCAGACTGAAAAAAATCACTTCCGAAAGTGCAAATGAAATAAAAATCGGCTTTTCTGTCTGTGAACAGAATGTGGCTCTCTTCTTTTTTCTTTTAAACTGGAGTTCTTTCTTTTCCTGCTATAGTTTAGGGTTTGGTGTTTTGGGGTTTTTTCCCTTCTTTCTGTTACGTAGGGTTTGCTGTACCTTTACTATGATTTGCCACTGTTGGTACCATAGACAAAAACATTCACCTAGCTGGTAGTCTCTTAATACATTTCATAGTAGACCATATACAAGAGGAAAAAAACATACCAAATGGATCAGAAGTGATCAGTGCTTAAAGTAAATACAAGAGTTGCAGTGGCGAGAACCCACAGTATCAATACATACAAATGAAGCAGTGGTGGTGTTTCTCAGGGGGTGGAATCTGCCTGCATATATTAATACAGAATTACACAAAATCTAGCAGGGATATTGGAACAATGAATAGCTGAACTTTCACAATAACTTAAGATCCATGAGCGAGTCTGCATTGAAGATATTCCACATTTTAAAATGTGCCGTCTCTGTCTGTGTCTTCCTCCCTCCCAATGGAGGGGTGATGAATCCACATGATCTGCTGTTATCAGGTAAGTTCAACTGCTCAAGACGACAAATATCTGGCCAGGTCCAGTGTATCCTTTAAAGAATGGCAAATTATGACTTCAGTAACTATGTCTGTGCAAAATATGCCTCTTTCCTCTTAAAGAAACCAGTGTCTGTAACTCATTTAGAAAAGTTTTGACATGTACTTACGTCCTTCTCAGAACGAATAGGACATGAACTATTGAATCCCCCCAAAACAAAAAATCTGATGAAGCAGAGAAAGTTCTGATCTTCCATTTCCACATGCAGACTGTTAAAAACCAGGACACCTCCTTGGTAGCCCTCCTGGGCTGGCGATCAAACTATTGCTTGGAAATAACGAACACCCTAATAAATAAAACTCCGACATTCATAGTAAAATGGTAGCAGTGTTTACCCTTTGAATCCACATTTAGCTTGCATTCCTCATCACACCTGTACAAGGTTAACTATTTATAGCAAAAAGTCATCAGTTTTTTCCTTGACAATCTTCTTTTATCCATTCTTATGCTGAGTACCTTGAATTGCATTTCCGTTTACACTGCCCTGTGGCCTTTGGATTGTAACAGGAGACCCAGCATTCAGAAGGAGAAGATGCAAGAGAGGACGTTGATCTCTGGCAAGTAAAAAAAAAAACAAAAAAACCAAAAACAACACCCCCACCCCCCAAACAAACAAAAAAACCTGCAAACCCCAAACTAAGAACTAAAAACAAACAAAAAAACCACCCCCGCAACCAAAAAAAAAATTCCCATGATTCTCCTTGAAAGTCAACCTCCATATGATGTACCCTCTTCTGCATTGTAGCAATAGTCTTAAGTCATAAATTAATTAGTCTTCCATCAAATAACTTAAAAAAGAAGGAATTTTAGCAGACCAGTTTTGACTGGCTTAACGCCAGTTAGCAGCCAGTTCATCTTGAGTCCCAGTCACACTGTTCAAAAACTGAGCCAGGAAATCACATGAACGTTGGACAGAACTCTTCACATCGATGAAGGATTGTTCCAGGCTGTGGGGGCCAGGGAGAGGACAAACCTAGGTGAGGCCACAGGTCCTATGAACAGTGAACAGGACATAGGTCACGACTGGGAGGTGCGCTGCATCCAGGAGATGCCAGCCGTGGCTTGTATTGCACAGGTAAAAAGGAAGCTCCTCCCGACAGTCTGCCACCTGCGTTAGTGATCTCTGCACATTGGCAAGTTCACAAAAGTGAAAACATTGAATTCTGTCATGATGGAGAAACACAGGAAGATGCCGTAAAGGGAAAGGCACACACACCCTAGCTTCTTATCCAGTCTCCATTTGTTCATGTGGACACCAAAAACCTACAATAAACACAGAGTAAGCCACCACAGCAGGAACATTTTGAACAAAGTGGTAAATCCCCTCCTCAGCTACAGGAGCCAAAAGAGGGGCGTCCCCCTATGGATGATGACCAGTTGGAAGCAATCACAAACTGCAGCAAGTGAGCTGAAAACCGCAGCTCAAGTAAATCAGAGCAGCAATCACAGAAGCCACCCTGACTTACATCACCTCACCTGAAGTTTCTGCAGTGAATTTAATTTTGGCAAGAACAATCCCATTTAATTCAATCAGAAATGGATTTACAGGCCAGGTCCCTTTTTTTAAACTCAAAATGCTTCACGTGTTCCTCTGAATCTCAGTCTAGAGCCACACAGTCCAAGACTGCTTGACTTTGCACAGTTTGCTCCCACCAAAGATTAAAAGTCTTGTGTATGTGGGAATTGTGTTGGTGTGCACTGCACAGGACACCGCCCGCCCTCCCCCCCCTGCCGGTTTCAAGATTTGGAAGATGTCACATCATTCCTCTTCTATCATTTCTGGGAAAGGTCAGGGAACACAAAGCACTGATTTCAACAGAAACATTGTCAGGCACTGTTTTTTCTGGACTGTGTTGTATTTCAGAAGGATCCTACAGAGGGCCAAGCAGCCTGCTCAGCATTTTGTCTGCTTGTCTCACAGGAGAATGGATCTCATCGTGCATCAGAGGACCTGCTTCAGCTCCAGCAGAGAAGTAACTGATGACTACTAATGGTTCTCCCAGGCTCCTCCCATGAAAAACTGTACAAGCAGGAGTGCCATCCCATGGGAGTGACAAAGAGCTGGATCCAGGCCTTGGGAAGCTTTCAACAGCAGGGAGCACCCCATCCCGTAACAACAGACTTTGCAACTGCTATTTCAGCTGGAGGTGAGAAAGGAGCAGGTGAGGGAAATGTCTATAAAAACCCCTCTTTCGGGAAAGAAGAACAAAAGACCATATACATACTGTGACAAAAACTGATGCCAGCAGGAGACCAACAGAGTAGATAAGTCCTCTGCTGTTTAACCGAATCTGTAAAAGAAGGAAGGTTATCAAACCTCACAATTTCAAGCAACAATATTCCCCCTCTCTGCTTATATTTCCACAATCCTACACTGTTGAGTTGCTAAACAGTGGCTTGCAAGCTGTAAATGCCAAGTCTGACCATTTCATCACAGATTACTTTGCCTACTCCCCAACTTGTCACAGAAGGAGTGTTATTAGAGGAGCCTCCTTAGGGCCTGACAGCATTTCACAGTGTTCCACTTCCACGTGAACTCTGCCTTCCCTTGCGCTATTACATCATGACATTTTCTTTTTGGCAATAACTCCTATATAAGTACTGTAAGAACAAACAGGGGAAAGGAAATCTTGCATTCAGTCACCAATTAATGCTTCACAGTGGGGGAAAATAAAAAAGGACACACACAATCAGCAAGCAGCTGATTTCATCCCTACTCTCACCTTATTTCTTCCCTACTCTTACTCCTCTTGGCGAAGGGAACAAGTCAGTAATCTCAAAACCACAGCCTCAGGTGCTGAAAAACTGTCTGTGTCAACGCATCATGGCACACTAACACAGGCTGGACATAATTCAGCACTGAGGCAGATCAGACAGAGACAACTTACTGCCTGCAGAGCTCTGTGAGGCACCCAGGCACATCACAGGCTCTGCTGCAGCTGTCCCCATGGCAGAGCCCCAGTTACAGTCACTGTCCGAGAGAAGAACCGGGACGCAGGTCCACAAAACTGGGACACCATTAAACTGCCACTTTTAGAGGCTCTGGAGTCTAACCTAAGGCCCTCACCTACACCTTTAAGGCCCAAACACTTTTAAAAACATGATTTTTGTGAGACATAAACCTAACGCTACAAAGGAAGGCTACAGGGAGTAAAGCCATCTCTCCAATCCTGCTCCTCAGCTGGGACCACACTTCTCCTTGGTTTCCCATCCTTCTCTTGGGGAACTTAATCATTATCCTTTTGGAGCATTTTTATATGACCTTCTCAAACAGCATCACCTGCAGCATCATCAAGGAACAAATCAGTGGAGCCTCTCAAGGCACTTCTCCAGGAGCTACTGGGTGGAGGGGCTGTCCTTCTGGGGAAGGTTGGCTTCTCAGTGCTCCCATCCTTCTAGTTGGACTATAAGGAATCCCATTTGCAAGAGAAGTGCATATTGCTGATGGGACAAGCAGCACTACAATTTTAAGAAGGCAGGAATGCTGATGTAGTTGTATCATTTTGCACCAATTATTGCTCCTAAATCCAGAGTAATGATTTAGGTTTGCTCTGTACACCCAGGATCCTCTGTGTCAATCTGTGCTGCCCGAGCTTTGCTGTTCCCTTCACACATGTCAAAATACCAGCTCACACAAATGGCACATTTTCCTTCCCTACTGACTGTTGACATCATAAAAAAAGGCTACAGCCATGATGACCTTTTTGTCTCAAAGGTACCGGAGGATTTCTTTAGGATATATGCTGTAAGGGTATGGAGGGACAGCAGGACCATTATACTCCTATGGCCGTTACATGTTAAATACAATATTCTCACCAGACTGCTCAAAGAAATTAAGGATTTGGATTGCTGCAGGGCATGAAGACTGATTTTGGGACTGTCCGCACAACTGAAGATGAGAAATGTCATGATCCCACTGCTAATGTAAACTTCAGAGATGGACCAGCCCGCTCTGCCCCAGTCATTCCTGTGCATCCACTCCTCCTCTCCTGCTTCCACCCGTCAGAGTGGCCCACACATAACAGCTAAACTGCATTTCCATTTTATTTATTATAAAGTGCAAAAAACCCTACACTAACTCTGTGTAACTAAAACACAAATTTAAAGCTGCCTTCCCTGCTATCCCAAATGAAGAGCAGCTGGCTAAGAAGGCGATACTATTTTACAATAAATTCCTGTCTGGATGTTGGTCAGGAATTCTGTTTGACCACTGCCAGTATCTGTAAAAACTGTCAGTATAAAATGTATCAATTGGAAAGGGATCTACAGGAAAAGGAAGCAAATGAAGAAGATGGAATTATTTTAGCATGGAAAATGTCTGGATTTAACCTAAAGTGCAGATGCTGCTTCTCAGTTACAGCTTCATCCTCCATAAAACCAGCAGAGCATTCCAAAGGCTCTGTGTCTAATTTGCTGAGCTCAGTGCTTCCAAAGAGAGGCGTTTGGGGCTGCTTTCTTCAGACTATCTGCAAGGCTCTTCCTTGGAGGTCCTTTAGGGGAATAAAAGCTGCCATTGGGGATTATTCAAAAGTAGAGAATGTATGCTAATTTTACTTACAGCAGCTTTGCCAATGTAAGAGCGACACGTCGTCACGCTGTTCCTATGTGGGCAAAGCGAACATGGCAACCCCTTCTGCAGCATGAGCACCAAGTTCCCCTCGCAGGGTTACTGCACCAAAACACCCGAGTTCCGCTCCCGGTTAACAGCCCCCAACCTGCGTTTAACTAGCAACAACATTCCTGGCCTGGTATCCAGCCCAGCTCCCTCTGCTGGGCAAAGCAAAGAGCTATTAATTAACCTAAACAACAAGAACGCTCCTGGCAGCCCTGCCGCATTTTTTAACAGGCATCTACCTGCTTCAGAAAGCCACCCTACAGAACAGTGAGTGGTTTTTATACAGTGCTGCTGAGTGGTTTTGAGGGAGTGAAATCCAAACTAGGCGGAATCCCCAGCCCGGTTCACTTGGAATTACGCCCGGCACCCATCTATGGAATCCATCTCCCAGTCGTCCCAGGGCAAGCGTGCTTTGGGAACAGGCTTACATCAATGTCCATTTGCTCCAACTGTCCTTCTGCTGTTTTCTATTCGCTTCTCGATTGTTTTATAGCTCTTCTCACATGTTGTTTCTGTCCTTTTCTGTCCCTTTTCTGCCTGCTCCATGGCAGGGAGGTGCCATGCATACATCACCTCCTGATCCTCAGTAGAAACATCTGGAATTCTTCACAGCTTTTCCAGTACTTTGAGCTCACCAGCAACGTTTTCCTACTCAAACAGTTGCACTTTTTCATCCAGAAATTCCAGCTGTGATGTGTATCTAGTTCAGCCAAATGTGCTTCCTGACAAACCCTTTCTTTTCCTGCATTTGACTTTGGACTACCTGGTGCCATTTCACAATTTCCCATCAGTCTACAGCTCTGGAAATACAGATTTAACTGATGAACTATTCCACTCCTCTGGTAATCACCAGAGCCTACCCCATTTCTTACCATGACTTTTAACTGTGAGCACAGAAGCTTAGAAGATTCTGAAATTGGAAACAAAAGCTTAAGAAAAATGTGTCCTTGATCTGTCAAATTAGGGCAGAAATCAGTCAAGCAGCCCTCTCATGAGATGAGCGGCATTTCCTGCAAGAGGCAATGGAATACATTTCCTTGGGATAAGTGAAAATGTGCAACTTCAGGGAAAACAAGGGCAGCAAAACATCCAGAACTCACAGTAAGGGAGGAGATAATTTCAGGTTTTGGCAAAGACCAGAAAAAGAGTCTCAGCTGGAGTTGTCTTTAATTATATACGGAAAAGCCCAGTCCCCTGTTCATTTAAGAATAGGAAATGCCTCTTCCCCAGGAAAAAACTGTCTGCAGATGAAGCACTCCCTCATACTGCCAGGAGGAAAAATCAACATTCCCAAACTCCCCTTTGAGGACTGGCTTGTGTCTAGGGGCTGAAGCAAGGCAGAAGAATGCTGCTCTGGCTGATCACGCATGGAAGATTTGCACGCTCGTAGCCTCCTCTGCCAGAGTTTGAGGGGGGTGACCTCCCTGCTGCTTGTGCAGCAAATGCAAAGGTGCTGCCACCAGCTCCAGTCATTCCCATGCTGCTGTGGCAGCCAAGGCTGAAGCTGAACAGCAGAGGAAAAACAATGGAAATAAAAGTTATTCTATTCTTAAGTTCTTTTCTGGCAGCTGCTTAAGGGAAAACAAGGAGCTATTGCCAAAACCCAGACTGGTTTTGCTTCAGGGCCCAAATATGACAGAAATTACTCCAGTAAGGAATTTCAGAAGGGCTATGCTTTGTTTCCAGTCCCTCAGCTGAAAAAGATGCAGGTCTTCTATATGTCTGGGGATCCTTCTCCTTCAGTGCCTCTGCCTGGCAATGGAAATTCAGTCTAAATCCTGCATTCCCAAGGTCTTGCCATGAGACAGCGGTCTCAGCAAACTGGAACTTGAAACATGTGCTGCATTCCTGCATGTTTAAATGGAATTTCCTTCTTGAACCTCTTTTCAGACTCCTAAGGAAGTGTCCCTGTTTCGCTCCACATCACGAAATTCACTTTGCAGAGGGTACGTACCTGGAGTGCTGCACGAGGCGACTCAGGGTTGTCCCGCAGGAGATGCAGCAGCTGTGGCTGCAGAGAGCTCCAGTAACGCTAGGAGGCTTGGCAGGGACACTTTTGCTCTACTACAGTATAATCATCCCAATAATCTCTGCCATGAAGCCAGGGAGCCAGCTTTGTCCTAACGTACCATTCACCCTAGTGCCTTGGAATTAAACCAGGGAAAATCACCCGGTAAGCGAGGAGCAAAGCAGTGATGCTTCCCGTCTCCATGTGTGCTTTGCAAACATTTGCTTCCCTCCGGATTCTCTGATGGCTAACAACGATTGCACTGGGATTATTCTTGCTGTCTCAAGGTGCTTGCTTGCATAGAAGGAATGTCATGTCTCTCAGACTTCTAATGGACTGTCAAATTTTGCTGAAACTGGCTGAAGTTATCAGGCAGAGGAGCGAATTGGACTGACATGATTATACTCCCAAATGCTGACGTGATCAAACGAATCTGGCTGCTTATCCTTAGGCTAAAATTCCAGTTCTCTAAAATACTGCTGGGTGATGTCTGGTTTACATGCAAAAAAAAAATTCCAGAGGGAGGCAACTGGACAGAAGATACCGAGCAAACATCCTTCCACTCCACATATGCCAGGTGCACTGGGGAAGGATGCTTACTGGATTAGAGAGTCAGCAACGTGTCCAGGACTCAGTGCTGGGAGGGAGGAGCAAGTGAACTCTGTCAAAGGACTCTCAAGGTCCAGAGGGATGCTGCTTCTCCTCCAAAAGCCCTGCTGGCCTGCCAGATTAGCTGTGTACATAACAGAAGGCCAGAGCTGCTGCAGGAGGGTGGCCAAGGGAGCAGTGGAGATGGAAGCTCCAGTGGGAAGCACAGATGAAGGCAGAGTTAGCACCTGGACATTAATGAGTGTTCAGGAACAAGAACCCTTAAAATAATAAACATATAGTTGGGTTAGAGACTTGGCATTGTAAAAACAGAAGGGATCTGATGTGGAAAGTTTAATCCTGAATAGATCTGCCTTTTGATGGGAAAAGGATAGGTGGCTTGGTCCAAGCCAGGAACTCTGTAACTGACACCTGAGCTGAAGGCGGAGTGAGGCACTTGCGGTGTACCCCCATCCCAGAGGAAAATGTTTCATTTGAAGCAGGAATACAGAAGGAAAACCTCCTTTTCTAAACCAGGTGACAGATGCTTCCAAGATGCAGCCTGAGAATCGTTAAGACGGTTTTCCTTTCCTTTCTTGTAACAAGGAAGGAAGAATAAAATAAATACTAAGCTGAAGCATTCACTGACAGCAGGGCTGGGGAAGGGGCAGTCACAAGAGAGGCACTTAATCAAAATGCGATTTAGCAAATCCAGCACCGGGATATCTCTCCAGAGATTCACAGCTTATTTCCAGTTCTGCCATCCATCTACTGTGACTCCAGCAAGCCCATTCGTCTCCCTGACAGGTTCCCCTCTTGCTCTTTTCCTGACTCATTCTGTGAGATCACAAAGCTGCCTTTTCCCCCCTCAGACACTACCCCATGGAGTGAGCTTGTTTAAGCAGCAGGTCCTGATTCCCACGTGAAGCCACTTCAGCGAGTGGCTGAGAAGGCGCCAAATGCCCACGATCACAGGGCACCAGGCTGCTCACACAGGTGCACACACAGCACCAGGGCACACCATGGGGAAGAAGGAGCAAACCTTCTCCTTTTCTGCACAGTAACATGGCAGAACTCTTTACACCAGCATTAACAGGGAGTAAAACTTGTCAACAGGGGATTCCGAGTCAGGCAGCCTGGAACAAGACACACGTGTACAGACTTTACAGAGTATGATGCTAGAGATATACCACACTCTGGAGAAAGCCCTGAATGTTTAGAATCACAGAAAAACAAGGCTGGAAGGGGCTTCTAGGAGGCTCTTCTGCATTAAAGTTTGACTTCAAAAACACAGCTTCCACAGAAGCTATTACCGCTTGTTTATTAAAATGCGTTTACTTTCAGCGGCAGCTTAACTTTGCCACAGTCAACTTACACTGAACATTCTAGGGAGGCAGTCATGGTTTGGGATCACCACGCAAAAGCAATCTTGATCAAGCAAGCCCCTTTTTGTCTTCTACACATCTCTCTTTGCCTCTGCATGCAGGTCAGGGGCATCAAGACTGCTTTGAGGAGTTCCCCTTTTAGGGGAGATACTAGAGAGACACATTTGGGTCCTGCCAAACACCAAAGCAGCAGTACTAAATCCTGTACTATTAGCTCAGAAATTACCTGGTACTTCTGACTCCCAGTGATATTTAGTGGACAGCCAGGCTGGCCAGAGCCCACGAGTCCCACTGCAGTTAGCAGGGCCTGCTCACGCAAGAAGCCCAAGGCTCAGTCCGACGGACCTCAGGAACTGGAGCTCCACGTCTGCTGCCCCTTCTGACCTGGGTGCCAGGGACATCAGCTGCACTCCCGGAATGACAACCAGCATTTTGGAGCTCTAGGCACTGTCACCACGATACTCCTGACCCAACTGATGCCAGCCTTGGCTGGCAACTTAGTAACACTTCAATAATTAATTACTAACAACAGGCGGGTGGGTGAAAGAGAGGGCTTGCTTTGTTTTAAAGTCCAATTACCCAAGGATTTGGAGAGAAATCCAGGAATAGCAAGTGAAAACTGAGGAAACTCTCTTTTGCTAATTGTGGGGTTGTTTCCAAGACTGCCTTTTCCAACCACGTGATCACACCGTACAATGGACATTTTGGGTGTGCAAAACAGTAGGGATATTGTTATGCCTCCATGAAAGCTGGCTGCTTCTGTTCAGCCACTCGTTTTCATCCTTTTTCACGAAAACATAGATGAGCTACAGATAAATTGCTCATGAAAAAAAAGGATTTTATTCCTACAGCATTGCTTCCTTATGGCACTCCTATATTCAAGAGAAGAGGGAAGATCTGAGGAACTAAAGGCTGGTCAGCCTGACCTTGATCCCTGGGAAGATGACGGAGCACATAATCCTGGGAACCGCTTCTAAACACACGAAGGACGAGACATGTAGATTTATGGAGGGGAAATCCCGTTGACCCTGCCTGACAGCCACGTATGACAAGGGGGACTTGCTGGGTGAGGGGAGAGCAGCAGACATTGCTTGTGTTGACTTTAGCAAGGCCCCTGGATTTCTCTCAAACATCCTCAGGGACAAACAGAGGAAGAACAGCCTAGATAAGTGGACAGTGGAATGGCCTGATAACCAGCTGAAGCACTGTGCTCCAAGCCCAGCTGGGCGCCAGTCACTAGGGCCTTACCCCAGGGGTCAGTGCTGCTTAGTGTCTTTTTTAATGAGCTGGATGATGGGGAGAGAGCAGCCTCAGCAAGTTCACAGCCCATACAAAACCAGGAAAGGTGGCTGATGCTCTGGAGGGCTGTGCTGCCATACAGAGGGACCTGGACAGGCTGGAAAAATGTGCAGGCAGCAAACTCATTAACATCCACAAAGGGAAACGAAAAGCCCTGCACTTGGGAAGGAATAACTCCACATATCAGCATGGGGCTGACCAGCTAGAAAGCAGCTTGGCTGAGAAAGACCTGTTGATCCTGGCGGACACACCAAGCTGAAGTCAACGACGCACCCCTGTGGCATGGAGCACCAGCAGCATCCTGGGCTACATCAGGAGGAGTGTTGCCAGCAGGGAGAGGAAGATGATCCTTCTCCGCTCACATCTGGAGTGCTTGGTCCAGTTCTGGGCTCCTCGATACAAGGAACACACAGACCTCTTGGAGCAAGTCCAGTGAAGGCCCACAAGGAAGATTTAAGGGATGGCAGCATCTGACATACAGAGAGGCTGAAAGAGCTGTGACTGTTCAGCCTGGAGAAGATTCAGGGGGATCTTGGCAATGTGCATAAATACCCGACGACAGAGAAGGTGCAGCCAGACTCTTCTGAGTGATATCCATTAGAAGGAAAACAGGAACCACAAAATTTTACGTACAGAAATACCATTTAAATGTAAGAATACTTTTTGACTGTGAGAGTGCTTAAACAACAAAGCAGACTCCATCCTTGGAGGTACTCAAGACCCAACAGGACAAGGTCCTAAGCATTCTGCTCTAGCTGACCCAGCTTTGAGCAGAGGGCTGGGGACTAGGTAACCTCCACAGGTACTTGCCAAACTCGGCAGTTCTGTGATTCTCCTGTCTTTTAACTTTGCATTCACTCAGTGACTGTAATCAACAGTCTTCCCTCTGTCCTACACTGCTGTCTGAGTGGTGTCCAGGTGACAGCAATAGCCACAGCGACTTCCCTCTGGAACCATGTGGCATCTCCTGCTTTTCCTTCTCAGAAGGAACCTTGCAGCCACTCTGGGAACAGGGATTGGCTCTTTTTTCACTCGGGAAGTAAAGCATAAGTTCATTGGTGTTGGGTATTTTTTCTTAAACAGGAAAGCTCTGTAGAGTTTCCTGCTGATGGTCATGCTCTGAAACACCCAATTATTTAAGAGTTTCCTTCACTTTCCAGTGTGCTAACAGTTTAGTAATGCCAGAATTATTCTCACCCAAAGCCCTACAGCTCTCATCCATATTTTATATTTCACCTGTGTGTTTATCCCCTCTGCCTTATTAAAAACAGAGTCATTCTTACTTGGAATATATTCAGGAGTATGAAAATCCAGTGCACTCCAGTGAGCTAGCTTATTTCAGCACAGATTTCTGTCCTTAAAAGGATGGGAAATGTCCAGCGACAATTAATTTCTACTTCTCCCATATCATAGCAGAGAGAACTACTTGTTTTTTCAAATAAAATCCAGAGAATTTTAGACTTTTTTCTTTTCCTAAAGAGATCTGGGTTATTAAAAATAAATAAATAAATAAATAAATAAATAAATAAGGACAATGTAGGACTTACGTATGATCCATAGTTCACTGCCAGGGTCTGCAAAGCCCATGGAAGGCCTAGGCCAATTAAAATATCAAAAACATTGCTTCCGATGGAGTTGGACACGGCCATATCCCCCATACCTGCAGGAGTGGAAACCGCATGCACTCAGACACGTCTCAGAAAAGTCTTGTAGCTTTAATCTGAGCTTATCCAGGCAATTTTCACCAAAGGCCAAGACTTACGGAAGATGCCCCTCACTCTCTCCATTCCCTTTGCCCCCCCCCAGCCCCCCCTCATCATACAAGGCCAGCAGGCTTAAAGGGACTTAATCCACCTTCCAGGATAATCTGAGAATTGCCCTCCACTAATCCTCTGCTGCTGAGGGTTCCTGCTGTGCGGGCTGTGACCTGCCAGCCTTCTGCCGCCGCCTTCAGGGGGGCTTTTGATGCTTTACTGTGACCGTGACACATGAGCTTCTGTTCTGGACTGATTGCAAAAGACGTCTGTTTAGCAGCTGCTTATCTCAGTGAGGAGCCACTGGTTTTGCTCCCCAAAGCAGTACTGACTACTTGCTTTTCCTCTTGCTTTTCCTGTTGCTGGGGCCACAAGTATGGGGGAGCTGCTTTCCTTAAAAACAGTAGTATCTTCCAGTCCTTATGACTGTGGAGAAAAGCTGGGAAGTGACCTGAAAGATTCTTATGCCGTTAAACAGTTCTATACCACTCAGATTCAAATGAAGAAAATTATTGTGACTATTGGGGAAGGCTTGAAGTTGACAATACTGCCAGAAATTGTTCCACACTACTGTTAAGAAGCTATTAACTGCTTTGCAATAGCAGCACAATTTATCTCCTCCTTTGCTCTTGTTTTAAATTCCAGGCTCGTGAAAAGGGCTCTGTATATTCTCATGTTCAGGAAACATCTGTGCTGTGGAAGAGGGGGAGAATGTAAGGACACAATTCCACAGGAGGATGCCATCCCCAAGATGACCTACCTTGCCTGGCCACGATAAGGCTTGCCATGCAGTCTGGCACGCTGGTTCCTGCTGCCAAGAAAGTGATGCCCATGATCACATCTGGAATTCCCAGTGTGTACCCAATGATTGTCACCTGAGGAGAGGAAATATAATGTCAAGCTGTTTACAAGAATTAAGATCCAAGACCAGCTTGGCCCAAATCTGCAAGATGCTGTAAGACAGAGGGTATCTCAGTGCAAACTCAGGCTTCCTTTGAACAGAGGCAGTGACAGGTATATTCATCAACTGGCGAAGGACAGCACTCACCTGCTGTGTACCCTCTTAGGTTAGCTGCTCCATACATTTCATCCACAGTTTTCCTGATACTAACCTGGAAAAGAGACTATATGGTGGCCCACTACCCTGGGTAACTGTCTCCTGATCTTGGGTGAAGTTTGTAAACATTATTATATACAAGTACTAGCTAAGCAGACACAAAGCTACCCCACGATTCCAGTTCTGCAGGAATTTGAGTGAATGTCATGCTATTGTTCATGCTGATTTCAAAGTGTTATCATTCACAACCCCATGTCTCTTGAGCTTGCTTGCTCCAAGAGAATGAAAAGTTATTGTGGCCAGATTGTCACTCAGCACCCCTTGCACTACCAGGCAGGACTGGGAGATGTTCCCCTGCTGCAGCTGTAATTGTTTCCCAAGGTAAAGAATCTGGGTGAAATGCCAACCTAAAATCATGTTCAAAAGCCATGGCTACTGGCCCCTAACTTTCTTCTCTGAGTGTGGACAGGTCCAACAGAAATGGAAGCAAACCTAAGGTTTCTCACCTGAAAATTCAGGTGTGTAGAACTTCCTGTACATTTCTCTAGACTGACAAACCCCCTCCTGTTGCTTCTCCCAGGCAGTGGTTTCTGGGTTAGTTGGTACGTACCATCCACACCATCATGTAAGAAAAAGCTGCAATCCACAGGGTAGAAGAAGCAAAGGTGACCATGAACCATTTTTCCAAGTGGGGTTTGTTACAGTTGGGCACTGTGAAGTACAGGACAAAACTCAAGGGCCACGTGAAGACCCACTTCAACATTTCTATCTTGCCAGCTGCCAAACAACAAAACAAAGGGAAACAATCACAAGTCGGCTGTATTTCAGAATGTTATTATTTTGTTAGCATGTGCAAGCAAGATGCCAGGGACACCTCAGCCTAACTGTTACACCAACATGCCACTCTTTGTTCGGAAGATCATGGTGTGATGGCAGATAGGAGGGCAGAGACAGGCACAGGAGTATGGAGGGCATCCCTGAGAGTTTAAGTAAAGGGTCAGAGCACACGTGCTCCCCTCCCCTGGTCAAGTTCTTACAGAAACCACATAAAATGCAAGTTCAAGAAAGAGATCTGATCCACCTTCAATCACCTAATGGGAGGGTACCGAAAAGATGGGGGCAGGCCCTTCACAAGGGAATTACAAAATTCCCTGCACAAGGGAATTACAAAAGCCAATGGACTCAACTTCTAGTAAGGGAAATTCAGAATAGATGCTACACTAAGTTGTGCATTTTCTCTTTTTTTCCTACTGTGAGGGTGGTCAAACATTGGAACAGGTGTCCAAAAGTCTGTGGGATGTCCATCCTTAAAGATAAGTTCAAAACTGAACTGGACACAGGCTTGGAGGACCTGCTCTGAGCAGGGGCTGGAACCAGAGATCTCCAGAGGTCCATGCCAGTCTTTCATATACTAGGAAAGTCCATAGGACAGCTAAACTACTCTCTTTAAGGCTCAGGTCTTTTCCCTACTCAAACTACAGAAATGCTGTTTGAGCGAGATCTGAGCAGGAGTTCCCAAAATTGTATCTTGCCTGTAAAGGGCAGGACCAGTCCCTGCAGTATTCCAGCTCGTCTGCAACACAGCAGATCTTGCCAGCTACGGCAACTGTGACTCGAAGGTAGGACAGGGATACGTGATGATCACTGCAGGACCAGAGCCCTGATGTGGTAAGAGGGACTAGGCTAAAAGGAGATCTCCACCCTGCAGGTGCAGTGCTCAGCAGCCTGAGCCGCGAGTCATGCAGCTGCTCTGACTTTCTAAGCCCTCCATGCAGAGTGAGAAGCACTGTGGCAGTGCCTAGTGAACAGCAGGAGAGCAGAGGCACCCAGGACCACCCTGTGTCTCTGCCCACATCAGCATCACCAGTGCCTTGCCCACACTAACACTGCACTTTCCAGCCGAGGTAAGAGCACACCTCACCTCCCAGCAAAGGTATGTCCTAGCCATGGACACATCTGACCCGCACTCAGGCTCCTTACCAGCAGCCCAGACACCCTCAGCATCCTCCACAGTGAGCAGAGATCCATCTCTCCAGAGGGTGAGCCATGTTTTGGGGGCAGAACCCACCCTGTGGAGATTGCTGTGTCTCCCCTCTGACTGCAACAGTAGCACAGGGCCAACCCAGGAGCTGCAGCAGAAGTGTGCCCAACCCCAGGAGCCTGCACCCCGAGAGCTTCCTTGCTGCTTCCCAGTTCCCCAGGAGCCTGCACCCTGAGAGCTTCCTGCTGCTTCCCAGTTCCCCTCCTCCTTAACATGCCAACAGGAGCCTCACTGCAAAGTGACAGCTGATGGAAGCTTTCAGAGACACTTCTCTCTCTACATGCATCTGCAACGCTTTCCAGCATATCCAAACGAACACCACACAAACCCAGGAGCTCCTTACTGGGTAGGTCAAAAGGTGTATATGGCCCTTCATGGTCATCATCATCATCTTCTTCCTCTTCCTCATCGTTTTCATTGTTCTCGTTATCCTCGTTCTCATTCTCGGCCTCAGCCACGTCCTCGTCCCGCCGTGTGCCGTTCACGCCCCGCTCGGCGGAGTTGCTGGGGCCTGTTCCATTCTCCACCACGTGCTTGATGGGTATTTTGATCGCTACTTCTGACTCACCGTTGGTGTAAGTCCTGCTGTTGATCAGCCTCTGCCTCTGTAAATAAAGGTAAAGTCTCGCTGAAAGACAGACCTTTTCAAATTTGATTTTAAGTGAAAAGGAAGAAGAGAGAGAGAGATGTGTAGAATTCTTTAAAAATGTATCTTTAAAAGCAAAAGGAATGATTTTCATCGGGTACAGCACGATGCTTGCTTGCAGACCACCAGATAAATCTCACGTGTACAACTTTTACAAGAGAAGGTCCAGTGGCTGTGGAATTGACTCCGGGACCAGTGACATACTAAGCGCAGTCTCAGGGCAGTACCACGTTATTAAACAGATCTATGCAGGGGGCACCCCCTGTGAGCAACAGCTACGTAATAACAACCCTCTGCTAAAATCTCCACGGGGGACAGAGAGCAAGGGATGATTTAATGAAGTCAATGTCAGGGGGATAAAATCTGGGAGAGCGCTATCAGGGACCCAGAAGAAACACCACAGGTGCATTTCAAGCCAAACACTGCTACAGGAAAAGGCAAATTCTAAACGAGAAGGGCAGGTGGGGGAGACAAAAGACACACCTCATTGATTAACATGCGGCTGGCCATGGAGAGACGTGTTTTGGGAGGGAAATGGCTGGTTATCATGATCCGGAGCCCAGCCTCGGAAAATGAAAGCTGGTGTGGGTAGGCAGAGAGCAGCTCATCAACCATGATCACTGAGGCTTTACGGTGGAAATTTCCTGCAGCCAAGGAACAAAAACAAATTGAGGTCTTCTTCCAGCAGTCTCTCCCTCTGCTCTGTGTGGCTCTCAGAAGAATAAACCCATGGGCTCCAGAAGTTCTTTGTAAGAACCATTCCTTCAGCTACACCATTCAAAATAAGACTCATCTGTCCTTAATTACCGCCTTCTGCACACCTTATACTCCTGTTTTTAAATAAATTGTTGACATGGTATCACCACTCATGCTCCTCACAGAGAACTAAATCTGCTCTGCACAGTTTATCACAGGCCTGCACTAGGCAGACCACTGCTTCAACAGCAGCTATCCCACCACGGCAGTTACTTCCAGCTGTAACCCTGCACTTCTGTGAGGATATTGTCCTCATCCACCACTAACTGTGCTCCTGCAAGGTAGCAACACGAACGAAAAGAAGGTTCCAGCACCCTGGGCTTGCAGCTCATGGCTGGGAACTGCCACCAAACTCAGCAGCAAGTGCGCGTGCCAGAGCAATCCACAGCGCGGGAACAAAGGGACAGGGGGACAGAGGCAGGTCCTGGAACCGTGCTCCTCCTGGGGCACAGTGCCAATGCCCATTGCCTCTGGGGTTCATCCTTCCTGCACCTGGATGATGCCTTGGGCTGTGAATCCTGTGCTAGGACTAGGACTTGGCAGCAGGGAAACCTGAGGCCTTACCCAGCACGCTTCCGCACCGGCTTATTAAAACCAGTGTTTAACACTGGCAAATGTTTTGTGGCATTACCATTTTTAACCATCCCTGTTAGTCTTATAGAAGACTATCTCCCTGGCCTTCATGCCACTTTTTTTCCTACCAAGGTTTCCATGCATTGGGGTAGATAAGTGAGCTCCTCCATATTAAAAAAACCAAACAACAAAAACCAACCGGCTTTTCCTTGTGAGTTTTTCCACACTGGAACTTGTTGAATGGCACCTCGAAGAACTGCCCCAAACACAGCAACCTTTCTGTTTCAGACTTTGTGGTCCTCTGTTAAAAAAAGGCTTCGGAAAAGGCCTCAGAAGACAAACAGTGTCTGAAACCCCCAGGCATCCCATTGCAACAGGTGCTGTTGGTGGCCCTGTGACCCTGGCTGGGACACAAAGCAGCACCACTTGCCCTTCCGGGCCTCCCGTGGCCCAGTGCCAAGGAAATACAGGAACAATCTGCAAGAAGATGAAGCAATCCTTTTGTCTTCCTTTCTCAGTCAGTGTGAGTAACCACAAGTGTCCGAATCAAAAAGTTACCAGCAGAGTATGCAAAAACACATTGTGGCGACATTTAAACCAAATTCCACAATCAGAACTAACCCCGAGGCCACCGGGTAAAGCTGGATGTGCAAGGCCTGAGTTTGTGCTCACTGAGTTTTCCCAGTCTAGCTTTCCTGGTACAGAACTGCCAGCACAGTTCTGCTGTGGAGAGCTCCAGGCGACAGAGAGCCGTCCCCATAAAAGCAGCGTCCCCAAATCAGAGTGCACAGCCCTGCTAATAGCCTCCCCTCTGCAACAGGCCTGTCACCGAGAGCTGGCAGACTCCAGGCATTTGCCATCAGCAAATAAACCCTGCTGTGTTTAACCGCTTACTGTATACAGACTATGCCTCTCGAGCACCGTTTGCAGGAAAAGAGACCTATTTTTGTTGGTTGGGTGGGTTGTTTTAGCAAAACAAAAGAGGCAGCCCATCTGTAGTCAGAGACCAGGACTGATTTCAACAAGATGGAGCTTCTTCTCAGGCTAAGTCAGTGCCTCAGGGAAAAGGGAGGAGTTATTCCTGAGGACAGGTACTGCACATGCTTGTTGACTGTTTTAAAGACAAAAAAAATCCGCTGCAAATACAGTTTAGTACATCCCTGCAAATGCAGACATTGAACTACTGCTGCTGAGCTACAGGACGGGGGAATTTTTTTTAAGCTGAAGAAACACAACCATTTTTATATGTGATCATGACTAAGGTCAAACTGGAACAGATTTCAAAGTGAAATACTCTTAAAGACCACTTACATGGAAGAGTTGGGCATGGTAAAGACAGCATGTGCAGTAAGAGCACAGTTCCCAGACCCACAGAGAGTCCCTGCCCTCCCTTCACCGGGGGTAAAGTGTACAGTGGTCTAAGTAGGGCCTTTTTTCTTGCTCAGTTGATGTCTCTTTGGAGTGGAGTTAAATTTAACTGGAGATGTAACTTCAGTTCAGAGTAACAGTGCCCACAGCAGGACTTAAAATGGCTGCAACAGGCTGGATAACCAACCCCTGGGCTTGAGGGAGTCTTTACAGGCAAGCACTTGTCCAGCAGCAGGAATCAGCCACAAGAGGCCTCAGCCAGCTGCAGTGGCACAGGATGCGGTGGCCGGGATCACCACACTGTGCCCCTTGTCTGGGAGGGGGGTGTTCTAAAAGGGCCACTCCTATTTTGTGGCTTACAAGACAGCAGCAGTTCCCACGTGTGAGCAGGGACAGAACACCCAGAATGATGCAAGCGAGAGGGTGACTTACTGGAACAGTTACCTTTCTTTAGTAACACCACCGTGGCATCGCAGTTGCTGTTGTCGTCCATTTCCGTGTTACTTGCTAAACCATTCACCATATTTGCAGAGTTTTTTGTCTTCCTCTCGAAGCAGTGATGTATGGTAGAGTTGTACCTGCACAAATGAAACAAACTCAGGATGTACCTTTACTTCTCGACAGTCTTCCTTTCCTAGACTTGTATCCTATGCAGTACAGCAAAAAGAGGGAAGAAAACTCCTCTGGTTTTAAGGAGCATCCCAGAGCTCCAGCTAAACTGTACACCATACAATCTGTCTGTACCCAGAAGTCCATGAAAGATAGAAGCCATGGATCTTGAACAACATACATGCTTACGTGTCAGGTATCATGAGTAATCTTTGCTTGTCATCATCCAAGTATATTTTTTTATCACATAATCACACTTGAGTATCAGCACTATTTTACCAGGAGGACTCACCACAGAAACACAACACCCTATGCTAAATTCATTTCGTCTTTGGCAGGGGTGGGGAATAAACCCTGTTTCTTGGAGCATCCAGGAGCTGATACAAATATGAACCAAGGCTCCCTCCATGACACTCAAAGGCAAGGGTAGACCCCTATAAACACCTGGCCGAGGTCCCTAACTAGGGTGACAACCTTTCAAGCTATATCCAACCAGGTCTGAAAAGCCTGTCCATGCTACAACGTTTTTTTTAGGAAAAAAAGAAGAAGAAGAAGAAAAAAAAAGGCACATATTACAACTGTCTTGCTGGTCAGTTAATTGTTGCAAGGGTGAAGCTACCCTCCATGTCAAAATTTCTAATTATTAGACGAATTCTGACTTGTGTTCCCTTCACCCAGCCTGAGTGTTTTGCTGTTCTCACTGAGAATTGCTCTCACAATATTTACTCTGTTCATCATTTCAAAACAAATCTCTAGTCTTACTTGTGGAGACAAGACCACTGGTGTGCTTGGCTGCTGGCAGGTTTTGTTGAATGTTCCAGTTTAAATCTGGGTTTCCTTTCCACCAGCTTTTGAAAACAAGACAGGAGGAGGGGAACCAGAACAGACTAGTTTTACTAGCAAGAACTTGTGTGAAAGAAGTCACACAGGCCACATGCTCAGAAAATCACTGCTGACTGTGCTGTAGTTTTATCACAGGTCTCCAGGCAAGCAAGAACTGCTGCAGAGCTTTGCATCTGTAAAAAGCAGACTGGAATCTCACTCCTGCTTATTTCTGAGTAGGGATGCTAAAGTGAAGTCAGAAGAGACTGTTTTGGTGGGACTTGAGGATGGATCCAGATTTGCTGCATTAGCCTTGGTCAGTTCGCACAAGGCGAGATCCATAAAGCACAGATTCACAGGATAGTTGAGGTTGGAAAAAACCTCCACAGTCTTCAAGTCCAATGTTGATTCAGCACTGCCAAGCCCACCACTAAGCCATGTCCCTAAGCACCATATTTACACATCTTTAAAACCCCTTCAGGGACGGTGATTCCACCACTGGCCTGGGCAGCCTGTTCTTGACAACCCTTTTGGTGAAGAAAGTTTCCCTAATAGCCAAGCTAAACCACCCCTGCCAGAACTGGAGGCTGTTTCTTCTTGTTGTTGTTGTGAGGGCTGGGTGAGGCAAGGGGAGCAGGGAGCCTTAGGGTTTAAATAAGCTGAGGGCACATTTGACTTACTTCATTATAAAGATGTAGATGACATACATCAGCACTAAGACTAAGGACTCCCACCTGGAAACGAGAGCAACACATAAACACATCAGAGCAGAGCACAGCAAAAGCTGCCCCTGTTCAGCCATTCCCCATCTGCCATGCCACGGGTGTCCAAAAAGGCTTGACCCCCCTGGGCTGCCTCAATACTCCCCTGTAAAAAAGCGATGCATAAAGAAATGGCTCACACATCCATGCATGATGCCTCCCTTGTTTTCTTGACTTCTGTGATTCTCCTTGGCCAAACTGACCTGTCAGCTACGAACAAGTGACAAAACCCAGCAGTTCAGTGCGCAAATCGCACACCCAAGGACCACCAGCACTTCCGTGAGGACTAATTCTGCATAGCTCCCTATGGCAAACTGCTAGTCCTTGTGGAAATCATCCATTGTCAAACTACTATATGCTAAAACTCATGGAACACTTTCTCCACAAGGATTTTGAGATACTGCACTAACTATATCAATGTCTCATTTCCTGCTTCTGAAGATTCAACACTCAGCTTCTGCATTGTGGTTTTGTTTTTATTTTTTTAAGAGCACAGTTAAATACAACTGGCCCTCGGGTGAATTTCAGTAAAAAAACCACACAAGAAATCAACAAAGAAAGCCGGGCCATTGCAAGAGGGGGTGTTTGAAACCTGCCTCTGAAATGGGCAAGAGCCAGTGAGGGAAAACACCAGCCTAAGCAGCTGTAGTGCTCCCTAGTGCTTGTAATCCAAATGACACCAGCTGGGAGTGACACCAAAGCCAGCGCTGTCACCTCCAGCTCTGGGATGTGCTGGAAACAAAACCATGAGACCAAAGCAACTGAAAAGTGTCTGAAGCCCTCCTAGACCACCATACCTACTGCACTGCACTTAAGCACATTAATAGCGATATTTTTCTTTTTCTTTTATTTCTTTAAACTGGCCATTCACTAAATTATGAAAAATCCAAATATACACTTATTTATGACTGCTTGGGTGTCCCCTTCTGGCACACACAAAGCTCTGCTGAGCACACTGCCATCCCCAAGCTGCTGCAGGGCATGCAGAGGGCACTGACTGCTGCCCCTGTACCAGGAACAGAGTGAGTGACACTCTCCTGGGCTTTCTTCTCTAGCTCCAAAAATTTGTTATTCTAGCCTGTCTTGTGCTGATGTTTCTCACACAGCAGCAAATAGCTACTCTGCAGAACTTCTTAGCTTTCTCCTTCTCTCCTCATAAACACTAATTATGGCAGCTTCCGTGGTGTAACCAGAAAAAAATGAAAAGAAAAGGGATTCACTTACCAGGAAACTCTTTCATCATAAATAAACTGTGGAGAAAAGATTTAAAAATAGCATGTTATACACAAAACCACAGTTGAAAACAGCTCATCACCTGAGGCAGGGGACAGAGTAAAGCAAGCCAGGGCTCATGGCAATGGCATTAAGCTTGGGTGTATTTTGGCACTGCCCTCCTGCCCAGCCTTCGAACTTCTCAACCCTTAGTTTCTCTCACCTAGCCAAAGCAAGCAGGCACTCCTTCCCAAATGCCACTGGCTGCTTGTGTTAACCAGGGTTATTGCAGGAGTTAGAGGGAAAGCAGCCGTGAGGCAGAGATGGGGCTGCATCCCTCTGACCCACTCGGCTGTCTCACCGGACAGAGCCTCCTCCCGGCCGGCTCCTGGCCGGACACCAAGTGACCTACCGGAGGATCCACAGCAAGCTCCACAGCTGCTGCCATGCCCTGCTGGGCCCAGGTGCTGTTCCCAGGGTGGCAGTTCCCTCAGGGCAACCACCACACCCCAGCTGACTGTAGCTGCTGTGACAGTCCCTCTGGCACACGTCTGCTGATGGATGGGCACTGTGGCTTTCCCAACTGTGCCACGCAGCCTCCTCGGGCAAGGAATGCGCCTCCTCCCTGAGGGAAGGACCTGCGCCATGGCGAGGGGTGTGAGGGAAGGAGCAGCGCCGTGGCGACGGGCGTGAGGGAAAGTGCGTGAGGGAAGGAGCAGCGCCGTGGCGACGGGCGTGAGGGAAGGAGCAGCGCCGTGGCGACGGGCGTGAGGGAAGGAGCAGCGCCGTGGCGACGGGCGTGAGGGAAGGAGCAGCGCCGTGGCGACGGGCGTGAGGGAAGGAGCAGCGCCGTGGCGACGGGCGTGAGGGAAGGAGCAGCGCCGTGGCGACGGGCGTGAGGGAAGGAGCAGCGCCGTGGCGACGGGCGTGAGGGAAGGAGCAGCGCCATGGCGAGGGACGTGAGGAAAGGTGCCTGAGGGAAGGAGCAGCCCATGGCGAGGGACGTGAGGAAAGGTGCCTGAGGGAAGGAGCAGTCCCTGGCGAGGGATGTGAGGGGAGGTACGTGAGGGAAGGAGCAGTCCATGGGGAGGGGCGTGAGGGAAGGTGCGTGAGGGAAGGAGCAGCGCCATGGCGAGGGGTATGAGGGAAGGTGCGTGAGGGAAGGNAGCAGTCCATGGTGAGGGGCGTGAGGGAAGGTGCGTGAGGGAGGGACCAGCCCATGGTGAGGGGCGTGAGGGAAGGGCCGCAGTGGCAGCGGCTGAGGGGCCGCACAGGCAGAGGCTGAAGAGCCGCACTGGCAATGGGGCAATGGGTGAAGGCTCACACCGGCAGGTGGCTGCCGTGCTCCGTGGCCAGGCCCTCCCCCTGGTCGTGCTCCGCCAGCCCTGCTGCTCCCCGTGCCTCCGGCTCTCCTCCCACGGCAGCGGGACGGCTGCGGAGGGGAGCCGCGGTGCCGGTGCCTCCGCGGAAGGCTGGAGCTGCCCTCAGCGAGGGGCCGTGGTCCATTTGGCCCTTCCGAAGCACCAGCAGGGAAATGCTGTGCCCGCACCAGGGATTACAGATCCACGGCTGTGCCCCAGGCAAACAGGAGGGAAAAGGAACGAGGCCGTGAAAGCAGAGTGAACACTTCCCCTTGGCCATACATACAGCCGTAAATAGCAACTCCTGTGTGACAGCCGGCAGGAGGCAAGAGTTACACTGGTTACTGGAAGAAAACATGACCACAAAACATTGTAAATTACAGTTCCCAGTCACCGTAATCCAACCTGACAAGGCCTGTTTTAGGTTACAATGTTTTGGTGTGATGGGACATGAAAGCGTGTGCATTGACTTTTGTAACTAAAAATAGCACCCATCTCAATTTTGCCACTAATGACTGACCATGTCCCTTCAAGTTAAGATACACAGGCATCTTTTTCCTCTCAAGAGAATAAGGAATAAGTTTTGCCAAGCTCTACAAGAAGACAAGGTAGCATTGTAACATTATAAAGTTTAAAAAAAAAGTCATAGGGCTGAATCAAGATGAATTAAGTACGGTAAATGTGGTTTATCCACTTCTGACCTCTGTGGTTTAGAGTTCACTCTCTCTCATCAAATGGCCTGGAGCAGCAAACAGGTGAGTCTATACTGCTCTATTTCTTACAACAGCATTGTACTTCCTTTTCTAGTGCAAATTGAGACAAAGCCGTATTGATTTACCCAGCACAGTATCAAGCTTTTTAAAGTTGCTGTATCTCAGCATTGGAAGGAATATATGTATTTCAGGTGTGTTTATGATTAGTAAAGATACCAGTGGAGTGCAACTTTTAACACAGCACCAGTAGCTGCTGTTTAAAACATCATGAGAACAAACTTCTACAAACAATATAATTCTTCAAGATTGATGACTCTACTCCAGCTGCAGAGGAGTCTCAATGCCCTCATATGGAAAATTATCCCTGCATACAAAGCACTGAAGTGTCTTCTAAAAGGAGCCCACAAGTCTAATGAAGGCGGAACCACAGGCAGGTTACACTGTGCTCTGCATGGAGCCTATGGCTCATCTCCCAGCTGAGCCATGGGGGGACTGGAGAGTCAGAATTTGAGCAACAATGTCCTGCCGCCTCAGTTGGATTCTGTCTTAAAAAGACAGGAAAAAATAGAGATGCTGGGAAGCCAGGGATTCCTGGGTAAGTGAAGGGAAGGAGAAACTTCTTAGACTGAAGCAGTGTTTTGACTCTGAAAGGAGAAATTCTCATGTGCTATCAACAGGGGAGCAATATTGCATACAAAAGGGTCGGTACATCAGCTAGAGGGAAGCTAAACCTTTAACCACTTAAAATGTTTTTTCCCTTCCTCCCATCTTTCGCTGTTTTTCCCTAAGAGGTGTGTAAGTCATTTGCGATGATTGTTACGGAGTAACATCGGAAGACACAGGATGCGCTCCACCTCACCCAACCCAAACCATCCAGGCAGGGCTATAACATGGGAATAGGAGCTCTGGCAATGCCTTCCAGCCTCCTCTAATGCCTGGAGTTGCACCATCCTGCTACCCTGGCTGCCTGGAGGGCCTTGAACTCCACCACTGATAAGAAGAGTGGGCATACAGCTGGAGAGAAGCCAGCTCAAAGCTTAGGGAAAAAATAGCTGCATCCTGGTAATATGGGGTACACTCCCAAAAGAAAAGGAGTCCTGCAGTTCTGTAATGATGAAGAACAGCTTATACAGAAATACAGTACAGGAGAAAAGTCTTAGGGGTAAAAGTGATGTCTGTTCTGCAAGCCATGCAAATTTCTCATGACAACATAGAACACGTAGATAGGAATTTCAGGGGTGCACTGGACACAAAACAGTAGAGAATTCTTCTCCACATCCTGATGCAGCTGACTACCACAGGGATGAACCAGCCATGAAGAAAACCCGCCTTGCTTAAAGAATTTAAAACTGATGACAGAGTTTCAACTGTCAGAGTTTTAACCAGACTTTCAACTCGTCTGCCTCCATGCAATAAATGAAATGCCCAATCCAGGCACCAGGAGGCTAGGTGCCAGGCAGATGCCCACATCTGTGCTTCCTGTGGAGTGAACTAAGAGAATGCCTGCTGGATGTCTTTAAGCTTGTGCAATGGAATTCACTACAATTAGTATGTGTGGCTCTCTTTGTTGTTTAGCAACACTTTTAGGTATGAGATTACTGTCAAGCTGTCAAAGCAAAAGTAAAAGTTTTATTGTTTTGCAGCTCATTGCTAATAATTATGTAGAAAAGTTATTTTTCACCAGGTACAAAATGGCTGGCCTTGCAGTATGGGGAATAAGAGTACAAACAGGTTCAGGAAGATCCTCTGTTTAGGATGAGGCAGACCCTCTGTTTGGGATGAGGCAGATAAAGGCCTCTGCACCTACAGAGCGCGTCTGGAAACACAGGCGTGTGCAGGAGGAAACAAACCGAAACCCACTGTTGAAACACACTAATCACAGTAACCCAGACTGCAGAAATGCAAGTGACCCTCTTCTGACTCTAAAGCCCCCTTCTCGCTGACGTATGGAAGTTAACCTCACAAAATCACTCGCCCTTTCTTAGGGAATCTAGGATACTAGGCTAGGCTAGGGGGGAAAAAAAAGAAAAGTAACTGTTACCTGAAAACTGAATTTTTACATTTCCTGGCATTGTTCAGCATTGGTTGCAAAGGTAATGCTAAACTGATAGCAGTGTCTTTAGCTAAAACTCGTGCACACATTTTTTCACCGAATAGCCCAGTTCTGAGAGATTTGGAGCATTTTCTGAACTTGATGAACACTGGGATAGTCCCAGCACTAAGAACTGCTGAAAGTGTAGTCTTTGAGGACTTTCTGTTAGCATGCACTGCCCCTGTCATGTGTGGAAAAACTAACCTTAATGTTTCATAGGAGTTGTTCAAGACCTCTCTCCTCTGGGCACAAATGCTGCCTTCTTACAGATGTTTTTTAGGAAGTCATGAAGGTCACTGCCAGGAGAGCACCCCGATCCATGCATCCATCCACTGCAGGGCTGCGGGGGGGCTCAGAGCGTGGGTTCAGCTCTGCACCCCATGTCGGCACTGGGCCACCACACCCTGCCCCAGCTATCCCTCTGGGCTCTCCGGACACTCCTCCATCTCCTGCCCTCGGGCCAAGCTTCCCAGCAGAACCAGGGAGACCACAAGCAGTTTTCCACAAGCAGAAATCCCCATGAGTGCTGGAGCTGGGATCTTAGTGACAGGACTGTGGTTCCACGGCAGGTTCCCTTTACAGGTGGCAGTAGACATGGGCTCCCACAGGTGAAGAACCGTCAAAAACTTACCACGATGAGTGCAACAACAGACAGCGTGTAGTAGATTGAATCTCTCAAGAGACTCCACGACGACAGTGCAACAACCTGGGAAAACAGGCAAAGGGAGGATGTCAGCCAGGCTCTCGCCAGAACGCCTGCCACAGTGTGCCCAGTGCCCAGTTCCTGTCACTCTGTGGGAGCTGTCCCCACGTGTGCTGGGGCTCGAGGAGGAGGCCCAAGACAGGAAACACCTTCTGCAGCTGCCGGGGGAGAAGCTGCTAGGGAGACAGGAATGGCCACATCCAAAGTACCTGCGGACTCAGCTGTCCCCCATGTCGGGCTGTGTCTCCCCAAGGAGTCCATGAGGGCTGCTGCTTTACAGGAAGGGGCTCAGGCTGTACCAGCACGACCACACTGATGAGTATTACTACAGCTCTGTGTGCATCTGCACAGGTTTTGGGACAAACACTCAAGGCAACACTCCAGCAGAGTGTTGCAAACCAAAACCAGGAATTTTTTTTTATACGCAGTGGAGAATAAAAAGGGATTACTGCACAGTTCATGTCACTCGACACCTTCCAAAGCCACAGAAATGGGGAAGAATTCTCACTGCAGGCTGCACGAGCCTACAATTCAGATTTTAGAAGAAAAAATACCAGTGAATGAATCAATCTCTAAGTTTAGTTTTTTTAGTATTCAAAAGTATTGGAAGTATAGTATTCAATAGTATTGAAAGCAGTCATGGTGGTAACATCTTCAGTATGATTCTATTTTTTGCTGCTCTAGGAAGTTGCCTCAGTAGAAGCTTCTCCTCAAATCTGTATGTGCCATTTCTGGAGCGCATTTCAGACACTCTGGGTCACATCCTTCAAAAGTGTAATGCTGAAGGAGGAAGACGGGAGATGGTTCATTTACACTGATTTGGATCTGAACATATACATGAGTTTTCTGACCATACCCTCCAGTCATGCTTGTGCATGAATTCGGTCACATGAACAGTAACTTCATTTTCAGTTCTGTTTCAGTGTCAGCAAAAATAATTTCCCAAACTTCTCCTGTTATTAATTCTTAGTATATTGGAATTTTCCAAAACTGCAAGCAAAACAAATGCTGTAAAAAGATATTGACCGTTATACTTTAAAAAGTCTCTAGTCTCTTAGTAGTATGGCTTTTTAAAAAATGGATGTAATTCATGCCCAGTGTAAAGTCTCTTTATGCAACCATTTACATGTTAGAAACTCCTACCTGAAATGAAAAAGCAGGCCTTTAAAGCCCTTGGGTCAAACCAGTTACATCAGCTGACAATGCATTTCAAGGGGCACAGAAATAGATGAATGGAGATGCTTTCTGATGGAAATTTCCAAATGTAGAAACATGGAGTTGGGTTCATAATTCTATTCAGAGCTCCTCAGTTAAATCTCACATCTTACATCAGTGTGCCCCTTCATTCTGATTCAGCAAATTTTGAAAGTAAGTTTATAGGACAATTAGACATTATTCCACTCAGCTTTCAGGATGCTGGGGATAAGGTCCTCTGCACTTTCCTCACCACAGATGCTGGGGATTTTATAGCTGTAAACTTCGGCTATGGACACAGAAGTCACATTTCTGAAGCAAATGACAGCCCCCACAGGAACAGGCTCTGTCTCATAACCTCTGTCCCTGGTCTAAGGGGTGTCAGCATGCAGCACAGCACAGCTGTGAAAGCAAGGTGCCCCCAGTGATGAGGGGTCAAGGGAGTCTTCCTCCCGTTCTTTGATATTCTACAATGATCTTGAACGTGCAGGATAATATTTTCCCAAGGAATCTTCCTCAGACACCTGAATGAGCACACTACGATCCAGATGCTGAAATGCAGCTCTGTAGCAGGGACCTACTGCACAGAACTGATAGACCAAGATCCTGTGGGAATCACAAGGACTCTTGAGCTGATCCCAGGCTGGATTGAAGGGAACATGCTCGTGCCTGGCACCTGTACAGGCTGCTCACATTTCAGAGACATCTGAGTGGGTCTCCCTGATGCAGTAACTGTGGGGCAGTTAAACCTCAGACGTCTGTAGGGCCCAAGTCACCTGGCTGAAGTCTCTGAGCCGTTTGGTCCATGTGATACAGGGAAGCCATGCACGTAAGGCGACCGTGCACCGAGGCTGAAAGGAGCTCATGAGAGCAACTGAGGGCAATGGCAGCACTCAGCCTGCTGGTCAGAACCACGTCCTGAGGTAGAACTGCTGAGGTCCTGAAGGCCTAAGTTGTGCCTTACAGCCACCAAGGGCTCCACATAAATCTTAACACGCTGGAAACCACTTAAACTACAGATCAGCAAGGCAGAAAAGAAATGAGGGAAGCAATCAGCTTGGGTAAAAACACAACCAAATTTTGAGTTTTAAATCAGCAACACTGCCATACTGTAACCCAGCAGTGAGCTGGTCCTGCGGGAGCTGAGCATAAGGAGGCAGCTGTAGAACCACTGACCTGTCAGACAGGTGACGTTTCCTCCGTTTGAAGTGAGTAGCTGAAATTCAAACCCCAGACAAGTGCCCCTTAGCTGTCCCTTGACCACTCAGTGGGGACTGAACCCCGTTCCCCTGAGCTGAAAGGAAGAGCTCTGAAGTCAAGGCTGGAATGAGAGCATCCCCTGATGGGTCCGCACAAGACACACACAGCCTGCTCCCCTGCATGCCACAGCATCACTCCTAGGGGTAAGCTCACCCACCATAGATACCTGGTTTGTCATTGGCAAACCTTCACCCTGCAAGCTCCTACATATAACAATTACTACTCAGACTGCTTATTTCCCTTTCTGAAGGGCTGGAGAGCAGAAAAATCAAGACTTTTCTCAGCTCTAGCTTGATTTCTGAGCTTTGCAACTCCTGAAGCCATGGCCCCTGAAGCAGCACACACACAATCTCCTCCATCTAGCATATGTGGAGATCAGCCACCAAAGGGAAAACCCCCTAAGATCAGACACTGGCATCTGCTGCCTGTAGCACTGAAGTTGGCTCAGGGCACCCAGGACTACCCATGGGGCAATATGCCCCATGCCTCATCCTAGGACTTCGCCATTTATCCTCTGTAAAACTGACCCTTCTCTCTTCTGCTCTTCCAAATTGTTTCTCTGCTTTTAGCAGCATAGAAGCTCTTCTCCCATCCAGGAGATATCCATCACCAGAGGCCATCCAGCTGGCTGTTTTCCAGCCTGCTCTGCCCATGGTGGCAATGGGCCCGAGATGAAGCACGTGTGGCAGAACAGGGCTGCTGCTCCCTTGGCAAGGATGTCTCTGCTCCTGCCGCAGGAGTCCAAAGGCATGGGCACTCCTGAGTATTCTGGCTGCTAGACTTCCAGGGGAAGCATGTAATCACATCCATGTTCTTCAGGGATCCCCTTCACTCTGAATTGTTTTGGGGGTTTTCCTCATCTCATGGCCTGTTCTTTGCTTGACATTCTCGAGCTGTGATCAGCTTCTAACACTGCTAGGAAATGCTAGGCTTTGGAAGCAATCTCCCTAATCTCGTTTCTCTGTTACCCTCTGGCACAGAAGGTCTAGATTTTTAGGTATTAAGAGCTAATAACTTAATTTGCTAATGTGGAGAAGCAGGAATGCTTGGATGAGGGTGTCAAAAGATTAAAGACAATCCCTGCAGCGATTAGCCTAAAGAGCCTACGGAGGTCAACAGAGATGTGCCAGCAGTGAGTCCACCACTGTCAAAAGGCATCCAGAAGCAGAGAATCTGGGCCAGACCTCACGCTGCCCCTCTTTGATGTGGGCTGCACGGAAGTGATTAGGGAAGCTCTCACACCACCCTAGCAGATGCTGGGATCTGGCTTTAGAGCGCTCGTCTGTGCTGCCTGACAAAGCTGCTGCTCACTGTGATGCCTTGCAAGCCCCTGACCCACAAGAGCCGGCCAGCAGCGCACTGTGACAGCCCTCTGGATCAGCTGCAGCATCAGACACGCGGTGGAACCTCCTCGCACGCTGCTCCTGGTTTGCAGGAGCTGCCCTCGGAGCCCAGGAGGGGCCTTTTGAAGCCTGCTGGGGTCTCCTCCAGAAGGGGCTGTGCCCGTGACACTCCTGTTCAGCAAACCCTCAACACAATTTCAAATCAGCCCCGTGATAACATAGCAGGATCTCCTGCCAAAGCAAGAGAAACGACCAACTGCTGGCCACTGTTACAGGAAGCAGTGAACTCAGGTGGAGGTCTGGGACAGATTTTCCGGAAATCAGGCTGGCCATAGTTTGCAGTTAATCCACGTCTTACGCATTTAGAATGATACAAAAATAAAAAGTGTTCTACCTCAGGTATCAGCTCTCATCCCCGAAGAGGATGGGAAGATAAAAGCCAGCAGTGGTCTGAAGAATCCCAGAACTGTTTAGGTAGGAAAAGCCCTCAAAGCTCACTGAGCCCAACTGTCCCCCCAGCAGCGCCAAGGCAACCGCTAGCCCGTGTCCCCAAGTGCCACATCTACTCAGGGATGGGCCACAGCAGAGCCCATCAGCTGAAGTACCTGAGCCACACTGAAGAGAGAGAGGACAGGAGAAGCCCCAGGACATGCACGCGTTGTGCCGCTCACCCACCCAGACGCAGCCCATGCACAGCTCCCAGGTGCTGTGGGGATCCCGCCCCCTCACCCCTCCAAACGTAACACCAGGAGAAACACAATCAGGACTTGTTTAAAGACTGCCTGCTGGGCTCACACGGCCTACGATCCCTGAAAAGCCAAACATCCCTGACTGCCTTTGGAGAACCTGTCAGGGCCTGGTGTTTCAAGATAGCCCTGAGAGAGACCAATCTCTCAGGGCTTCTCTGTTTCCCTTGACAGGGCACAAGCTCTGCCTTTAAACTTTGCAGCTGATTATTTTAAGAACTCCTTGCTCAGCTCAGGTAATTCCAAGGACCTGGCCACCTGCCTGCTCACTCTCATTGCTCATGGTATCAGTGAAGCATCACAGATTAATGTGAGAATGTGACAGTGCCCTACTTGTATTGATCTTTACATTAAATTAGGCTGTAGATCCATCTGTGGCTGTCAGCAAGAAGCCATTGCAGAGCCTCTACACCTTTCCTGTGAGACACATGCAGGACTTGGTATGGTTTGGAGGGTGGTGGGTTCCTTGTGGCACTTTGATACGTCCATAATGCAGACAGAGAAATCAGCCACGCAGGCCCAATGGGATCTCAGAGGCACCATCTCCCAGCACAGTAGGACTCCTGGTCCCACACCCCCTCCTGGAACACCGAACCACTCTGCCACAGCAGGTATTTTAGACAGATTCCTGCATGGAAAGCCACTGCTGCCCGTGCAGAGCCCCAGGAAAGCCAGCAGACAGCCAGCATCAGCCAGAGGCCCCTGTGCTGGGACTGACAGCACAGCAGGATGTCCTGGACTAAGCGACACTCCCTCTATACCCCATGGTCATGTCTGAATATCCCAGGACACTACGAGTATCCAGCTCAGTCTCCAGACCATAATCTTGGCCAAAGACCCCAGCGTCCCATGATGCAGCATTAGGGTTTGCTTGAGGCTTTGACCAATGCTAACCACCACTCCCAGCTTCAGCAGAGCACCAAATACGAGCATGGGTCAGGCCAAAGAAAAAACCAGGCCTTAAAATATCCATCCCTCTCAGACAGTTAAAGCAGCCATGATCTAAGGGACCTGCTGTGATGAAAGCCTCCTTCCAATTACCAGCCCCCTAATTTTACCTCTGGCTTGCCATTCTCTGCAAAGCTCAGTTGTCACTCTGGCTCCCGGTCCGTACACTGAGCACCAACTCCATCTATTCTCATTACTTCCCCGAGAATATTTGCTTTTTTAAGCCTCTCTTGATATTTTCATCACTGCCGCAGCAATCTTTCTCTGTGACATTCTCAGAATGGAAACAGTGGACACTCTCCAAACCTCAGGACAAAGCCAAAAGTATTTCCTTGCTCAACTGGTAGTCATAATCATCCATGAGTTATTTGGACCAGCGTGTCTCTTTAGCTCAGATTCCCACAGAGCTGAGGCAGCAGGACCCCGAGGCCTCCGCTGGGCCACAAGATCCAGAGCAGAATTCAAGGATAGCTGTAGACAGGAAGGCGTGCATAGAGTAAACATCTCCCAGTCTCCTCAGACTGGCCAGTCCTTGTCGGAAGTAAAAAACAGATTTTGTGATTTCCCTTGCTTTTACACTATAAACGATTTGAGAAAAAATCCTACAAATAGTACCTCCACAGTATTGATCTGTGTGTAACTTTTGACAGAGAAAACTTAACCTCAAATGGTGATGGTGTTTTGCGGCAATTAGGAACTGGCCTTGGTTTGATGCTGATAGGAATCCATTTGCAAGTCTTCTGACTGCCTTGGGCAGCATCTCTGAATCAATGGTGCCTCTCTATCCTGAAACTCCACCCACACCTCTCTGCCCCGGCTGCAGTCTCAGCACCTTACAGACTGCCTGATGTTCCACGGGACAGTGGGAATGGCACTGCCAGCACCCTCCCTCTGCTTTCCCTGTACCTGGGGTTTCACACAGCATGGCCGTGCCCGCAGCTCTAGGTAGCCAAGGACCACAGCCTTGGCCTCTGGCACTACTTCAGTCTGACTTAGTCTGTCCCACGTCTTGCCACACACCCCTGTCAGTGAAAGGTCAGGCTCATGGTCACTATAAAATGCTGCCAGCACCAAACCCCAGTGTGCCCTGGGCTGCCAGAGCAGTGAACAGTCCCAACAGCTGGCATTAAGTTCTCCTTAAACTACTTCCCAAGAGTTTTCCATGTTTTTCACCGATGGTCACAGACCAACGAAGAAAACAGCAACAGCATTCCAAATCTCCCCTTTTAAAACTCCTCCGCAGTCGAGGAGAAGAAAATAAAAAAGCTCATGAATGCAATCATAAAACCAAAAGTCAGTAACGACTGCAGTCTGAGTTGTGAGTAAAATTAAAGCTTAAAAGATTAGGAGGCATGCAAGCTGTCTGAATGGCAGAAGTGGGGTAAAACAGATTACAGAAGTCCCGGTTGCTTCAAATGTTCTACCAGGTTATTAAAACTCTGTTTAGTGTCCTTGTCAGTATGCCTAACGCTATTTCTCAGGCCTGTTTTCCACTGACATAACCCACAGCAGCTGATAATCCCGAGAAGTGTTCTGTGACCTGGACAGAGGAGAGCCTGCTGGATTTAGTTCACTTCCTGAGGTAAAAGAATCCCACTGGAACAGAAGGAGGCAGGTCAGACAGTCAGTCCTTTTCTGCTCCAGTATACTGAGGAATGATGCCTCGCCACCAACCCGACCCCTGGACAGAACAAGTAACTGGAAGAACATCTGTGGCACGACCCAGCATTCCTGGTCCCCTGCTCCACCCAGAGAAGCCTGTCTGTGTCTGGGGGAAGGTAAAATAGAGAAACTTGGATTCAAGTGACAAACACAGCAGTTAAATACTAATTAGCAAATCAAGCCACGCACATTCAAAATTACAGGATAATGCTGGAGTGACTTGCAACTCATGGTTATACTGCTCTCACTCGGGCACTTCTCTCCTCTGCAACGCTGCAAAAGGCTGTGGGTCAGTGCTGGGAGAGGACAGAGGGGGACAGGGTGGCGAGGAGAGAGCAGCAGAGCTGCAAAAACAAGACGAATCTGGATGGGGGAATGTCCAAAACTGAACAAACTCTGCTTCTGCTGGCTTGAATGAGAGCTGAATTAAGCAAGGACTGCTTCCGAGAATGCCGCGTCCTCGCCGCCAAGGACGGTGAGAGGGCAGGGGAAGGAGGGGAGAGCTTGTGAAGCACAAACATGAGCGTGAGAGAAGACAGGACAGAGTGACCAAGGCCTGGAGGGGACCCCAGGCTAAGGTCAAGCTCCCCATACTCAGCTGGCTTGCAAGCATGGAAAAAATCCGATACAATCCATCACAGCGCAGGCAGCAGCCTCCTTTCTGCTATCCAGCATGTGAATGCTGCTGGACTGCTGTCTGAAGGGCTGCATCTGTTGCCGTCTCATTCTCCCTCCGTGTTCTCTTCCCTCCTCGTTCCCCCTTTGCCAGAAGGAAGCAAAGCAGACACAGCGGCTAGAAAACAACATTTGGGTTACGTGCCTCAGCAGCTGCCTACCTGCAGGGAGACGCGCTGGTGTCCCAGGTGCACGGACATAGGAGGAAACAGCTGCAGACACATCCAACCTGCCCTGTGCACAGGTGGGTGGGGAACGAGGACAGCTCCTAACATATTTCCATCCACTGAAACCATCTACAGCTTAAAAATTGCATCTACTGCCTGGATGTGTGTGCTATGCAGAATATTTCAACAGGCTGCAGGAAGAAAGCAGGAAGAGCTTCTGAGGCTCACTGCCACAGGCACATGGCCTGCATTCACCATCCACAGGGACAGCCTGAGCTCTCTCTCCAAACGTGCCTTGGGTCAGACACCTCAACATACACCAGACATGAAGAAGTTCTGCTTCTGAAGAGGCCCAGTTTAAGGAATATTTGAAAGCTCTGATTTTCAGAGTGTGGATGCTAGTTTAGAAAATCCAGCCTTTAGTGGAAGGTTCTCATTTGGCCATCAAACACACGGGCAGCCGGCATCCACTATCGCTTTTTGAATCCCTCCAGCCCAAAATCTCTAGAGGAGATGAAAACAGCAGAAAATGTGATTTCCCTGGCTGCAGAGCAGACTCCTGTACCTCAAGAGATGCCTCCCTGGCATGGGTAACAGGAGAAGTCCAGCCAAGGAGACATAGGGCAGAGGAGTGGGGAGAGGAGAATTTATCAAGACCACTGGAAGAAAGCTGGATGCTCAAAAGACAGCTATGGGCGGACACATGACCCAGGGGAAGAACCTGCTGAAAGCTTTTCTGTCGAGCCTCAAAAGATGGAGGGGGAATGACTTGAAGGAACACCATCACACTGGCCAAAGCAACCACTAAATGTTAGGAGATGTAGTTAAGTCACTTGCTTGGTTCCAGACAGGAACAGCCCTAGGGATGAGGGCAGGGCTCAGGACAGAGGCATTCTGTGTGGAAGGTGGACCATGAGTGAGTGAGAAGAGAGGCTCACATGGCTAACGGAGCTGAATGCTCCCAAGGAGAGCTGGAGACTGACGTGGCCACTCAAACCAAGGCCAGTCCAGCAAGAAAACCCCTGTGGAGCAGCGGGAGCAGCACCTGGAGCCGGGACCCACGAGCATGCTACAGAATGCTATGCACCAGGGGAAAGAGCAGGCCTGTGCCAGCTCTAATTGGCCCCTAACACGACAAGTTATTCTTTTTTGTTTAATCTCTCTGTGCTTTGTTTCCCCATCTTTAAAACATCACTTCGTCTCACAGAGGTTTGGGGAAAATTAATTAACTGCTCATCAACTGCTCGGATACAATAGTGATGAGATCGGCAGAAGTTCAAGAGGAAATTAATAATTCTGCCTCTGGAACAGGGCTTGAATAGAGCCTGGTAAATAAGGCAGAAGGGCAGAGAGTGAACAATAAGAGAAAACAAAATCCTGAATAGCTGCTCATTAAGTGAGCAAAGTCCATTCTGTGTGCAGAGGGAGGCAGGGAGCCCGCGGAGAACCCAGCAAGGGACCCCGCAATTAAAGCCTGGAAAATAATGCACACGCACCGGGGGGAGCAAATTAAGGGTGCACAGGGAACCCTAACACTGCTATTTTCTAACTTCTCAGTGTTTGACTTGCAACCCTCACAATGCTCTTTTAACGCCTTTTTTAGGTGTGCAGTGTCGTACGGAGGCGGGGACACGCTTCCCTTCTCCTGTTCCAGCAGCGGGATGCTTATTCTGATTTATTCTGAAAAGTGGGCACGTACAGCCAGTGAAAGGCTTGGAAGAATAAACAATTAGGGCTGGTGCTCAAGCAAATGCATACCAGCTTTTTGGGGCTGTGCATTTGTTTCTTTTTCTAAACTAGGTGCACATGACCAAGCCCAGTCTTTTCTTAAGCCAAAGAACAATACATCCAACACAGGCACATACAAACTACAACCTAATTTTAAAATAAAACATATCCTGGAGAGAGCTGGTCAGTATTTTACAATTCAACTGTTTACCAGTCCAAAAAAAAAAAAAAAAACCACCCCAACAAAAAAACAAACCAAAAGAAGGCTTTCTAAAAGAGTGCTGCTGGAAACGCAGCAGACGGCCCCTGCAGGTCTGAGCTCTGGGATTCCCAGCCCATGGGCAATACATCTGAAAATCTGAGGGCTCCAGCTGCTCACTCCACAGGTCTGAGCCCAAAAAAAACCCTGGAGCACAGCAAGCAGCTTTGATCAACAACCAGCCCCCAGGCTCACCTGGCAACTAAATACTGAGATCCAGGTCCCCAGCAGGACAGAAATCTCACCAACAACCAAATTTACCACCTATGTGAGTGCCTCTGTAGAGACACTGTTGGTAATAAAACCAATTCCTATTCATACTAACACAAAACAAATGATTAATCGCACCACTAAAAGGGAATGACTTTTTGGTGAAAGGTTGGGAGTGGGAAACAGTGAAAAGCATAAACTGATCCAGAGTTTTATCTAAAGCATTGGAATTATTGACACTGAGATTTCTTATTTGCTCAGTAAAATCACAATTCCACATGGTGACGCCAGCCATTCCAGTGCTCACCCACCCTCTGAGGGTTAAACTGCAGCAAACAGAGGTTATGTGACTCGACAAAACCACACACAGATCACCAGCAGATAGTCAAGGAAAAGAAAGATGGGGGCAAAGCAGTCAAAATCTCAACTCTTGGCTTAAAAGAGACTCACAGCCTATGCTTAGGATGACTTGAACTTCTGAAAGCTACCACGGCTGGAAGGCCGAAGGCGTTTACAAGAGCATTTTGGCTGTGTTATATCCTTCTGAAACAAGGATCTCCCACCTGTAAAGGGCCTCTCGAGAAGACTGACATTCTCTGCCAAGCCCCAAACCCTAGCAGGCCTTTTCCACCAAAAGCTGTGGTTTGTAGCCAATTTTTAGCAGGTTTGAGGCATGCAATCAATACCGTGGAGAGTAAAAATCAGAGCTGAGTCCTCTGCCATCATGCTAGTCACAGCTAATCGCCTTCATTTGCATGAAAAAAGCAGCCTGAGAAGGAAGTCCTACTGATGACAAGAGAACACCTCTGGGGAACAGAGCCTCATGCCCTGGGAAGGCTCCGGTCATTAAAAATTTACCTCAGTTAACTGGGTTTTCATAGCACAGAGTTGCAACAGAACCACTGACACATCGGGCATCTGCAGCTGCCAGCTGCATGTTCCGTGCAAATCAGGACACGTGGGTGGTTAAAAGGCGCTGCTGTGACCTTATCCCGAGGCCTCCTCACACCGAAAATGTTCACTACTAATGAAAACAGAACTGGACCACAAGGATAGGCCCCTCTCTCTGCATGCCTTCCCAGACCAACCAAGGTCCCTTCTCCTCACTTCTTCTCCCATTGCCCTGTGTTGGGAACATGACCCCGCTTCTCCTCTTTACAAGTAAACCTGCACAGTAACACGTCAAAGAACATTTATGAGATTGTAAAAATACCTGGCATGTTGGCAAGTGCGAAGGTAAACGCAGATTCAGGTATTTAATTATACAGTCAATCATGTCTGCAATTCAGACAGCAGCTCAGATCTCACAGCCTAATTACTTTAATTTCAGATGAATAGCTCGTGTTGCCATAAGCGGTTTGACATGCTGGAGAACAGTCGCAAACTACACTGGGAGCAAACAAACCAGCGTTTATTCCTCTGCCCACCCACACACCTTGGGCAGCTCAAAATGCCCAAACTGATGTTTGCTGCTCTGTTTTTCATTTCAGAAAAGCAGGAGGAACAGCGCCGGGCTCTATTAAAAACAACAAAGCCAGAGAAATTTGTGGCAGGGTTGTGAACCTGGCATCTGATTTTGCAGCACAGCCAAGGCACGGGGTGAAGCAAGAACTGTAAGGACTCATTAAATGCTCTTACCTGTCCTGCAAAAAGCCCACATACGCCAATAATACAGAGGATGTTGAATACAGCCGAGCCCACGATGGTTCCAACGCCTACATCTCCTTTTGTGATAAAAACACCTGAAAAATAAGTTCAAGAGGAGCTGTGTAAATGGGAAAGAGCAGAATTTTTTTTCACATAAAATGGTAGACCTCACACTCCATTAACGAATCTAAAGGCAGGTACCAGTTCTGCCACTTTTTCCTCATATTTCATGGTGCAAGCTGCAGAGACCTGCTTTCTGAGGGGACCTGGATGGATTGTATGATGGAAACCAAGTACCTCAGACCCATCTAAGTTACTAACTTCCTGGTCTTGTGACCCGACATTACACGCCGTAAAACACCGCAGGCTCGTGAGAGCAGCTGGCTGGGCACAGATCTGCAGGAAACTGCCTCCCGTAAGACATTCCTTGACACGTACTCTACTCTTTCCCATATCCCCATCCCAAGAGGCTTCAGGAGGGATGAAGCTTCAGTAGAAGCTAGAGATGATTCAGAGCTGTCTGGCCATCACAGCTACTCACAAGCTGAGCGATGCCTCTCAGGATGAGTTATGGGGCTAAGTTACAAGCTTTTTTTCAGAGCTCTTCTGTCAGATTTGGTTAAAAGTGGCCAATGAGGATAATGGCGAGGGAGATGAACTGACAGACACATGCATCACGGTGCTGCACAAAACCCTTTCCTTAGGAAGCCAGTCTAAAAATAACACTCCATCTACCTGCTAGCTGTCAGTCTGTTTAAATTCACCACTTGCTTTTAAGGTTCCAACAGTATTTACCTGGCCAGTGCAGTTTACGTACTTTTTCCAACTTGATCCTTTCCTCAGAAACACAGAAGCACTCACCTGCCAAGTGACACATGGCACCTGGTGGGTTACACCATGGCAGGAAAACGATCTGATGACCATCGCGGCTTCTCTAAGTTGCCTGAAGGAACCTGGTTTTATTTTCACCCTGCGCTACCCTTAAACAGAAGACAACCCCAACTTGGTCCAATTTAAGTTCCCAAACGTTAAGGCTTTGCTGGCGTGATCAGACCTCCCTGCAGAGCACACAGCTTTGCATTAACTTTGTTTGAATTAACTTGTGCTCTGCATCTGGCAGCCGTGACTGAAAGACAAGTGTCTCCTAGAGAGAGCATCTGAGCTGAGAACTAATTCTGCTCGGTGATGGAGAGCCCTCCGTACCCTCCCAGCTGCTGCCCTGATGGTCCCCTACCAACAGAGATGTGGGTGAGCCAAACTGCAGGAACACTTCACCCCTGTGCTTAGCTACAGCACCACTCTGCAACACTGCCTGCAGTCCCCCTCCCCTCACAGCTGTGGGAGCACCACGAGGGTTTCCTGGGTTTTGCACACTTAGGGCAAAACACACTCCCCATAAGCGGAGAGCTGCTTTGGAAGTGTGATGCTCTGACCAACTTGTTGCTGTGAGAAAGCACTTCAAATCCTCCTCTCCTCCCCACTCTGGCTTTTCCAGGGAAAAGTGGAGTTAGAAGACTAACCAGAGGGGAGGTGGTGGCAGAGAACCTGCTGCTGAGGACGTGGACAGTGTGTCAGAGTACCAGCCCAGGAGGCTGGAGGAAATCCTTTCCCAGTGTGCCCTGGAGCTGGCATGGCAGATGGGGTAGGAAAGCGGACAGGAGAGGATAAGGCCATAGGTGCAGCCTGGCTAACGGGCAGCTACAGTGAGAGTGAGGTGCCCACCGGCCCTGGCTCAGCAGGGTCACGTCCAAGCCCTGCTGTGAGATAATGGCACTCTCAGAGTCACTTCACCTGGTGAGGATTCCCCACAGTTGATCCCATGTGTGCCCAGGAGGGATTATAACAAACCCTACAGGCATGCAGCAATCCCGTTTCAGCTCTGAAAACAGACATGGAAACATGCAGGTTTTGGGAAGCAGCAGCAGCAGCAGCAGCAGCAGCAGGCTCCTTACCTATGACAGATGTGAACAGCTCGGGAGCGGAACTTCCTGCTGCCATGAAAGTTGCCCCAGCCACATCTTCGCTGAGGTGCAAGCGCTGCAGAGAAACACAGAGCCACTGATTACCACACTGAGCAGCTGAAGGAGTTCCACTCCCAGCGTTAAACTGCCTGCCGAGAGCGGATACCTGTAAAGTTTAGCGCAAACAAAGGTTAAGTGCAGGGGAAAAGTCACCACAGGCATTGGCTACTGAAGTCAGCATGCCCGGCAGAGAGGGCAGGTTATGCCAGTGACACCTCTGGAGAGGAGGGGAAGGTCAGCACTCCACACAACAGGGAGGCAGCTTCACCACTCACAGGTCCGTCTGCTCCGTGACCCTAGCAACTCACACCTTATCTCTTGCCCTTTGGCCCATAAAGGGCAGGCCTGGGGCTCAGGCTTGCTTCACCCCCAGCCAACTTCCCTGGTACTCCTTACGCCTTGGACATCTACCCTCTCCTTACCCTCTTTCTCCTCGGCTACATCACTTACCTCCTGTACCTGTCCCTCAGCAGTACCCAGGGACTGTCTAAAAAACGGGAGCTTCTGGAAGGGAAAGGACCCACCGTTCTATGAAAACTTCATCAGCATATGCTGCTTCCCAAGATTTCCTTGGTTAATTACACCCTCTATGTTGTCTGCACTCCCACTGCTCCATCTGCACCAGCTGCTGCTCAGCAGATGCCACAAGGCACCCTTCCCTGTTGAAGAGGAGCAACAATCAGCTCCTGCCATACGGCCACCACCCCTGAGCTGTTGCTACACCAAGGCAGCGGCTGCCACTGTGGGAGCGCAGGAGAGGCAGCCAGGAGCACGGGGAAGGTGGCCCAGGATGGCTGCAAGTGTCCCTGGCAGCGCTGGCTTTTAAGGCAGCCCCCCCAGCCTGTCAGAACACAGGAAACCTCCCTCTGTCCCCGTTCCCCTGCAACACTTCAGAGCTCCTCTGCTGCTTCACCCTTGCCAAAGTACCTTCGTACAGAGACAAGAGTGCAGAAATCCTCACAGCAGCCTTTTCTGAAAATTCCACGGCAGATATTCCTGGCCCCTAACTCTATCCACTGACCACACACAGGTAACAACCCTTCGTACATAAGTTATGGGGACAACAGAAAAGGACGGGATGTGCCCTCACCAGGAATGCTTTGGAGCAGAAGACCACGGCATCGCTGGAGCGCTATAAAAGCTTGTGGAACCCGATAAAACACAGCTTCATGGAAAATGATTTTAAACAGGATTAAAACTATCGTGGAAGAAGTTCACAGGACCAGAAGCAGATCCCCAAAGGCCAGGATCTTCTGCAGGCTGCTCTCTGAAACTATGGAGACAGCCATCCTACAATAGCTGCTGGAACTCACGGTGCCTCTTGAAAGGAAAGCCAACAGCCCAGGAAACCAGCTGTGCTAACTTCCTGGGGTGGTTGGTTTAATTCAAAGCTACAGTACGTGCCCTCGAGGACAGTTTCTAGAGAATTCACTGAAATGCACATGATGATTAAGCTGATACCACAGAGCAGAAAACAGTGCCCTGTGTAGGAGGCAAAAATGTATTTGCAGACAAATGTTTGCCACTGACGTCATGCAAACGCTCTGTAACACCAGGAATGGAGCAGCCAGGCAAGTGCAAGTAGAAACTGCTCTAGAAAACAAATCAGGGTTTTGTTGTAAGTACATCTGAACTAACACGGAATGTGACTGCCTACCACGGTGAGTGTTCTGGAGCGAAGTCTCATGTCAGCACACACATTTGGGAGTGCAAATAGCTTGGTTCAACTCAACAACTGCTTCCCAAACTAGATGGAGCTAAGCCAGAAAAAGATCATTTATTTTAGAATTAGAGCATCTAAACTGTGAGCAGACGTAGAATAACTACTGGTTGATCTTCAAGGCCAAAAAAGCCTTCAGGCAGGAGGCCTGTATTCTTGGTGCATAAAATACGTAAAAATATTTGAATGACCCCACACATCACCTATGGGGTGAGAAAAGACCTTCCTGGGAGAGTCAAGCAGGAGCAATAGAATAGTTCAAGTCTGATCCATTTCCATGACCCATTTTGATAATCTCCAATGACACAGCACCTTTCTCCTGGACAGTAACTTCCCAATAAAAGTACTCCAGATCTGGTGTTCAGTTGCTAAGCTTTCTCTTTTACACACGGCTGAACAAAAATTGTTATCGTCATCTTATTGGTGGTGCTGGATAACAGAATGGCTCAGAACCACTAAGGAACGTGAGGAATTGTTGTGAGAAGACGACAAATAACCGAAAAAGCAAAGATCTGGGCAAGCAAAAACCGCCTCCTAGGGCCCAGGGGCTTGCAAATGCTGCAGCAAATCACACAGGGAGTGTGTTTGCTTTGTAGACATCAGATGTCTGTACAAACCCAAGCACACCTGAGAATTTGTCAGAAGAACAAATGGCACTGGAAGGCTGACACTTGTTTAACCAGCTTCTGGGGCAGGTGGAGACACACAAATCCTGCATGTGCAGAGAGTTAGTGACCATAAAAGAGGGACCTCTGCAGCCTGCGAGTCCCCTGCTTGCGACAATGAAGTTTACCACCAGTGAAATTAGAAACTGTTAACACCACGCACAGTGTTTCCTACTGTCATTTGTAAGCACAGTCAAGGATAACATTTCCACTGGGCAGTGCAGGAAACAGAGGTTCAGGGAAGCGATGGAGCTTGCCTATGGCCACTCAGAGCCCCTGGCAGAACTGTAACAGGAGCCAGTGCTCCACAGACCCAGGTCAGGCCTCTGGGCCATGAGTGAGGCTCAATCAAAACTCACTCATGGGCGGTGTTTAACGAGTGCTCAGTCAAGAGAAATAACCATCTCCCTCCATCTCCTGTCTCCCTGCGTCCCTCTGGGTGGCTGGCTTGCCCTTGGGCATATTAACAGCATCCCTAAACACAAGCCTGTCCTGGACACTGCTCACTCAGCCCAGGTTTTGTTCATCTACAGGCCCCTGAGCCAGCTTCTAGAGCCACACTTCCCAGTGAGGTTCACTTGCCTGGGAGAGGGGAGGTTAAAGAACTCAGCATGTCTACATCCCCAGCATCTCCTATCACCATGTCCACACCAACGTTCCCTCTCCTGAACCTTGCAGTGGGGTTCCCCAGATTCAGCCCCAGAGGGTGCAGCAACTTTGCAGGCCAGAAGTTCCTGCCTCATGTTGTTACCCTTCAGTCACCTCTACACTTAAGCACCAAAATAGTGTAATTTCCTGGGGACTTTTTTCCTCGATGATGCAAAAAAGGCCCACAGAGCAGGGTGCTGAACTACAAATATCAGGTTAGTTTAGAGACAGCTTCCATCAGAGCTGTCAGCACAAATGACTTGTCCTGCCAATTTCCACACCTCTCCTGGGGCCAGCACAGCCCACGCCCTGACGGGTGACACTTGTTCCCAGGCATCTTCCACAAGTAACACAGACCTCTCACTGCCAGGCCCAAACCATATTTTCCACACAGAAAGATTGCACTGCCTGGAACTGACAGCGGATACGGCTCGCAGTAACTTTGGGCACATGCTCTCTGTTCGCTCTGTAGCTGCCTGAGCTGATTTAGGCTGAAATGTACTCCTTGTCTTCTAAAATTTAGGCATCCCAATCTTACCAAAGAGTCCCTTGCAATTGCTGGAAGCATTCACAAGCTCCTTTACAGCTGACCTAGCTGTCCCTGCTGCTTTACAACTTACACCCACACAGCGGAAGGTATGACAGTCACGACTTCGAGGGCAAGGTACAAGATCCGCGATTTCTACTGGGGTAAATCACCAGAGGTTTTAATTTGTGTCAGCTAAGGCTGTAGGGCCTGGTGTTTCTGCAGAGACATCTGCAAAGACACACAAATGAGAGGCACCAGCAACCACCACAGTGTGAACCCTCGGAGCACCTGGAGAGCCTGTCCTGCGAGGGAGAACACAGAGCTGAGTCAGCACACACATGTCATGCTGAGCAACGAGACAAGCAGCACGAGCAGCAGGACAACAGTAAATACACCACCACCACCACACCCTGAGGCTCTCCAGAACTGCTGTGAAAGCAGCACACAAGCAAGGAACATCTATAACACTTACTTCGCAGATCTTTTCCAGCGAAGGGACAAAGAAGTCATCGCAGACGATTGCCAGCGCGTAGAACATGTACACGGCCTGCAGTGGAGAAGAGAAAAGGCTGAGTCTGGAGACTGTCACACAGAACTGAACGGCAGCATCCCAACGCATCTCAGGTTTGATTTGGTACAGACTCGTCAAGAAAATAAAATGCTCTCGTCAAGAGGAATTCATAGAGCTGTCCAGGATTTAATTGAAAGACCGTGAAGTATTTATCCAAAAGTTCTTACCAACTATCAAAAGCTGCCAACATTTTATTTTCACCCTAAAGAGTGCTTTTATAGGAACAAATGAAACCAAGGGGGAACACAAGACTCGAAAGGACACTGAGCCAGTCAGCTCTTCTATTTCATACAAGCAGCATTTAATCCGTGTTTCTGTAATATTAAACAGAATGTACTGGGGCAGGCTCTCTGCCCCGAGAGACAAAGGGCACAGTGTGCCTCACATCCATGCAGCAAAGCCCTGGAGGATCACCTGGCCCATAGTGTCCACAGCGAAGGATTTCTCACTCCCCACCTCAACACACAGACTGCCACCAGGCAGGAAAACACCCACTGGCATAGGGGAAAACCAGGGGAAAAGCATGCCAGGTACCAGCAGAGCACAGCCCCACAGCCAGGCTGAGCCTGCCTCCCAGCCCACTCTGCTTTTCTGGCACCGACACATCCGGGGACACGTGCCAAGTACCAGCACAGATTTACTTGCACAAGCAACTACAGCTGAGAGAAGTGGCCAATACTTGTAGAAAACCAGTGTCTTAGTCCTAGGGAATCCCAGTTACCAACAGATTCTCTGGCTTCGGTTGTGGTTGAAGTCCGGCAGAAGCTCAGGTGATGGGAGGAGACCGAAGTATTTTTTTCTGGAGAGAAAGTGGCAATAAAAATGGCCTCCAGGCTTCTGTTCTTGTTTTGATTTTCCAGGAACAGGTCTAAATCCCCCAAAACCCCTCATCAAAAACACAGATTCTAACTTGCCAGAATTACAACTTTGCTGCAAAAAGCCAGTAATTACTGTACATCTCAGGCATGAAAACCTTTTGAGCTCAAAACTAATTCAAGTGTGGTTTTTTTCAGGATTAGAGATGGGAATTTCATTATAATAACCAAGGAATTTGACACAATCTTGAGGAACAGATGCTAGAATGTCACTTGGACAGTTTCTCTGCTCCTTTGTCCCTCCTCACAAACATGAGTAAGTGTAACTCAGGCTTTTTTGAAAATCTTACGCTGCAAAACAGCCCTGAGGACCACAAGGGTAAGCGAAACTCCAGATCTCCAACTCTGTTGGGTGCAGCAAAGAACCTGATCTTGCAAAGGGAGCACTATAGCTGCTGACACAATACCAGCTGTATGAACAGAGATAAAGGAAGCAAGTGGCTGGCAGGCATTGTGCATCAAAGCAACAAGGATCAGAAGAGGCCCCGGAGAGTTATGTGGCCAAATTCCATTGAAATACAAGGGACAGCGGCTGCCTAACTTCAGCCTGGATTTTTGATCTGCTAATCATATTAATCTGCAGAGGGTCATGCCCTCGCTGTCCTGCCCAAACACACAGTAATGCCTCTCAAGAACGCTAATCTGTCCATCAGCATCATCCCTGTGAAGTGAGCCCGTCCTCTCCGTCTGAGACGATCCACACCCACGGAGCACGGGGCTGCTGGGCTTCCTGCACCTCCCAGAGGCAGGCAAGGAAAGGGGAGCCGAGGGGAGACACAGCAGCACGTGCCCCAGAGCCCAGCCAGCTCACCCCAGATGCCCCCACCCACCCGTGGCACACATGCACTGCACCGTCTGTAAGTACCCTCAGACCAAGCCGAGCTCCGTGGGGCTCACCGCAGGCACCAGAGGCACCACACCCACCGGTTTTGCAGTTTAGAAAATTCCTTCTCTGAATTTTCATACGCACGTTCAATGATCCCAGGAGAGGGTCTGTATTGCTTCCAGCACATGCCAGACTGCCAAAGCATCTCCATGTCCCAGCACCCATGGGCAGGTGTTAAAGTGGAATCTCACGGAGTCCGGGTTTTTAGAGGGCACAACAACAACAACCTTCAAGGGTGACAAGGGAATTTGATTTTGTCCACTCATGCCTTCTCATTAGTAGGATCAGGTGCAAGACAAAAGGTACCTGATCCTACAAGCACTGAAATGAGTAAGGAACGGAAAAACAAACGTGAAGGAACTGCCCCCGCAGGCTCTTGCTCATCCCCCCAGAGGAGTGGGCACTGGCACCCTGCTGCAGGAGCTGGAAGCACGGAGCCAAACCTCCTGCACTCCTCGGGATGACTGCTAACACCAGGCTGAGAGCACTGACCAGGCTGAGCCCACGCCGACCCGTACGCTCCAGTATTTGCTGTAATGACCTCGTTGCAAATCTGGTTTTGGCTGTGAGTCTTCCCTAATTTTATTCAAGTGGCTGGAGCGCAGTGAAGTGTAAAGTGTCAGAATCTAAGGAGTATCTGGCTACACCCCAGCCTTGTTCACACACTAAACCACTGGAAGCTACTCACAGTCACTGAACACATGGAGACAGTAACTGTTACTTCCTTGGAAGTTCTTTGGGGTTTTTTGGTGGGACTTTTCTTGTTTGTTTGCTTTTTAAACAGGCAAAACAAAGCAATATTTAGAGTTTGGGCCAGCAGGAACACAACCAAAGCATTTAATTTAATGTCAAGCCATACTCAGAAAGAGACCGGTGACCAGTGGGGGCTATTTTGTGCAAGAGGGAGGAAGGCAGCAGCATCAGGGAGGCCAGTCTGCATGGCATGCCCCGTGAGGAGAAGGCCGACAGCACACGGCTGAGACACTCAGCAGCTGATGAGGAGGTATTGTCTTCCACCTAAGTTATCCTGAGATTCCACCGCGGAGTCCCACGGATTTTCCTGTCAGCACACACCCACCCCCCTGTCCTTGCCGGCACCACGGGAACAGCAGCAGCAGCTCCGGGAAGGAGCAGGGCAGCACGGACCGAAGCCTGTTCCACCTGAAACTGCCACTGGGAATAGAGGAAGCGGCTGGGGGACACAGAACACGGCCTGTGCAATGGCAGCAGAGCACAACATGAGAGACAAAACACACAAAGTAAGGCACAGCCCCAGCATCGCTCCAAGTGATGATATGGGAGTCTTTAGCCAGGCAACACACTTAAAAGGCACTCAGTCCTCCTCCCCCAAAGGATATTAAAAAATTAGGAAAATGCAATGGCCCTGCATAAAAGGATTATGAATGCCAGATTAAGTACTACATCGGGACCAATTCAAAAATGATGATTCTAACAAACAAACATGCATCAAAGGCCATTAAGTATCTCAGTCAAAATACCTGTTCCACTGCACAGGACAGAAATGGCCATTTTTCATGTTTGTCCAGCAGTCCTCTGAGCTTCCCGTGACAGTCCTCATACTCGAACTAAGACTGGCTTTACTGAGCTAAAGCAGCTTTTCACAAGAGAGCATAATGCTGCAGGAGCAGCAATCCCTGCAGCCCTGCCTTCCTCCTGGGGGCTGGGAAAGGCCAAGGAGACTGCTGCTGCCCCAGCGACCCCCTGCCCTGGCGGGGCAGGACCAGCAAGGGGCCACGCCTGAAACCACGTTAACCAAGCACAGGGCTTTCCTCAACGCTGACTGCATTACAAAGCCACCCAAAACTCCATCGTTGCAGGGAAATTAAACAACCCCAACCAAAGCAGGCAGCCACAGAGCCCAGGTTTACTCTGGCCAGCAGCCTGCGCACCACGATGTGCCCAGCAGTGCTCACAAAGTATCAGCACAGATGGCCAGGGCACCGGAGAAATCGCCCCACGAGGAGACAGCTCTGTGCCGCAGGAATGAGATGTGTCTGGGCACCGACCCGATGCAGAAATAGACAGAGACAGGATCCGTCCAGGGCGACCTACATTTCCCCAGCGCCTCCCTCGCAGGAGGGAGGCAGGTGCCTGTCAGAGCCTCCGTTCCCATGGCTACAGGAAGCAGTGGCCAGCCAGGAGCAGGAGGGATGGCTGAGCACAGACACTGCTCCTCCACCCTGCTCAGCGTGGAGGGCCCAGCTCTGCCCAGGGACAGGCTCAACTCTGACCACGCACAGGCTCCTCATGCTGGCAACCCAACAGATCCCGGCACTGCACTCCAGATTTGCTGGAGAAAGCTGGGAAAAGGGGAAGCAACACTGTGCTGTCAAAAACGCCAGGATACCGCAGAGACCCAAACCCCCCATTCTCAGCTGTCAGCCAAAACCTTGGGAATTTCTCAGCAAAGCCATTTCCCTCCCGTCTCAAGGGGGTAACGGGTGCCAGCGCCTCTGAGCATGGCAGGGCTGAAGGTCCGCACGGGAACATCAGCTGGAACAAACTGGAAACCAGGAAAGGGCTAAGAGAACAACTACACAGCCTTCCAGTACCCAAAGGGACTGCAGGAGAGCTGCAGAGGGACTTTGACAAGGGCCTGGAGTGACAGGACAAGGGGGAATGGCCTCACGCTGGCAGAGGGCAGGGTAGATTGGGTATTAGGAAGGAATTGTTCCCTGAGAGGGTGCTGAGGCCCTGGCACAGGCTGCCCAGAGAAGCTGTGGCTGCCCCTGGATCCCTGGCAGTGTCCAAGGCCAGGCTGGACACTGGGGCTTGGAGCAACCTGGGATAGCGGAAGGCGTCCCTGCCCATGGCAGGGGAGTTGGAACTGGATAACATTTAAGGTTCCTTCCAGTTCAGCACAGTCTATGATTCTACAAACAACAATGTTAAGATGGCAAAAAGAAGCCTTCAGGTGCTGGGGAGCTCCCAGGCTGCAGGAACAGCACCAGACTCAAAACGCAGACCCTGGCCCCTCCAAACTGAACATCCCAAACCAGTGACTTAGTGGGGAGTTACTGACTGCAGCAGCTCAGCCTCTTCTCAGAGGGGACATGGAGATAATGAATGGCAGTGAAGCAGTCAGCTGATGAGCTCTGAAAAAGTATCCAGGAGAAATTAAACACCGTGACTCCAACCTGTAATATGCCCTCAGTGGCCCACTTTTTCTTCAAACCAAAGTATTTTCAGTTCAGACCTAAAACTATTGCTGAACTGCCCATTTTTTCCTAGATTTTTCAAGTGTCTAGGGATTAACTTTTATCTCTGTGAAGCATCAGATCATGTTCAGTAATTCACACAGCCCCACTGTGAAGATTTGCTGGGGTCTTTTTTCCCTTTTATTAAACAATAGGGAGAAGATGCCCTGGGAAGCCTCCTGCACTCCCCCAAGGTGCCAGTGATAGCTTTGGTCCCTTCTGGTTCCTCCTGGTAAACCAGCTTTGCCTTGATGTCTTTCAGAAATAAACATGAAAGTATGGGCAAAGGGGCGGGGGAGAGAGAACAACATTTTTACTGAAATGAACAGAAACTGGTTAAGGGGAGGTCACTAACATGAGAAGCATGATGATGACCTCTAATCATCACTGCATTGTTCTCCCTACGATTACAGAGCCCCTTTTACAGTCCAATTTCCTCAGCGGAGGCAACGAAACTCTGTGTCTGTATCCTTTCTTCCCCAAAAAGTTCATTTCTACTTATGCTCTGATTTCATCACACGTTTGGTAACTATTTCTGGGAGGTAAAAAAACAGAACTGGAGGTTCATCACCCCACTACAAAGACCACCCCTTCCAACCCAGACCAGAGTCAGGGTGCCAAATGCTGACAGTTGTCTGAGTATCACTTTCTTCTTTGGCAAGAGGTTGTCCCAGTGCTCGAGGGGCTGAATCCAGCCAGGTCTTGCACCTCAGGGACCACAAGACAAAGAGTGGTCAGTAAATTTTCCTAAGTCCACAAAACTGCTACGGAGAACGATGGAGCACCAACGGATCGAGGGAGCCGCCTTGCTGCTTGCTAGAAGGGAAGAAGCTGAGTACATTTCTGCTGGGACAGTGGTTGCTCTTCTACTTCTCATTAAAAACAGGTTTTTCTTTTTATTCTGAAGTGGACAGTTCAGTCCTCCAGATTCCATTTCGATACATCTTAAAGGCACATTCAGCACATTCAGAACCGAATTAATGTATTAATTTTTAGGCGTATGCTTGTGGGTGATAAAAAATCCAGCTCGGGTCCAGTGCTCAGTTTCCAAAACATCTCAAAGCTCAATGTTCCCATGGAAACTTGGGATTCTTGAACTCGCCAGGCACAGTCAATAGCAACGTTACTCAACACATTTTTGCAGCCATTTAGCCAAAACAAAATCCTAACACAGAGGGCTCACACTAAAATACACAATCCAATCTAATTTATACTTAAAAAGAAATCATGAATCACTTCTCACAGCTAATGGTGACTGCTCATTTAAGCTGACTAAAAACTGCTAAAAGCTTTTAAACATTCATTAGAAGTGGGCACTTTCTTGGCTGCTTAAGAACGCCTCTAATGTAACTCATAGAGAGCTGATAAAGCAAACTTTCCAATCCATGTAATCCCATGGATATTTCTATGTCAATAATATTATCCCATACATTGCAGAGCGTTCCAGAGTTACTTCTTGCAGAAATCTTGTATCTTTCAGCTCTCTGACATTTAGTTTTCATCTTAGAGATGCCACACTGTTCCATTTTCAGAGACAACTTTCTCCTTCCTGCGGCCTGACATGTTAATGGTGTCTACAGAAGAAATGAAAGCAGGAAACCAGTTTAAACCATCGTCCCATTACGGACTCCCTTTTATCAGAAGATCCCAAGAACAAAAACTGTCACACTCCTGACCTCACAGTCCACACAGGAGATGAAAATGCACTGAAAATAACTTCAAACAGAACTCTGGAGCACACCGGGCCCTGCCCACGCCAGCAGGAGAAGAAAGGCAAAGTCACAACACTTACACAGAGGACGTGCAGGACCACAGCTCCATGTCTCCTGTCCTCGTTCGTGAAGATGTCATTGGGGAATTCATGGAGAGCTGCAAAAAGCGGGGAGGGGGGAAAGAAAGCTCAGATGTTTAATCAGCTACTCACACCCACCCCACGTGCTGCTCAGTAACACAGCGAGAGGCTGCCCAGCCCAGTCCTGCAGCCCCCTGCCAGAGGCTCTGCCTCACCTCCCTGTGGCTCAGCTTACCTTACCTTGTCCCCAGGCACCGCCTTTCCCCAAATGTTTGGTGTGCCACCTGCTTCTGTGGCCAGCACCACCCTGTGACCCACAGGTGCCCAAGGGGGCACAGACACACCCCTAGAGCACAGCACGGCTCCTTCCCTGAGGGAAGCAGCCAGAGCTGTCCAGAGCAGGTGCAGTATCTCCTGGAGGGGCTGGCAGCTCTCTTCCCACTGCCCAGCAATCCACAGAACCACTGAGAGGAGCACACCGTACGCTTCACAGCCTTTGCTGCAAATGCACTGTCACAAGTCACTGGAAGACAAATTCCCTCCGTTTGCTCAAATGCTTTATTGCTGCTCTGGATGTTAATTGGATTATGAAGCTCTTAAGGACAGCCTGCCAACTAGGCTGCAGGAATGGCTTTGGGTTATAAACCAAAAAGCCAGTGTGAAGACGATGCTGTAGCATTCAAGCGCTTCTCAGTAATTCCAGATTTTGAAACAACAGCTTTCTGCTAACAGTCAGTTCTTCACATTCAGCCATCAGCTGGAAAAAATCAAACTGTGTTCTTCCTGCCTTTCACATCTTTAGCGTTAATACAGCTCCAGCAATAGGAACTTAATTAGCAATTGCACAGATGATTAAATGGAAGAACAATTCGGCTCACTCTCCCAGTTTTGCTGCCTCTAAAGCAATAACTGAGCAAAAGGCAGCCACATTTTAATTTTGTTCCTCGTGCAAGCAACAGCTCTATCCAGGCACTGCACCTGAGGAGGAAAACACTCTTTTTTACACACACCCTTTTGCCCAAAGGCTCAGGTAACTACTGCTAATTGTATTCCTGTGGATTGGTAAATTCCATAACGAGTCCTAGCAAACTAGCAGGAGCTACTGGAGCAGTACAGACGGCATCTTTAAAATACCCATAGCGGAGGAGCGCCACAACACCCTTCTCCTTTATTAGAACCAGCCATGCCTGTGACTTCTTATCACCACTCAGGACTCACCTGCCAGGAGCTGTAACTACCTCCAGGAGCTGTAACTACTTCCAGGAGCTGTGACTACTTCCAGAAGCTGTGACTACTTCCTTCCGAGGCAGAACTAGTCCTGCCAGGCTGCCTTCCCCACCCACCGCAGCATGTGTACTGTGCTAGAGCTGGCGAAAAGTTGCCAGAAACACCCTTAGGTGCGTGCAGCCCCTAAGGAAGAAGTCAGGGAGGTACCAGCACAAGGGCAGGAGTGAGAAAAATCCCAACAAGCAACACAAAACACTATGGAAGCTGGGAGACAATAAAGGTAAGTCAGGTGGAAAGGACTCATCCTTTCTCAGCAAAACATCATTATGCGAAAACCCAATGTTTTCATCACAACTTTAGAAACGTTCCTGGCCATTCCCCATTCCACAGGCCAAGGAAGAGAAGGAGGAGAGGAGAGGGAGACGGGGAGGTCTGCCTGCAGCAGTATGCAAAATGGTTTGCTAATACACGTGTGTGCTTCCCCTCCTCCTGCAGCTGCCTCCAAGATTTTACGTTCAGTACAGACAGACGATAAAAATCCAATCCCTTCATCAAGAGTCTCTGGGAGGTTCAAGGAGCCCAAAGTGCACCTAAGGTAAAAGCATACAGGGCAAACACACTACAAAAGTAGCATAAGCTGTCTCTAGTGTCACCGGCTGGCAGCCCTGGCCCTCCTGCCTGTGTGCAGCAGAAATGCCCAGGGCTCCCTTGGGTTCGGGTTCCCACCCCACGCTGGCAGGAAATGCGCCTCCTTTTCGGAGAAAATCCAAGATGTCCATCACCACACCCTCCACAACATCGCCCGAACACGAACGCTTTTGGTGGGTTACACTTGGAAGCGTGCAATTACAAAATAATGTATGCAAATTTGAAATCTGCTGCATTTTTATTAGCTGCATCAGGTGCAGATGAGTACAGATAAGAGGAGAGCTTTGCAAAACACAGGAGCTCCTTTCTAAGAAGAAATAAAGGGTGCTGCTGGAACACCACTCCAACAACAGCTGCCCTATTTAGCGGGTTATAAAAGCTCAGACAGTTTGTTATTTTGCTTAAAAGAGTCCCCAGTCTTTGTACAGAAAATAGGTGCAGATTTTGCCAGGTTTGTTTTGATTGCACAGAAAAAACCCCAACCACCCCGCCAATGAACCTGAACTCAAAGAATAAAAGACTTCTGCCTAATAATCCACTCTGGTCCTGCAGACTTGGCAGTGTGGAGCAGCGGAAGGGCAGGATCTTCAGCACCTCCCCAGTCACCTCCTGCGTGGGCATTAGACACAATTCCGGGAGCAGCCCAGCACCCAGTGCATTCCCAGCGTGTTCCCAGCGCATTCCCAGGGGGTTCCAGCCCTTGGACATACACAACTCAGTCCCAGTTTTCAGTTCCTGAGGGGCACATTCCCAGGAAACTGAGGGCAGGAGTCTGCAGCTCAACACAACACTCCTTCCAGAGGTGCAGCTCTACCTTACACTGGCGACTTGCAGAACTATGAAAAAATACTAGGATTGTTAGCATTCGGAAGTAGCTGGAATTAGGTGGCTGTCAGCAAGGTATGGATTGGCCTTGGAAAGGGAGCTAAATGTTACAGGAACAGACGAGCATTAGTTGTGAGAGGCTGTGCTCTTTTGCACTTGACTCCAGGTGTTCTGACAGGCAGTGGCTGCTGTGCAGGACAGGGAGCCCGCACCCTCTGGAGACACCATCGTGAGGGTAACACCAGATCCAGAGGAAAACTTTGGATCTATACCCACCGAGGCAAGATTACTTTAGTCCTGATACAATGAGCTGGAATGAATTCTGGTCCTTTTATTCTCAATTCTTCAAAACTGGAACCCTGTTCAGCCCCGGCCACCGATGACTTACAGAATGCTCTGCATCACACTGCAGTCAGAGGGTTTGCAGGCATGACACAAACCCGGCTCTGCCTAGGCCAGGTGTGCAGAGAAGGTGCTACTGTACTACTCCTCAGGGAGTGGAACTTTTCACAACCCTCTTCCCAGCTACTCCTTTTCCTCTCACATTTAATGTTCCCACCTCTCCGAAAGGATTGCTTTTCGAAAAACCCAGCACTGTACGGGATCAATAGTTCTAAAAGCTGAAACAGCCACTTATTTTTTAAGAAGTCTTTATATTGCTAGCCAGTGTATCTACCCTGGGGACAAGAAAACCCTTGGGAAATCTCCCACTGCTTTAACAGATGAAAGATGTTCAGCCTGGCCAATGAAACACCAGCACAGAAAACTCACAAATTTACAGCCTTGGTTCATTTTCTCATGCTGTCCCCACAATTCTCGCTCTGTGAGTTCTGTTGTCACCTGTGAGGGACACATGTAAGTGGAGCAGACCTTGTGATGTGAACCCAGACATTGTTTTTTGCATCCATGCATCCTTTTCATGCAGGGAAACAAAAACAAACTTTAAAGCAATTAGCTACCTTTCCCCCCGTACACTCAGAATCATTATTTTAAACTCAAGCTCGAGATTGCTGCTGGGTTCAGCTAGGAGAGGTCTGCGTTTCTATTGCGTTAGTTATGCATGGGCTGGGGGAAAGAAAGGAGGGAGAGAAGATGGAGGAGTGGGAATATGAGATGGTGAACCCTGAGCACACCACAGGGAACTCAGAACTGGCAGCTCATTTGCATGGGAAGTGAGAACAAACATTACTCCTTGCGACTCTGGAGGAAGCACTCGAGAGAAATCACTGCCTGAAAGCAGCAGCCGGCAGAGCAGCTTCCAGGGCCCTCCACCCACAGAGCAGCCGGCATTGCAGCCCCCGAGAAGAAGCCCTGCTTCTGCCTTGCAGCACCAATTTTAGGAAGGGCAGCTCTGGCCAGGCTTGTGGGCGTAGACTGCAGGGGTGTTTTATCTGGGTGCAAACATGCACACACAGCTACAACACGTGTGGGTCTGTGGGCGTCCCTGACAGCTGAGCTGCTCCTCATTCCATGCACATCCGACTGCCACTTCTCCAGAATTTCAGATGCTCAGAATTGCGCAGAAACTGCAAAGTGCATTTCCTCTGAACGAGGCACATGGAGTGCCCAGCCCTGCACACCCCATATTGTGCGGTGCCCCTTTTCTTTAGGCTCTCCTGGCTATGTGCTGTGTGGTGCTATGCCCCCAGGCTCAGCCCTGCTCCATCGTGGGGCTCTTTCCCTATGCCAGCTGTACACACGCTTTCCTGATGCCTTCCCCCGCTGCGGGAAGTAAAGTCCTGAAGGAACAAACCCCCAAAACATAAGCAGAGCCCTTGGGAAAGTCAATAAGGTTCTGCCTTGGCTTCAGTGCAAAAGAGTCGCTTGCAAGGTCAAAGGCGCATCGAGATCCAAGGGCAACAAGCAAATACATCTCAGCAAAAATGGGGGAGAAATCAGAAATAATAAATAATATGCAACAGCATATGGTTCAGAAAGAGTTTAAGTCAAATAACAGCAGCAAGTGACCTTTAAAGAGAAGGTTATACTTCCCTTTGTTCAGTACAAGAACTAATTTCTGTCACAGCACGAATCTGGCAATTGTTTCCCAGGATCTTTGAGCTTTTATATTCCTGTGTTTCACTTGACTATGCTAAGTTAAGCTGCTTAAATATATATATATATGCATGCTTAAACTGACAGAGGGCAAGGGTAGATTGGATACTAGGAAGAAATTCTTCCCTGTGAGGGCAGCCAGGCCCTGGCACAGGCTGCCTGGAGAAGCTGTGGCTGCCCCTGGATCCCTGCAAGTGTCCAAGGCCAGGTTAAATGGAGCTTGGAGCAACCTGGGAGAGTGGGAGGTGTCCCTGTCCATGGCAGGGGGTGGCACTGGACGGGCTTTGAGATCCCTTCCAACCTGAACCCTCCTGGGATTCTGCAGCAGGTTTTGTCCTCCTCTGTGCCCCATCCTGAGCAGCAATTCCTGCCTCTGAAAGGAAGCACAGGGAGGTATCAGCAGAACTGCCAGTGTTACAAGTTTTACATACCTAAGCACAGCCGGTGCTGGATCGAGACGCTTCCCTTGACAAACGCAACGCTTCTGCAAAGTGATCCATTATCAGCCACACGCTCTGGTCAGAAATAGCTGGCACAAGGAAGGCTCTCAGCGAAACCACAGCAAGAAAAGAACAAATCCCTGGCTGGCTCCTGTCCTCACATGAACTGTCAGAAATTCCTAATAACTTACTGGCTTAATTACAGCTATTCTGGAGTTCCCGGACTTCTTTCGATTTGGAACAGAGTACAGTACCTCTTTCATTAGCTTTATTTTGGGGAACAAATATTTATATTGTGTTCATATCCATGGGCAGACAAACCAAAAAAGGCAACTTTACAAGAAGCACTTTTATGAAGCCACCCGGAAAGGAACAGATGCTGCTGTCACCTCTCTTCTTTCCTTGGGGGGAAAAGGAAGGGACTTTTTAATCTCTCAGCATCCCAAGCACTGGATGCAGGGATGCCATGAGTTCAAATTCCCCTGTCTGCTTCAGTCCAAGCCCCATTATAGGGGTGGCTGGCAACCTGGATTGAAACATACAAAAAAAAAAAACCTCCTGCAAAGAATCAAACTTTTGGATTTTGCCACAAACACGTTAAAAGTTGCAGCTTAAACACAGGAATAGAGGCAGCTCCAGTGTGGGCTGGCCAAAGCCAGCCCTGCCCAGCATGCCGCAGGGCGATGCCATTGTGAGCACCTGGAACGTGGCACAGGGACAGCACCTTGGGCCAGAGGAGGGTGTGAGGGGGACAGGGATCCTCGAGTCATGGAACACTTTAGGCTGGAAATGCTCTCCAAGGCCACGGAGTCCAGCCCCCAAGCCAGCACCGCCCTCCTGCCAAAGCGAGCTCTGCTCCAGGCCACCCCGGCCCTCCGAGCCCGGAGGCTGCCATGGGCTCTGTCTCTCACATGCCATCAGGGCAGGGATTTACTGCCTGCAAATGAATTTCAACATTTAAACTGTCCAGGCTCATCTCTGGAGCAGCTCTAATACGCTTTAAGCTCCCTCGAACGTATAAATGCTTAAAGCTATTACAATCTCTTTGTTATTTCACATTAGGCATCCCATTAACTATTTTCTTACTTCGATATAATCAGTGTTTACCATTATTTGGAGATTAATTCTGGATAATGAGGACACATGGCCTGTCTCCTCTCGAGGCCGAGAGCTGGTTGGCAAGGCAGGGCAGCCCTGCCATGACAGGGAGCCCCTGCCCTGACACCCTGGGGAGCACGGGACAGGACCCCAAAGCATGTCAGGATTTTTCCATTTAAGCTTACACCCCTGACTCACAGAGGGATCCGGTCCCTTCCCCTCTCAGCCACAACAGAAGCAAAGACATCCTTTCCTTTCCCATTTCCATCCCAGCACAAGGTGCTTGAAGTGCTCAGGCACTTATATCTTATGTAAATATATTTAGCAAATCAGAGCGAGTTCCATACTTCAGACATCCATCATTTTGCTCTTTGCATATAAAACTGGCAGGAAAATTTCCATTCCAAGATTGCAAGGTTTAAAATGCTACACCTAACTAAAGCATCTGTAAAAGGGAAATTAGAGCAATCCTTTACCTTGATAGAGCAATGAAAGTACATTAAAAAGGAATTCTTGGGGGTGTAAACATTAGCATGGGAGGGATTTTCAGGTGACAAAGCAGCACGGCTCTCAGGATGATAGCCAGCCTTTTCCAAGGCATCCCAACATCTCTGGCTTCAGCTTGGCTCGGGATCAGCCACAAGCCCAGCTCTTCTGGAAGAGAGTTGCAGTCAGCTCTCTGCCTCTGTGCTGAAACCCACAGCACAGGGCACTTACCTGTGCCCTTCGAACGTCTTCACACCTTCTCGAGCCCCTTTTTCAGTTTATTGGGATTTCTGAACACCACGGGAACCACCACGGCCCTGTCTAAACCAACAGCTTTCCAGTAATTAGCACGGACTAAGGATCTCTAATTTACTTCAATCTGCTACAAAGCGACTCCAGCAGCAAGGCTGTCACAACACCCTTTGGAATCAGTGCCCAGGGCTGAGGCCAATGAAACTGGGGGCTCTGGCTCCCCACCACAGCCCTGACAGAGTGCACGCTTTCTGTTCCCCACATCTCAGCTTCTGAATTGCGCAGGAAGTTCGAGACATTCTTGTCTCCATTGTAAATATCCATATAGTGCCACACTCTTCCTTCCTGCTCTCATTTTGTCCAGAAGAGCGTTGCTGATGGAGGAGCTCGGTGCTGCTCAGGGGACCGAGCCAGAGAGCGAGCACCATCAGGGTCCAGATCCTTCGAAAATCCATGCACAGGCTTTGCTCTGAGCTCCCAGTAGCCCAGGCAGGACAGAGGGCCAAGGCCCGTCCTGCGTCACACGGCAGAGCTGGGTCCTGCCCTTTCCTCTGGGGTCCCACTAACAGATTACACTTTTGCTTCCCTGTTTTCCTCCTCACTGGTTTCTACACAACAGAATAAGATGCGGCTCGGTTTATTCTGTGGCTGTGGGGAAAAGTGAACATGCTGCTCATGCAGATGAAGCAGAGTACACGGCAGGTCCCTCCGCAGTTATGCATTTTTCTTTATAGTGACAGGCAGGCTTAGAGCCCAATCTCCAGCATAAAAATCACATCAATCAATGTCAACGCACTATTCATACATCAGAAAGACAACACTGGCTTTAAATAGGTACCAGCGGTTGCAGGAGACAAGGCGCTTCCAGAACTCCATCTCCGAAGAGCCTTTCATCTCACTCAGAAACTGAAAGACCCTAAATATAGGACTACTGTTAAAAATTCATGAGCTTCAGCAGCTATTTATCAAAGTCATGGAAATAGGATATTTTCATGATGGTGAATGGCTTGACATTCATTACCAATAAGCAAATGTGCCCTTTATTACCACTTTAGAACAGAACATCGCTACCGATACCCAAGGAACGCCGCATTATCACCAGGCATTAGCATCAGCTTTGCTACAACACACACATCATTCCTGCCATCTGGATGCCTCACGCTTATTAGTTCCCAAATGATGATGTGAATGAGGCCAGCTTTGTGGAGCCTGACCACACAAGGCTGCTGGGAAGCTCTGCCCCAAAGGTGGGAGGGTGCCGTGGTGCTCCTCTACACAAGCCGTGCCCCGGACCACACTTAGAGTGATCCCTCCCTCCAGACCCCTGGATGCTCTCAGCAGAGCCTGCTGGAGAGTCCCAGCTCCTCGGTGGCAGCGGCCACTGGCCACAGGCAGCACCCCCTGCTCACTGCAGGGCTGCAGATCAGGAGCAGTGACACTGGTGTGGCTACAACCCAGGTGACAATGCTGACTGGGACATCATCAATGGCAGCTCCTTCCACACCCCACTCGCACCTCCTACCACAATCCCTTGACCTCAAAGGATCAATGCAGAACTGCTTCCAGAATGCAGCCTGACTTCCGTGCAGAAGTGAAAGAATAGTTCCTCTCTCTGATGGTGGAAGTTTTTTATGCCTTTTATATATGCAAAACATTTATACACTCTCTGTGCTGACAAGGAAGAAGCATTCATTGCTGTCTGCTGGGAGAAAGCAGAAGCAGAGAGGAAGGAGGAAACCCCTCAACTCCCTCACGTGACAAGGGAAAGCCGGCCACAAAAACAGGGTGGCTTGATTTCAGTGGATCCCTGAGACTCTGTTCTTCCCAAAAGGGCTCTTGAGGTAACTTGACCAACAGACATCAAGTGCAGATGAGCTTTCTCTTGCCCCGCCTGGGCAGAGAATAAACAGTGGGCAGCTACACCTTTTATACAGGGAGGCTTTTGCTGTGGTCTCCACCCACGTGTCCCTTGTTCTCCCCCCTTCTTTGTCCCTTTCTTTGTCCAGCCGCACCTTGGGGTATTTATTACGGTTTCCTGACCTTCCCTCACTCTGGGTGAAGCACTGGGGGCTGTCCCCAGCCTGACCATCAGACTACCCAACACACCCCAGCCATCCCCCACACAGCCTCCAACGCTGTGTCTCCTGTGGGGAACATCCATCCCCCTCGGCTGCCCCGGTCAGATCCAGGCACGGATCTCGCTCTGCTGCTTGAGCAGTCCCTTTTCCCGGCTGAACGTCAGCGGGAGCACCAGGAACACCGGGACACGGATGTGGGCGCACCGCGAGGCCTCCAGGCCTTCACGAGAGAGACAACGGCGCACACGCGATTCTCTTCCTCCTTTAGAGAGCATCAGAGGGAGCTACAAGGGCAGCTGTAATTACGCCTAAATCCCCACGCAGGCAGGACTCTGTTTTACGTGTGGCTGCAGAAAGGACCATCTGTTTTATGAAGGTACTACTAGGCTCTTTTTTCATTTTCTTTTTTATCCCAATTACACTCTTCTCCTCCCCTTCCTCCCTGAATGGAAGCATTGCCTTGGTAATATCAAGAGTCTTAGAATAAGATGATCTTTTCAAATGAGAGAGTCTTTAAAGTGGGATTATACCTTAGAGCAGCAAACTAGTCTTTCAATCAATTCCAGAGGATACACTTACAACTTCATTACTCTGGAAGAGCCTACATATACGGGGCAGCAAATGAGAAGCATTTAGAGGAAGTGCCTCCAGCCTCTCCTTTGCTGAGCCCCCCAGAACTGCACCCTGGTGCTCCTCCAGAGCTTCAGGCATGCCAGAGGAGGAGGAAGGGTGTGGTCCTGGTTTCAGAGGTGCCACCAGCCAGCGGGAAGCTGAGGATGGACAGGCCAGCTGGCAGGAAGGGGACAACGACACAGCAATCTGCAGGGGCTTTTAAACTATTTCTGCTCTTGCAACCCCTCCAAGCTCTGTTTTCTACAGCAAAATCCTGTGTTGTCAAAAGGTCAGCTGGTTGGGGTGGTGCTTGCATTGCTGATGTTAAAGCTACAGCTGGAGACAGAAAAAGAGCACCCCAGAGATGTTCTCCCACCGATGCCTTATTTAATACCTTCCACTTTTACATCAAGCATCACCCACCCCATCACCCTATCCCCACTCCCGTTGCCCTGCCTTCCAAGATGGAAAAACAAGAAAGCAGTATTCCCACCCTCAAGGAAAGTCTCTCTGCGTGTAGGGCTGATCCCTGAGGAAGCCAGAGATGACACACATTTTGCACAGCCCCTGCCTGCTCTTGGCAGGGCTGGAGCTGGAGAAGGGTCACATCATTGACAAGAATCTCCCACTGCATCTCAGTGAGCAAATTCCGGAGATTCTGGAAGAAGGGAAGAAGTGTGTAGACCAGGGCCATGCGCTCACATCCTTCCTTCTCGGGCAGCTGTGGATGCACTCTTGGGATGAGAGCCCCACCTGCACCCCACTGGGTCCAGGACATGCTCCCACAAAGGGGCACGGACCACCTTCAGCTGCTGGGCCCAAATATGGACTATGCGCTGCTGCCTGTGCCCTGACTTACAGGAAATCCATCAATCCCGTCCCATCCCAACACACAGTTAGGAGGGCACTTCATTAACACCGGGAGGATCCCTTGCTGCCTGCTGCACAGACCCCTGGGGAGGACAGTGCTGATCCTATGATCTGCTCTGGAAACTGTTCCTCGGCTATGACTGGGGCCTTCCTGATGCACGGGAAAAATGCAGGTGCTTAAACTTCAGGCATTTCACGTTGTAAATTCACAGTCCAACTCCACTTCCTAACAATGCATATACACGCTGCAACGAGAAGCGGCCTAGAGCCCCTGAAAGCATTAATACAGAGCAAACCCACTTGCACAACACGCGGCTCTTAGTTTTAATGGCTGCAAGGAGACAAAACACGTTTAAAGCAAGGCCAGGGAGTACAGCAAGCATCTCCTAGCGTTTCATCAGGCTACAGAAAAGCATCGTACCATGCAGGATGCTGAGCCAGAGGCCTGGCAAAGGCACAAGGAGCAGGAACAGCCAGGCAGCCCAGCGGAGGACACAAAGCGGCTCGGGATATGAGCAGCTACACAGAGGGGACACAGTAGCACCAGCTGCAGTGAGCCAGCCAGGCTGTGAACTGCTCCCGGTGATTCATCCTGTCAGGAGGAGGCTTCCCTCAGCCACACAACGATCCAGGCTAATTTCCTCTGCTGACCTATACGCCGCTGTGTCACACTCGGGGAACACATGCCAGACACTTTCAAAGAGCTTTGGGGAGGTTTAGCCAGAAGGGCAATGGATTTCAGTGGCAATCACACAGCTAAATACCACGTTTCCCTTGGTGGCATAACCTTTGCATAACTGTTACACTTCCCTCCCGTGAATAATCTGCAAACAGCCCTAAAAAGGCCTCTCATCTCCCTGGCCCAAACAGCCCCATCTCAGGGGTGCACCTACCAAGGGACCCTGTGTGCCCCAGTGCAGCCTCCAATGGCACCATTTCCAGGTGTCATTCCAGCCACGCAGAGGCCCACGCACGGCACCTCTCTCTGCCTGGGTCCTGGTCAGAACCAGGGCGAGGATCCAGCGGGGATCCAGCGACGCGTGTGGAAGCCCTGTCAGCGGGGGAAGCTCTGGGTGCCTGCAAAAGGCCCAGGGCACAACACAGCACTGAGACACTGCCAAGCCTCAGGGCACGCGGCTGCCACGCGGATCTTGGGGAAACGGGCACGAAACAGTGAATCCTGCGGCTGCAGCGGCCTGGGAAAAGGGGGTTGCTGAGAGCTGGGCGAGGCACGCCTGTGCATGCTAACAACCCGCTGGACAGCAGGGCCCCCAGAGTGCTCTTCCTAAGGCCTCACACCCCTCTCACCAAGGGAAGTGGGGGACAAACCACAGCAAGCACAGCCATGATATCCCAGACAAGAACACAGCAGGAAACAAACAGGTCTCGACTCAGACAGGTTTTTTTGGCGAAGGAAGGAAAAGGCCCAAGCCCTGCCCCTCCTGCAACCCAGGCAGCAAATAAAAAAAAATAAAAATTCTCTTTTTCCATTCTGCCTGCTGACACTCTCCTTCCTCTCTCTCACAGCTCCAGGACACTGATTCCTCCACCGAGGTGCCTCTGCTGATGCCTGGGGAAGGAGAGCGTCCCCTCCACCTCCCTCCTGCCCAGGGGTGCACAGCTGCCACTGCCCACAGTATGGCAGGCTGAGAAAGGAAAAGGCCCCAAAAAACAGAGGCAACGGCCACAACTCCTGACCCCCATGCTCAGGGCTGCCTTCAGGAAGCTCACGTGGTGAGGAGCACTCGTCACCCCAAACGCACCACAAGTTGGGTTTGCAATGACAGGCTTTGATTAAAATTGACCTCTCCTGCTGCCAGCAGCCTCAGCCCTTCCAGGAGACACGCTGTATGGCAAGCACAACATGGAAACCCCCGCAGGTGGGCCTCGATCCGTGCTGCTGTAACCCGGGGTGAGTGCAGAACAGGACACTGGTAAAGAAACAACTACTGACATTAGCTGGAGGCGAGATCTGCAGGAAAGCTTTTCTCTAGTGACCCAAGGCTACATTTGTCAATGCACATGGAAGCCCTCGCGCTTTCTCTCTAGATTCCTTCAGTATCACTTTTGGAGATAACCACAAACACCTCCAAACCAGGAATACCAGGGGCAGTAACACCCTCACCAGGGTGCAAACATCAACAACAACCAACTGTAAGAAGGCTGTTGAAACAAACACAGCCCTAAATGACAGCAAAACCCCAGAGACCCTTGAAACAATCCAAGCACCACTGCTGGCTCTGCTAGAACCATGGCACTGGCGAACAGGAGATCCATGACAGGAATGACCGCTGTCCTACAGGATGACACAGCCCTAAATCCGGCACCAACGCTCAGTAGCCAGCCACCAGTGAAAGTGCTTCTTACGGCCTGGTCAAAAAGTAAAAAATATTGCACAGATATTTTCAGGCACCCAACACTAGGGATTGTCAGCACCTCTGCTATGGGGCCTGACAGAAGAACCACAGCCACATTTCCAAGGAAGGTTTAGCAAAGCAAAATATCACTAAAGAGCAGCTGAATATTAATTAATGAGACTGGAAGCCACAGCTCTTCACCCAGGAAAATCCTCCTGGCTATTCTGTGGAACATGACAAACACAGCCAGATATAGCACCTGCTTTATTTCTTGGCACTGTCAGCTCCCAGCAGCAACCAGGAGAGGAAAGCAGTCCTGGGCAGAGGAGCCTGGCAGCTCTGATCCTCCGGCCCTTTCCCAAAGGAGGCACAGAAGCTCCCGAGCTGGAAAACGCGAATGTTTCTGGGTCACGGACCCAAACATCCCCTTCCAATGGAGAGCACAGCTGGAGGAAGCCACATCTCCCTGCCCCAGCTCTGGGTAACTCATCCCCCTCTCTTCTCAGCCCCGGGCCCCCTCCAGGTCCCACTGTTCCAGTCCCAGAGAAACACCATATAATTGGGGTCGGACTAGGTGACCTTCAAAGCTCTCCTCCAACCCAAGCGATTTCATGATTCCACGGTAATTAACACAACAAAACAGAAACCTGCCATGTAACAGCAGTGACCAGAGCGACCCAGCACATCTCTGCCGAGCAAGGAGACCGGGGTCACAAAGCCAGGAGGGGTAACAGCCCCTGCAGCCGTGCTGCTGGCCAGGATTAGTGCACCCTGCATTCCTTCACAACACCAGCTCCGAAATGATGGATGGCTGTGCTGCGCACGAGGGCACACAGCAGCTGCTGGCAGCTGCAAATTCGGAGCTGGGCAAGAAGCGACGAAGTATTTGGATCACAAACACCAATTTGTTCCACTTCTAAGGCTCCTTTCCATGAGATTTCCCGAAACTACTGCGAAGAGCTGACTAATCCTCTCGGGCACAGGCATCACCACTGTCACTTCACTGTGCAGCACAGAGGTGCAGGGGGATGAAGTGACTCGCCAGATACCGAGGCAGCGTGGAACCGAGGGGCTGCCTTTCACACTCACAGACTGAAACACTTTCTCACATTTCCCACCAGGCTCAGCATCAGACCAGAAACACCCCACCCCTTCCAAACCCCAAAAAAACCCTTCAAGCCTGACTTTACGGGTCTCAAACCACACAGCTTTTACGGAAAACTAAATGATTTTTGTTAAATGCCTCCCTCCTGCCTCCAAAAGCCCTGATTTTATTCAACTCTCTGCTGAGAATTTCCCTATCACAATTTGGCTCAGCCACAGCAAACCAAAACCAAGGAAAGTTTTTCTGCTGACTGCTTTAATACACCCGAAGCCCTGAATATACAGGGCTGGTTTCCAGGGCAACAGTGCAAGGTGGGAGTAACACAGCTTCAGAGGTCTGGACCCCTTGGAGGGGGACCTGGACGTGGAACACAGCTCAGGCATTGAAGGATACAGGATCTGACCCACCCCAGTGCTCGGTTACTTTGACAGAAATCTGGGATGTCAGCTTTCTGTCAATGCCATAATTTGGTGTGGAGACTGAGAGCAGGATCTGAGCCCCTCGATCCACTCAAAATCAACTCCATGCGTAGGTGGGGACTGGATGGACGGAAGTTCCCTGCCCCGCTGTTAACCAAGCCAGAGCAGGAACACCCCGGTGCTCGGAGCTAGCCCCTGCCAGCGCTCTGGCACGTGCCACGCAGGGAAGCACGCTCTCCCTCTTCCCTTTCCACGCCTGACTTTTCCCTGGCCCACTCTGCAGTGTCTGGGACAGAGCCACAGATCACACACAGCAAACGCTCTCCCCAAAGCAAGCTGACCCTGCGCCACAGCCACGAAAACAGGACACACTGTGTGCTTTTCCCACAGCAAGGCTCCATCGACCAGGGAAGTAGAGAATATTTTTGCCCCAGCCAGCCACAGGGACAGAATTAATCCGTAAAGCAGCACTCCTCTGCATGACGCCTGGGGAAAGCATTGCCAGCCCCACCTAATGCATTTTCCCATTAGTTTCCTGAAAGGCTTCCCGGCTCGTGACGGGTCAGCCCCGCACGGGGTGGCTCTTCCTGCGCAGGATGAGGCTCTCTGGCACTCCACCACCGCCTCCTGCTCTCCATCCAAGCCCTACGGAGGCCAAGTTTTCCTTTTTGAACTGTTTGATACACGCAGTTGGAGCTCTAATATGTGGATAGGATCCCCGGGGAGGGTTTGTGGTTGGCTGGGAACATTTCCTAAGGTGTTTTTGAAATCTCTTTTAACTCCGAGATTTTTCCCTCTTCCCCGTTGTTCCTCTTACTGCTGCCAAGCTGAAACATAATGAGTTCATTTAAACTGGAAGTGGAAACGCTTGCAAGGAATCTGGGAAGTTTTAGCTGTTCCCGTGTTGGGAACAGCGGTGAGCAGGTCTGGCTGAAACGTCTCTGAACACTCAACAGGTGTGTTTGAAATGGAAGAAAGAACCAACCAAACTCCCGAACACTGGAACCTGCATTTAAGCAGTCTTCCAGTGCTCATCAAGCTCCCTAACGAGGCATTACCCGAGCCAACCTTCGATGACCTCCCTGGCACCAGGCCATGGAGGGAATCCCCAGATTCTTTCCTAGGGTCCCATCACTCAGGGCAAAAAAACCCAACAGTTCATAAACACCAGAGAAACACCAGGAAGACAAAAGCAGTCCCAAATCACTCCTCTGTCTGGTCCCTTCCCTGCCTGCTGTGCAATTTACAGCTTTACCTTTAATGCCTGGCCACCCTCACCTGCCAGGGAGCGCGCAGTCAGAAATGACAATCTGCCTTTTCCTGTCACCTCACCGGGATTCGCTAATCCCCTCGATTCCCTCAGAGACAGCCACTCCTGCTCACTGCATTTTCCAGGTTAGACCTTTTCCCACCCGGAACAGGCCAGGGTACTCCATGAGGACAGAAAAACCACATGGTTAGCATCCTCACCACTCAGGAAAGAGTCAGGAGGCTTCGCCCGAGATCCAACCACGCTGCGCTGGGCCCAGCATGGACAGCAGGATCAGCTTGAACCTTCTTAGTGAATAGAACAGTCATCCAAAAGGGTTCTCCCAGTCTCATCCAGCTGGCTGGTGGCAGATCTGGAATGATAAGCTCCAAAATTCCCGCTCTGCTCATTGGTTTTGGCTGCCAGTCCCACATCTGATGTACCCTGTGTGACACAAAAAGCCACTCCGGCTCCCTGGGGTTTTAGAGATGGCTGACACTCATTATGTTGGTGCTGGACTGCAGAGACCAAAAGGTTTAGATTAATTTAAACCAAAAAGTTCAGACTCATTTAAAAAGCACATTGGACTAACTCATGGGAGACAGGTCCTGTCAGTGCCTACCAGACTCCACGATTCAGACGCAACTGCTGAAGAGCAACTGGTTCTGCTGGAGCTGGGATAGTAAAACAAGCCTCTGGCCCAGCCCACTGCAGAAACTCTCTATGCCTCCCAAATATACCAAGACACTCACGTGCAGCACTTTCTCTGTGGGGCAAGATCCAAAAATAGCCACATTCTGCATACGAGGCCTCCTGAGCTGGCACTCAGGGATGGCAAAGGTCAAGTGCGCTTTGTTTTGGCACTGCTCAAACAAGCCTGCCCCTTTCCAGAGAGGGCAGCCAGACCAAAGATCCTATTTCCAACACCAGCCACAAAGTTTATGTTTCACCTCCATCCTTGGCAGCTGTTTGCAGTTCTTACTGTTTACCCTCATGTTTATTCCAAAAACAATACAACGTGCTCAACGAAGCTATGTCAGGAGAACGCAGCACACAAAATAATATCAGCAGGCAGGTCACTGGAAGTTTAGTGGCTGGATGCCAATCAGATAATGATTTGCAAGCTGTTTCTCAACACGTGGGTGAGCACATGGGACCCTGGACTGCAAGCAAAAGGCATGTTTTTCCTTGGAGATGAAGCTCTCTCAGCACACAAAGGTACCAGCCCACAGAGGAATGGGGTTACCTGAAGCTGTGCTCACTTTTTTGTCTCATGGCAGTTCATTAAACAGAAAAGGAATGTGTTCCCACCTGAGTGCTGAGCTCCCGGTGCTCTCTCCTGGTGCCCCAGGAACGCCACTCAGCTTAGGAATGAAACATGGCAGAGCACCCACAGGGTCCTCGAGACCCCTCAGCTTCCGAGGCAGGGACTCCTCCACCCGAGCAAGCTGCTCCACTGGGGTTCCAGTCTGGAACCTCCACGAACAGCTCCCTGTAGTCCTGTAAAGCCTTTCTGCATGACACTGGATTTGAGCCTCACTGGTCCCAGTTTTGGGGCTGGTCTGGTTCTCCCTCATAGCTTTTTCCAGGAGGCTCTTCCACACCACCCATCTTGTGGCTAGAAACTTCTTGTTTCCAGCCTGTGTTTACTCATTGCCCATTTCTGTCCCCTGTTCTTGTGCCAATCCTGTCCACCAATTTAGTGCTTAACCCCTGGGTATGTACAGACAGCACTTTATTTTCTTTACTGACTGCGCCAAACAGGACCAAAGTGTTGTTTTCTTGTTTGGAGCCTCCACAGTCCCCTGATTATCCCAGTATTTTACATTTACCTGCTCCAGCCTGAACTACTTCCTCCGTGTGCTGACGCTGCTGCAGCGAGCACTCCTAATGAGCCCTCGATAGAGCTGTGGACTGGAGCACGAGCATTTTCTAATCTCTGCTGGCAACATTTTGTGTGCCAGAGCTAAGGAACTGGCTTCCCTCCGTGCTGAAGCTGTGCTGTGAATCCCCTCTCAGAGATAGGGCTGTTGTGCTCATCCTCACGAGCACCCGGTTCTCCTCCATCCCGCCTCACAGCTGCTTGCCTTCCAACCTCTGCACACAAACCACCAGCAAATACATGAAAAAGACCCAAATCTGGATTAATTCCTCTAGTAATTGTTTCCAAGCTGCCTGCTTCTGTAGGAGCACAAAATTTTAGGGCCACAGAGCTGGGCGGTGCAGATCCTTCCTGAGGGATTTATTTACTCCCTCGGTGGCTTCCCACAGAGCTCAGAAATGGCATGGACTCACCCTGCGCATCCTTTCCCTACTTCACACGTCCTTAAGACCTCAGAGTGTATTTTATCCAACAAGTTCCACTTCACAGTGACCCTCTCCCTGTGCTGTGGAAAGCGGCGAGGGGAGTGGGATCGTGCTCCAGAGCCACCCAAGCTTGGTGACAGTGACACTGGCCCAAGAGCCAGTGCTGGAGTGGGCACTCATTCCTTCTGGCCATCACCGTGCCCGGCGCGCACCACGACCGGTGTCTGCCTGCCAGGAGAACCGGCTCAGACCATGTCTCACAGTCGAGCTGCCCCCTTCCTGATCCATCACTAACATCATGGTGAGGACTGAGAAATCAGCAGAGGCCAGACAATACTGCTGAGGATGTCCAGGCTGCAATAAAAGCCACCTGGCTCTTTCCCAAGTTACTCCTTCTCATGTTCCTGTCAGGAATGAAGAACTGCTTCTGATGGCAGCACAGGCAAGTGGACAGGCCACACAAGCACAAGGGGAGACCAGAGAGGAGCTGGCACAGGATGACAGGGTGAAGTGGCTCCTAAAGGAAAGATCACAACCGACCCCTGTCTTACTGAACATACCCATCCTCCCGTTCAGCAAGATGGATGCAATTATTTTTGGTTACAACTATTGAACTGCAACATTTCTGACTCCTTGAAAAAAGCAGCCTGATCTTCCCTAACGATAATCTTGTGTAGAAAAGAAAGGCTGCAGCCTTCTTGCTACCTGCACAGGTAACTCCCTCAATGGAGGCAGTCACAGGAATTCCTTGTTTAGCAAAACAAAGTTCTGTATGTGGACTCCAATGATATTAGTTAAGTAAAAAAGGAGGGGGTTAAGAATTTCTCCTTAAAATAACCGTTGTCTGTCATACACAATTACAGGTAAAAGACAAACAGATTAGGAGATTAACTCTCCACAGGCAGAAAAATGCCATCTAGTTCATGAATCATTCCAGGTATGACACTCTTCTTGCAGATGATGCATCTTTTGATGTACACAAACATGTTTCGCTAAAATAAATAAATACAATATAAATAACGCTTAAAAGCTGCCTTTCCTCAGGTAATACCCCGTAAACCCCCAAAGCTGCAACGCAACCCTTCATTCCTTAACCAGGGCTAAGGAGTGATGGTTTCAAGCTGAAGGAGGGTGAGTTTAGGTCAGATATTAAGAAGAAGTTTTTTACAGTGAGGGTGGTGAGGCCCTGGCACAGGCTGCCCAGAGCAGCTCTGGCTGCCCCCGGGTTCCTGGAAGAGCCCAAGGCCAGGCTGGACGGGGCTTGGAGCACCCTGGGAGAGCACAAGGTGTCCCTGCCCATGGCAGGGGGTGAAACAAGATGAGCTTTAAGGTCCCTTCCAACCCAAACCAGTGTGGCATTCTAAGCCCTGCCAGGTACTGGCTTCTGTGGCTCAGAGGCAGAGCCGGCCCTGAGACCGCGGCAGAGGAGTTTATGTGCCCAGCTGGAAGAAAGACACCAGGAGGGGTCTTTACAGCGTTTACTCTGGATTTCAGTCTTTCCCCCCCTCTTCATGCTGCACCTCCCCTCAGCAGGATAAGTCACTCCTTTCCGGCCCAGGCAATCTTTTTGTTCCAGGGAATCCCAGAACTAACTCGCCTTTCATTGCTGTAAATCATTACCGTCAGGAATGCTGAGTCAGGAACCCCGAGTGTGGAGCAGTTGTACTGTGGTTAAAAACAAATCCATAATCTCTCAAGACTTTCCCTGCATTATCTGCAGGGTTTACTGCCCCGCTAGATGTTATTACACTATTTCAAAATTTCCCGCAAGGCGCTTCAGTCTCGAACGTCTCACAGAAACACCGAGTTACATTTAGCAGAAAACCACACAGTATTTTCCTCGAGTTCACATATATGAAAACTTATTGGGCAGAACGATGAACACAAACGACTGCTAGGAAATGAGAACAAAAATCCAGAAACAAGATGAAGATTTTTCTTTTGCTCCAAGCAAAAAAACCTTGGCTCAGCTACGCAACTGCTTACAAAGGTGGGTGTTTTTGCAGACTCACCGCTTGGATTAGAAACACAGACTAGGTTTGAATAACTTATTAACAACATTAGAAACACTAATGTCATTGCTGATACTTTTTAAACTCATGTCTCTCGCTGAAAAGACTTGCAGAACAGATTTAGGAGTAAACTGGCAGCTGGGAGATACTGAATGCTTCAGTCTTCCCCACACAGCACCTCCCAGGAGGACAAATGTAACAACGAAGAGTCAATTGCACAGGAACCCTCTGCTACAACAATCGTAGCTGGGTACCCATTCCAGGGATGCCGGCACAGATGCTGACTGGAGGGGAGAGGGACCACATAAAACTTCTTGCTTTTTTCTTCTTATTGAAAACTTTCTTCCTGCCAGAAGGCTAAAACCAAAAGCTGTGCACAAAACTGCAGAGCACCTAGAGGCAGGAGGATGAATCCATGGCATGGCTTACCAGAGGGCTGTTTATGTGCTGCTGTCACAGCCACGGAGGGCTGTGCCCTGCCCCGCCCAGCAGCTCCTGCTGCCCCAGCCCAGGGGGGCTCTGCCTGTCCTAAGGGCTTCAGGGCTTGCAGAGCCTGTGCAAGCTGACCAGAAAACCCCGCTGCTGCCTGCCACTTTTGGATTGGGGTGTTTGCCTTTTCTAAAAATTTAATTCAACTAAGACCCTGAATACTGATTAGATCCAAGCCCCAGCCTAACCCCTCCAAAGTTATGTAATCCCTGAAATCCAAAAAGCCTTGAAAAGCTTAAATGTGACAGTGCTGGTGATGTCATGCTGCTGAAAGGTTTCCATGGAAACCACTCCCACCACTGCCATATGCCTGTGGCTCTCTGCACTGGAGCGCAGCATCCTCTGCACAATGCTCCCAACACCAAAACTGGGGGAGAACCGGGAAGAAACGGCCAAAGCCTTCACTCAGTGCCACCTCACACAACCACAAGGTCAAACCCATTTTCATTGCAAGCGAGTTGGAAAAAACAAAACCAGAAAAAACAACTGAACAGTCAAAAAGCATTCCTGAGTCCTCATGGTTGCAGAAAAGAGCTTGAAAAGGTTTCCCAAACATGAAAGCAGCTAAAAAGAACAAATCTACCGGCTTTAAAAATCTCCTTTTCCCCCCCGCCGCTCTTCACCAACCTCGTAATTCCTGCGTAACTGCAGCAGTAGGGCTTTGTGGTTTTTTTCTAACGAGAAAAGCTTAATTTTCTGACGTATCTGTCCGAGTTCACCCTCGCCCAGCTGACGGACTAAAACAAATGCAACGAATTAAACTTTGCGTTAATTTAAAATGCAAGCAAAGGGACAGCCCTTAGGGCTTCATTTCCCCAAAGAAATTGAGAAACTGCCCCTGATAGAGGGTTCTGCAATTTTAATTATCTGCTCCGGCCGGGGCGCTTCTGACACGCCCTTACGTAAGGGCTGTAAACCGATTTGGTGCGCTCAGAGACACGCAGCGGCTCTGCCTGGTTTGGGTGCCCACATGCAGGGGGTACGGAAACGCTGGGAGTGTTCAGCTCAGCCCCAACACTGAAGCCCACCCCACCCAACAGTGACTTTACTGCAGGTCACACAAATTATGTCCAACGGAGCACAGACGACCAGAACTTCTCCTGCCTCCCTGAACGCCAGGTCCAGGTGAGCAGAGGGGCCAGATCCTTCCTCACTGGGCTTCACTGCAGCTTCTCGCCCTAGTTTTCAGAGGCAAGCCCCCAGCTAGGGAGCAGGGGCGTCCAAGATCTGCTTTGTCCCACATTTACCCTCCAGAGCAGTTTCCAGCAGGAGGCCGAGGAACCCAAGATGGATTTTCTAAAAATGCATCACGTACGCTTTGGCAAAACAGAGAATAGTCTCAAAAAGGCTTGAGGGAAGCATCAAGTTGCTGTTTCCTCATCTCCCGTGAAATCCCTGCCAAAAAGCCTATAGCACAATGCAGCAAAACCAAATTACAATTGTAACATTTTTCTTAATTAAATGATGAGTCCGTATTTTTGAGCTTAGCGCGGATTCCCTTTTTTGGCATTCACCATTTTAACAGTTATCCACACATGTTCCAGCTTAGTTACCCCCAAAACATGATCCAAACATTACTATTTTGGGACGTGCTGTGGGGGCAAATTAACCCTTCTGGACTGGGGGCTGGCTGCTTTGCACAACGTGCTTCCTGCCAACCAGACACGATTTACTCGAGTCCCTCTCAAAGAACTGAACAACACACTCAGGAAAACAGGGGTTGTGCTTTGCTTTCTCCCCCGTGTTCTCTGCCAGGCCCAGTGCAGCTCTGCAGGTATCTTCATCATTATTCAGTGCAAGCAGAGCACAAGTAAAGCCCCAGACACAGAAGGGCCACAGCAGCCACCTCACACAGCCTGCCTGGAAAAGCAGTGAAATGGCCAAGCACCACCAGGCACAGCAGGGAGATCCCCAGCAGCCTCCCTCGTGCACCAGGCAGCCCAAGGGACTCTGTCCTGTGCAACTGCACTGCCAAGAGGCACCCACGGCTCCTCTGCTTCCACCTCCTGCCCTCCCTGACGGCACCAACCGAGTGCCCAGTGCGCTTCGGAGAGCTGCAAAGCCTCCATCTCTTTGAGTCCTTATTTATGGCTGCTCGCTGAGTGTTCCCACAGCACTTCTAGGGAACGGGACGTGGTGCTGCTCCATGACTGCTAAAAGTCAGCCCTCGTTTTCACAGTAATGATGCTCAGGAGGGCTTGCAACTTCTCTGTTTAACGCCATCGTCTTGAAGCACTGCTCACAGGTCTCACAGCTTGGTTTGCTTGTTGCTAGTTGAATTTTGCTCAAATTTGTGTTACAATTTCCAGCCAAGTCCTGAGGTAGCCAAGGACCTGCTCCCAGGGAAGTCACTGCCCGTTGTTTTGAAGCTGATGTTCTGAACTGTAAGGATGTATTTTCCCCCACGTTGTTTATTTTCTTCAAAGCTCCAACCCACTCACTCCATTTGTTCCTTAAGACAGCCCAGCTCTCGTAAACTATCATTTGGCGGCAAGTTTTTGCAGTTAGCAAGCAATATAATTACCTTTGAGCCTCCTTCTACAGCAGCACGATTCCTGTGGCGTGCCTTGCCCCAAACAATGGCATGCTGCTTACCCCGAGCTCTAATCAACATTCTTTCATTCACAAGCAAAAATAAAAGAGAACAAGCATAGAGAACCGTGTATTTCTCAGAACGGTGCCTTTTAAAAGAACTCTCTCAGAAATACCATTCAGCAAACCTAAACAAAGAAAACCCACTCCTCCTCAGTTCCTCCCGAACAGAGTCAGCCCAGTCAGGAACCATTCCACGTGTCCCTTCTTTCTCTGGCCTCCACGAAGCCAGCGCCTCCAACAACAGAGAAGTTCCCAACTGCTGTTAGCCCTCATGATCCAGCAGAGAGAGGGGATCCTGCTGTCTTTGTGCACTGGCCATGGAGCCCGGCGACGAGCGCGAGGCCTCGCAGGCAGAGGGGTCACCCAGACATCGGCAGAGGAAAGCCAATTTATTGTCTGGCTGCTCCCTTACAACTTAATTGTGCCATTTCTGACACCAGGAAAGTTCTTCTGGAGCTCTAGCTAAGCTATCCATACAGACTTTTCACTGACTCCCGCTTATTCTTCCTCTAAATATTCAGGCTGGTAAATAAATGTTTTGCCTTCCCGAGCTAATGCATAATGTATAAACCAGCCCCAAACACAAAGAAACCTAAAAACAGTTCTCATAAAAAAGATTGAGATTTTTTTTCCATAAACAACAGCTGGCAAAGTATCTCACAGAAGGGGAAAAAAAAAAAAAGAGAAAATCCCACTTTGCCGATACATTTAATTGCTTCAGGATTTAATGCTTCTCCAGACTTGCATGCTGCAGCCAATGTTAGAAGCGAAGTGTTTCTGTCCAAAAAACTGCAGTGGAGCTATCCCCATCTCCCACTCCAGGACACACTGCCTGAGCAGAGCTGGAACAGCACAGGTTGCCTGCCTTCCACAGGATCCTGGAGCTCGCTCCCAGCCTCCCGAGGGGACACTGCAGGCTGGGAAGAGGATGTGGCACCATCACACAGACACCTTTACACTGGAATGTGAAGAGGAGCGTCTCGAGTATTTTTGCCCAAAAGTTAGAAAGCAGGTGAAACTGTTCTGATTAAATTTCGAGTGAACAAAACAGTATTACACAGAAGGGCAACGAAATGTTTGAAAAAGGAAAGAGGAGAATGATAAAAGGCAATAGAGGAAAGTGTTTATTCTGACTTTCCTGTAACTGTTTTCACCCCCACAGAAACAGCGTACGGTCACGCCGGAGTGTGTGTTTGCCTGTGTCAGCACTCTGAGGGCCGTCCCACCGTGCCTGCCATTAAGCACGTCAAGAAATAAGGACGGATTTGCCCTGACAGCCACACCTGTGGCTCCATACAGAACTTCCTGGGCAGTTTCTGTTTACCCCGGATCTCAGATGACCTCGATCTTGCAGCCCTGAGCGCCCCAGCCCTCGCTGCTGTGCCATGCAGCTTGTCAGACGGGCAGCACCACCCCAACCCATTCCTGAGCCTCCCACAACCCGTCCTGCCCAAGAGGGGAATCCATGCACACTGGAGAACCTCCCTTCCTTGCAAGTTCCGGCACCTACAGAGCCACGGGCACAGGGCACAAACCTGGCAAGGCACACAGCCTGTCACCTTCCTGGCACCAAGCACAAACCTCCAGTTTGTTTCAGTTTTCCATACACTAAGCACTCCCAGCAACGCCATTTTCACAGCTCACTTAGTTCTTAGAGTTTTACAGATAAACTACAAAGTATGTGTTTCTTCTGCTAGTCCTGTAGGAGTAGAAAAACAAGGCAGTAAATTAAGCCTGGTCTGCTTGCAAACCTCCCTCTGAAATCAGGCTCTGCTTTAACCCCACCAGGCCTCTGCTTGCCCGAGCTCCACCAGGACTGGCAGCACCCCACTGGTGGGAGAAGGGGATGGCGCCAGCCCTGCCGCCCAGAGTGAGACCCCAGCTTCCCCTGCAGGGCTCCCCCAGGAGCAGCGTCACCTGGGGAAGCTCTGTGGGACCACCCTCCACGGGGCTGGGAAATGCAGTGAAAGCAGCAGGCCTTTTTCTAGTTCCGCTGGCGGCAGGCAAGTCTGCGCCTCCGCTGGGAACATGTCAAGGATCTGCAAAAATCAAAATAGGATGGGAAACTGACTGATAGCACGCACCCTTAGAAGGCCATCCGATCCCGATTTACAGGCTCAAAGCAGCAGGGAATTTCCTACACGGAAATATTTGCCAGGGAAACATCAATCCTGCCTTCGGCTCCACTGTCCCCGGCTGGGCAGAGCAGTTCCGTGCGCTCTGCCCAGGAAACAAGACTCAGGCGTGCTGGGAACACGGATGCACGCGTGCCTGCGCGCCGAGGTCTCCTCCAGCACTCACCAAACACCACCGAGAGCTTCAAGGAAACTTGGCCAAGCAGGTAATGGGTAATGACATATCAGGTAACTCAGCTGTGGACTCCTGGGTCCTCTCAGCTTCCTGCGAGCTCACCTATTTATTAATTCTGTACTGAAGGCGGGTTAAATATCCTTGCAAGTCCTTCCCAGGAGACAGTGATTCAATCCAAACCATTCAGCACGGATGCAGTGGAGGTAGGGCAGAAGACGAGCTGGCTTTCAACAAAAGCCTCACTTGGAATTTATGGGGTTTTTTAAGAAAAAAGGGAGTTTGGATAGACATGTCAAAAGGAGGAACCCAAGCACAAGCAGAACACAAAATTAATTCAAGCACAGAGGCTGCATGAACAGCTCGATTCCCCCACTGCCAGCTTCCCCCAAGCACACCAGTGGTGGTGGCTCAGTGGAACTTTCCATCGCCCAGTCCAAGTATTTGTCAGCTCCTGCATCCTGATTAAATCTGCAATCCTGGCAACTGGAGATGGGGGAGAGGGCGAGGTTCAGCACCACCCACAGGAGCCTCGCTCCGTAGGGATCCGACAGTCTCGCTCCGAGACACTTTAATTCGTGCGATGGAATTAATCTGCACTCCCCTGTCCACTGCTCTCTGCGCTGTCCTGACCACTCCCTCGCCCACCCCTCAGCTCTGGGGGGCTGCCAGAGCCTCTGCAGAGCCTGGCACGGCTGGGGCGCAGTCTGCCAGACCTGGCTCCAGCTCCTGCCCACGCCGGGTGCCCGGGCTGGAGGCACGGCGCTGTGTCCGGGAAGGATCCGGCAGCGCAGCCGGACAGTCCCACCACGCCTGCCCCGCCCACCTGAATGGCCGTGGGGCAGTTCACTGCTGGCCTTGAAGCCACGCCTCTCTCGTAGCCCCATCAGCCCAGGGATGCCAGCAGTCACCACCACATCCCCAGTGGTTGCTATGGCTACGGGAAAGCTGCTGCATCCCTGCATGCAGCATCCTGCCTCACCGAGGGTCCTCGCAGCAACCCACTGCCCTGGAGGACATCCCCGAGGTCCTGCTTGCCTCGAGAGCGGCTCTGATGTTCCCTCACAGCACCTCCCTGCCTCCTCCTTCCCTTTTCCCCAGCACACGGGTGTCCTCTCAAGAGGCAGAGCTCAGCAGCTTTTACTGCGGAGCACAAAAGCTCGCATAGGGCACAGGAAACACTCAAATTCCCAGGGAAAATGAAACACAAGGAGCTATTTCATACAGAGAAACCAGTTACTGACTTGTTAACTTGGGAGATGCGAGGGTACACCAGGGAAGTGTCACTCAGCCCCCCGGCCCCAACCCCAGTGGCAAACACACCTCATGCTTCGCTCACACTTTTCCCAGTGAACACGGCACTGGATGCGGAGGGAGCCAGAAGGCAGTGCCAGACACACCTCCAGCCTGAGCAGCCGCCTCTCCCGCTGCCAGGGCCCTTCTCCGGGCGTGCTGACCTGGCTGTGGCACTCCGATACGGCCACGTCTACCACGAGCACAGGCAGGGATCCCATCAGGCACTCGGCTTGCAGCCAGGTTTTATGGAGCAACAGGTTTAGTTCCTGTGGGCAGCAGCCCCAAGGGACCCCTAAGCAGCCCCCTCCCGAGGAAGGCAATTCTGCAGGGTGACAAGGCACAGGGCTCCCCGTGCCCCGGCCCACAGGACATGTGAACCCCGACTCTGCCGAGGCGTGCTGGGGCTGTGATAATGAATAATTAATTGCCGCTTTGTTTTCTAGTGAAATCCTATAGCAGTAATTATCCCTGTTTTAACACAAAATAATTATCGCCTTCTCCTTTCCTCCTCTTCTCCCGCCAGTTAGGAGATGCGAAGACGGCACCTCTGGCTCACGATTCCTCGGAGCCCTTTGGGGCCGGAGCTGCAGTGGTGGGGAATCACCAGGCTGCGGCCTTGGGACTGTCCTTGGTTACAAACACTCTGGGCAGCTCTGCTCGCTTGTTTCTATCCCACCTCTCTTTCTTCTATGCGTATAGAAAACCGCTGCCCCACAACCAGTACTTTTTCTTTTTCCCAAAGCACCACTATAAGCCTTTTAAAAGATATTTGACATTTGACCCTGTCCTGAAATTTTAGGGTATCTGACCATATCCTAAAATCCCGAAGAGCCTGGGCCAAAGTGGGAGCTCTCCACCCCTCTGCCAGCACCAGGCATTGTGGGATCTTTGGGAAAAAAAAATCCCTCACCACTCCGTTTCCCAACAGGAACAGCAGGGAAACGACAAAGGACTTGCACATATGGGCGACCAATATCTAATCTGGGAATTTTTTTTTTTAATGCAGTCCATGAAAAAAGGGCATTTTAATTAAATACTTTCATTTTACCCACTGCTGCACACTAAATCAAACTGCTTTGGCATTAATACATAAAACCATTATTCTGCGCATACATAAGTGAATTTACGCACGTGTCTGCATATAAAACCTATACAATTAAGCACTGCTTAAAATGCAGATGGCAGATGATAAGGACTCCATCCCGACTGTATTAAATCCTGACTTGGGATGTTCTATTTGATCCTTGGTCGTTTAAATCTAGTGTAAACACAATGAAATCACTGAAGCCAGAAATAATTTACACTCGTGGAAAATCCGGACCTTTGATTTTTACCTACTAACTACTGGCAAGAACTGAAAAACAAGCAACAAAAATCCGGTTTGCAACACGGGGCCAGATGTTATTTTTCTTCCTGTGCAGCAATAGCTCAATACCAAATTTAAAACAGAACTCTAAGAAAGGTTTGTCCTGGATCTTGGAGTTACATCAGCTTTCAGCCCTGAAACTTGAATTAGTGCTTGGGGCCCCTGTTTACACATTCGTGTTCAATCTGTGAAATACTACAGACACCAGAATTTAAAGCACGTGCTGATAACCACTTGCTCTGATTTCCTTCATTATCAAGCTTACTCCCTCTGTCCTTCTAGCATCAGAGGGAACCTTTAAACAGCTTAGGAAATATACTGTTGTTCACATGATCTGATCAGGAACCTCATACTCTGCCCCAACAAAAACAAGTCACGCATTTTATGTGGCCTGGGGTTGACAGGCACTGAGGCAAATGACTTCATCCCCAAATTTCTTGGTGCTGCAAGGCTAAAAATTTTAACAACCAAAAACATACAGCAGCCAGCACAGATTTTCCCGGGGAGAACTCGGGCGTCTAACAAAAATGTGGCAATATATTTTTAAATGCTAAATGGACAATTTGCATTGACCATGGCAGATGAGTAATTCAGGTGTGCAAAAGAAATAAACCACTGTGGTATCAGGTCAGTCTAGAACATCTGCATCTGGTTGTTGAACTGCGACGTTCTTGCAGCTGTGAGCGGCTGTCTGCCCCTCAGCGATGTCCCCAGGCAGCCAGAGTCACCAAACAAGGGGACCACGTGGACTCTTCCCAGCTGCCAACCCAAAACCCTCCACTGGCGCTGCTTTTCATGCTCAGTGTGCGAAAATCCAAGCGTGTTTTCTTCCAAGGGAAAGGAGCGAGTCTGACTTGACGATTTTTTTTTTTCACTGCCTCCTTAGAAATTCAGGTCACAGGCTTCATGGAAGACTTCTCAGATTACCAGAGTGATGCACAGCAGCAGCCTGGCATCCTCAAGTGTCAGAGAAGTAAAACCCAGTTCAGAGAGGCACAATGTGATATTTATTCACGTCTGAAGTCATGCTTTGTTTCTCAGCACCTTTTAAATGCAAAGGCATTTAAAGATTTAGAAGCAAGGGTCCCTTTTCAGTATTTTAAACCTCTCTGCTGCCTTTTCCACAACACGCAATAACCAAAGGAGTAACCCAAGCTCACTAAAAGGTCAAGGAAGCAAGTCTGATTCCTCTGGACACAAAGAACAAACAAAAAAGTAACAGAGGAAAAAAGCCAAAATAAACCCAAAAGCTGAGGAAATTTCTGGGCATTTTAAAGTTATGCCAGAGGGGAAAAAACAATCATAAAAAAGGACACAGGGTTTCCCCACTCCACCACCGGAGAGCTACCACGCAGACGGGGCTGCACTTCTGACAGACTCTCCAACACCCTCCTCCCGTGCCTTTGACAGCAGCAGGTGCACAGGTTCCATTCCTTGTTCCCTGCAAGGACCATTCCTTTCTTCCTGGCCCCTTGCCATCACTTCTCAAGACCATCAACACGATTCTTGGGCGGCAGCAGCCAATTAAGCTTTGGCGTTGCTCCCTCCGCACGCGGCGCAACACACGGATCTTCCCCCAGCGCTCCGCGAGCCCTGGCTGCACAGCCAGCCTGTGACAACACAGCGCTTTCCACCAGAAACAACAGCTAAAGCGGGAAGGACGCTCTGGGGCTCGCCTCCTCTCCCCGGCCTGCACGCTGCAGGGACAACGCTGGCTTTGGAATCTGGGGTGTCCTGTCTCCTGCTTTCGTTTCACCGATGCAACAGAATAGCGGGGACGAACTCTTACAGCACCGGGGTAAGAGCGCTGCCACCTCCTTATTTTAACCACACAAGCTTGCATTACTGCTCTCCCTGAAGCTCCGGCTCTTGGAGTTGCACACTTAATCACATGGGAACGCTGGCAAAACTTCAGCAACAAGAACGCCACTGGCTTCCTGTGTGTGCCCAGAGGGTCCTGTTTTGCAGGGAACTGCCTGGTTTTGGTCATCGGTTCAGAGTTTTCAAATACCCAGCCAAAAGCAGCTTCCCCTTTGTCACACTGTCCGGGTACAGCCCTGCTGTAAAACTCAGCAGCGTTGCCTCAGAGCGATGGTGCTCAGGTACCTGCTCCCCTGTACGGCAACACAACTCAGCCACACTCGGGCTGCTGCCCCCTTGGCTGAAAAATCCTAAAGAAAACACCTCTGACCACCTCTTACTGCTAAGAGGTCCTACAATCCAGCAGTCCCAGAAGAAAACCCAGCCCAGAGAGCAAACCCCAAGCCCTGAGTGAGTCCTGAAGGCAGCACAAGCATGAGGATAAGGATACGGGTGAGGAAAACGTCCGAGGTTATTTCTAACAAAGGAAGCCCACGGGCTCTTCTGCAAGGAGAGCTCCAAACCCCTCGCCTGCCTTGCACATTCCCCCCAGCCAGAGGTGCAGCTCTTGGGACACGGCCCAGCCAAAGCCAGTGTCTGGGTACAACTCGGTCACCAGTCCTGGGGCTCGGCCGGCGCCGGGCTCCCTGAGCCCCAGCTCCTGGGGCCACGTGTCAGCCCCAAACCTCAGTCCCCACCAGGAGAACATCTGCCCGTCCTGGCTGCAGCAAGAGATAACCCAGCTCCCTGCCAGCACGGGAAACCAGAAGAAATAAGCATGATTTTGTTTTCATTTCTGAGGTTTTAACCCAAACATTGTGGGTTTCTGATGCTTTAGGTCTGAAGTTGACAAACAGAAGCAGAGTGTGGGAGCAGAAGTTTGGGCAGATTTCTGACAAATGCACCAAACTTATAGCTTAGTGAGAGGAGAACATCTTTTTTGCCATTCCTCGAGGACATTTCGTTACTAAACTTAGAGCAATTTATTCTTCTAACGTTCCCCCAGGCGAAAGCAAGGTTTGGCAACTTGCAAGGCAGAAACAATTTTTACTTTTCATTTTGCTAGGATAAAATTAATTTTGCTTGAGGGAAGGCAATTTTTTGTTTTTTAATTGGATTGAGGTTCAAAGAGGAAAAGAAAAAAAGAAAGAAAAGGAAAATAAAACAAAAAGAATCAGTCTTCACACAGCCTGCTGCGTCTGCTTGGGAAGGCCTTCCTAAAGTCTGCAGTGCAGAGCCTGGTGCGTGTTCTCTGGACTTCATCTGGCCACGACAACCCAGGAGAACTCAGCCCACACGTGCATAAGCCATGGCACAGAGGAAAGAGATCGGAAAGCTCAGCTTCACCTGAGGGGGTTTGGGTTTGCGGGCTCAGGTTTGTGGTTCAGTGCCAAAAGGGCTCCAAAGACACGGCCACAAGCAAGCAGCCTGGAAGGGCTACCTGCTCCACAGCCAAGCACCACAAATTACACTACCATGAGCCATGACTCACTGGAAAAATATTGATAAAAGAGAAAGCTGCTTTTGAAAGAAGACGAGGAAACGTAAAAAATAATTGCACAAAAAAAACTTCTTTGGCTGTTTAATTTAAACACTTTTATGCCTGAGAGTCTAAATGAACACACGGAGATCTTTTTGTTCCTGCAGCAATCAAGTATTTCCTGCTATTACTGATAATGACTTCGAAACAGCACACTCAGGCAGGGCTGTTACTTTATTTTCAGCCTTTCTAAGACGGGAGTGGAAGCGATAAGGCGGGGGAGGAAGGTGATGACAGCTCGTCAGAGGAAGCATATGTCAGTCTGGCGAGGAGCTAATGAGGGCTGGCACCGGGACCTCAGCCACGCCGCCTCCAACCTGAACTTCCAGACACACGGCATCCCATCCTGACACGGCCCCAGAGCCTGTCACCTTCTGACAGCCAATAAACCCCGTCTGAACTAAGAGCAAGCCTCAGAGTTCCTCCAGTGCAACCTTAGCTCTGAATCTGGCAGCACGGGGACCTGACCCAAAGCTCAACGTTAAACCAGCTTAATCCTCTTTCTTGGCTTCCAGGGGGTGAATCACATTTCTGAACAGGACTGGGTGAGTAAATTTGATACTTTGCCTGAATTGACATAAGCAATTCTCACTCTTCCCTCGCCATCTTTTGCACGAGCTGAAACTGTCAAACATGGCCCAGCATTGCAAGTGTTTCATTTAAACAGCATCACTACTTCTGTGAATAAACTCTGCCCCAGTTTTTTGCCCATCTCTAGTTCCACACACCCTCATGTGGATACCACAAGGGCAAGGGGATGGCAGGAGACGCCAGAAGAGCATCTGCTGCCTGGCTGCAGACACCGCTGTGAGAAGCCATCAGGATCCAAGACGGAGGGGACAAGCAGGGCTGGATGCTCAGGGGACAAGCAACAAGAGATGAGGGGGGCTCCTTAGAAAAGACAGCAGGCTGCTCTGTGGTTCTGCTTCCACAGGCACTCAGCACAACCACAACCAGCCACAGGGCCAGGCCAGAGCCACGACCCGTATTTCTCAGGAAAAGGTCAAAAAAACAACAACAATAACAACCACCCCCCTAAAATGATCTTTAGTCTGGATTCAGTCCATTGCACCCCTTTAATGTTACTACAGTTTTTGTTGCAAAGGCAAAGTGAGCAAAACCCTCACGATCTGGAGCAGTTCTGATGGTGAAATGATACTAGATAGGCCACTGGATAAAGCATTAGGAAATGAAAGTCACGGCTGGCAAATGTCATGCCGGGCACTCAAACGAGCTGCAATCACCCGAGCAGCTGAAGAACGGAGACCTTCCCTTTAGCACGTCAAGGTGTGTTTATTGCCAACACAGCACAGAAGCCAAGCACAGAAGCCAAGCACTGCAAAAAACCCCAAACCACATTTCAACAGGAGGCATTCCCCTTCCCTCTGCAGCAGGTGAGGTAAAACTGCTTTCCTAAACAACCCACTTTTGCCTGGCTGCAAGGCGTTTATACAGGCTCATTTGGGAAGTGAGCAGGGAAAAAAACCCTCTTCAGGCAGCACTTCCCTCCCAACAGCTGCCCAAGGGCAGGAGGAGCACCTGAAGGCCAACACACGTGGGCCTGAGGGGATGCTGGGGAGGTCTGAGCTCTGCTGATTCCCAGGTCACAACAGGCCCCCAGGGTTTGGTGATGCACCACTCGAGCATTGTGCTCAGCAGCGTCACAAATTGCCCCAGTTTCCCTGAGCAGCCCTTGGAGAAGGCAAAGGCAGACGCGCTTGGTGAAATCCCGTACTTCCCGACTGCTGTGACACCATTTGGGGCCTGATCCAGCAGCAGCACAGCAGAACTGGGTCTTGCACTGTGCCAGAGTTATGCAAACAAGCGAAAATTGAGTAAGAAGAATTTCTGTACCAGTTTTTTGCTGTCTAGAAAAGACCATAATCATCCATCTGTCCAGAAATGTTATTAAGGATTACAGCAGAGGAAAAATTATAGGCAGAGAAGTGCAGCAAGAACTGTATTTGTTAGAATTTCTCCTGGGGCACGTAACCTACATCAGTCCTGAAGAACAGAGAAAAACCCTTCCCCTCCTCTCCCCAAAACTTGAGGAAATTATATCCAAGCTCTGCTGTGAAAAGCAGTGTTTATGGATTTAACAAGAGGTAGTAAGCCTTGGCAGCACGGATGTGAGGAGGCCAACTGCAGGACCGAGGAGCTGGAGGCAACTTTGGTTCCTACCTGGTTCAGTGCAATTCCTGACGTAGAGCTGCCCCCCATCCTCTGGGACGTCAGTCACGTTCTGCTCACGTGCCTGCAGTAGCTGCCGCCCGCTCCACTTGTCACTGCTCTCCACAGAATAGCTCAGGGCATCATAACCTGAAGGAAAAGAGCAGCAGATACTGAGTGAGGAAAGGCAGCTCCTGATTCTGCTCCTGGACACCTGAAGCAGCCCAAACACTTGCATTTCAAAAATCCCATGGGTTGAAAGGAGCAGTGCTTCTAAGCCCACTGGAGAGGGACACTGCCAGCAGCTCCCCATCCCGCGGGAGCCAGGTGCATTCCTCCACAGCTCCCAAAGTTCATCCCAGAAGAGCATCTCTGTTTTCCCACCCAGCACCATCTCACTGAAGCCAGAGCACACCTCTGACTCATTTCCACACCTCCATGCTTCCAGTGGCAGGAAATACCTTCGAACACAAGGGGCATCGCTTTGTCTCACTACCTTTGGCTCACCCCTTGCTCTGCCCTCCCCTTCGGCTTTGCCTTGGTGCTGCTAAGCGAAGCTCTATCTCAGCAATATCAACAAAGACAGCTGGCTGATTTCCACAACATTCCTGGCACGAGGCTTGTCAGCCCTGGATGTGCCATGTCTGCCTAGTCAGCTGGGCACACACGCTCCTGTGTCAGTTCCATGCCTCCTACACCGGTTCAGATTCAAGGCAGGAAGAAAAAACTCTGGGTTTTTTTTTTAAGCCAGAAGGTATCCACACACCAAATCAGCCCTCTTGCAATGGGGACCCTGTGGCCCTCCAGTAACAAACAGCATTTCAGAGGGATTTCCTCCCTCCCACCCATCCATCTCCTTCCCACCAAGCAGAACACGGGCCCTCTCACAAGGACTTCTGAATAATTCCCAGTTTTGTCCACTGCTTCAGAAACAGATCAAAAGCGAAAAAGCGGTGAGACAGAGATTCGAGCCTTGGGCCAATGTCTTGGAGGGTGATTAAGGACGAAGGAAAAGGCTCTCTGCAGGTCCCAACCCTTTTGTTAGGCTCCCTGGCACATCCAGCTGGGAGAGCTGCCCAGCCTGAAGCCTGTCTGCCTCGCCCAGATCACGCTCCATTCAGGCTGCTCCATGTCATGCTAGCAGCAAGGAGGCAATGTTTGGGAAAGGGCTGCCTGGGAATCTGCATCCCAGGCCACCAGCAGTAACCGGGATCAACGCTCCCAGGACATGCAGGAGCCGTCTGGGCGCACGTTTGGGGGAAGAGCCGCAGCTGCACAGGCAGCCTGAAGCACCCCTGTTTCCTAAGCAAAAAAACCTCATTCGCCTTGGTGAACCAAATGCCATCGTTTGAAGCTTCAAGCACTTTGTCCTTTCTATGCTTTACAGATGTTGGGGAATGGAATTTGCTGTCAGTTTAGCCTGTGAGCACCAGTAAGATGAGGCTGATGGAAGCGGACTGCATTTCCAAGAAGCAGCACGAGCCGTAATGCAGCACCAGGCATCTCCCACAACAACAAACAGGCGGGTAGCCTGAGCAAAGCAGTTTCAGTTCCACATACGAGCTGCTTTCACAGCAGAGGAACTCTTCTCCAAGCAGGCGAGGCTTCTCTGTGTCACTGCACGGAGCAATGGCACGAGGGAGAACACGGGGACAGCCACGGCCCCGGAGCTCCGGCAGAACCTCTCCTGCTCTCTCCCCCGCTCTGCCTCTCTCGGATGGCAAACTCTTCCAAGCAAGGGGTAAGGAAGAAGAAAGTCATCTAAGGTGACTTTGGAAGGAGAAAAGCTTAATTTGGCAGTAGAAGTGTTTATAAAGGCTACATCCAGCACTGACAGAAACCAGCATAAATAGCAGCGGACCTGGGTCCATGGCCGAGCTCAATGGGACGGCTGCGATTGACACCGGGAAAAGCTCTCCTCTGGCACCTCCAGGTCCTGAGCAGGGCCAGTGGTCCCGACACAGAACTTGCAGCCCACCGCCCCCAAAATCCCGCCTAGGGCATCTCCATTCTACAACACATTTCACTCAACAGAGCAATAGAAAATAGAAGTTAGAGATGAACCTTTTTCAAAGCTTTGGCCTTCCAAGGATTTCCCTGTGAAAACAGGGACGCATCAAGATTTTAACCTTGCTGACAAGGACGCTCGGTGACACACAACAGGATCCCTGTGGTCTCCCCGTGTGCTGGCACCAGTCTCCCTGCGGTGCGGTGGAGGTTGCTCAAGGCCTGCCCTGCTTTGGGTGCTGGCATGAGGCATGAGCACCAAGGACATCACCTCGGCCACAACAGGGCTTCTCTTCCCAAGGAAACTCTTCTTCCCAAGGAAAACTCTTCTTCCCAAGGAAAACTCTTCTTCCCAAGGCAAAGCAGGAAAACTTATGAAAAAGAAAGCCAACAGTTTTCTTTCTCAAAAGCAGTTATTCGGGTTTGGATGATTTTTAACGGGGAACACAGCAAAGAGGTTTTTTCATTTTCTCAGCAGAGGTAAAGACTGCTAAACATCCCGCCTTAGCTACAGTGCCATTCTGGGCAAGGCAGATTGAACACTTTTCTTATTAATGTCCTAGCTGCTGGCTTTAAACTAAAATAACCCTGTGACATCCTCCAAAGCTTTGGTACAATGAAGAATTTTTCCAAAGTCCTGTACCATAGCGCATTTCAAAGCGAGCGAATTATTTTTTTAAGTGCTGAACGTCGCCACAAGGTATTTTCCACAACTCCAATTACCCAGCACCAGTTTTACATTATCCACTCGGAACCCAGGTTCTGGAGAGCTCTACTTGTGCTTCCTCCTGGAGATATTCCCACAGACAATAAGCACATGAGTCATTTTTCCCTGTCCTTGTGTCTGCTCTGCATTTCATAACACAGCTAAGACAATGCAGACGGTGCATTTCCAGTGGCCGTGTCTCTTTACAGAAGATGGGGAGTACACGAGTGTGTGCTTGCTGGGAGCTCCTGTCCCTGCCAAGCTGGGGTGGCAGCCTAGTGGGAACGGCCTCTCCGCCAACACTGCCGACCTGTTCCGCTTATGATCATGAAAATGAAGTAGAGTGGAAAGAAGAACTGACCGGACTCCTGAAAAGGCTCTGTGTGTGACCCAGATCTCCACGTGGGAACTCAGGAGCTCCTTACGCTATTCCAGATGGCTCTGGCTGGAGTTTACAACTTCCAGCGCTGCAGAAACACAGCCAAACACATCCTGGCTGTGCTTCCCAGCGCAAAGAACGCCACTTCACAATGCTGAACAACATCCCCACGTTCCCCAACTGCACTCTGATCTCACAACTGCATTTATTTTCAGCAGCACACAGGGCACAAGAACCCCAACAGGATGGAACAGCAACAAGAGCTCGGAGCAGACACCCAGTTTCTGTAGGGGACAAGGCAGGCTGGTGTGGAGATGGGGGTCCCATGGGACAGGGAGGCCTTTGCACAGCTGGCCCAAGCAGCTAAGCTAGACAAGAGCAGCCCTACCCAGCGCTGGAAGAGGAGAAGAAACTCATCCACTGCAGCGGAGGGTTCGGCCCAGCAATGGTGAGGTGAAAAAAGGCAACGAAGACGGAAGGTGCTTGTGAGCAGCCAGCTGGAGCAGGGAAGAGCTGACGGGCCAGGGGTTGGAGCAGGGAAGAGCTGATGGGCCAGGGGCTGGCCCAGCCAAAGGGACAGCTCTGTCACCACTGCCTTTCCCTGGCACAGAGCACTGCTGCGCAGGCAGGGCTCTGAGAGCTGGCAGGTATCCGCAGCTCTCACTGGCAATAAACTACTTTCTATGCAAACTACTGGCCGGAGCCAAAAACAGCACAGCTTTTCCGAAATATGCTTGCCCTTCCTCCTCTCTCGTCTGTCCCTTTCATCCATTGTTTTCACGGCGGTAGCTTCGGGTTTTGGAGGGCTGGTTTCACAACCAGCTGAATTATCTCCGTCTCCCTGAAACTGTCCTGCAGTTAAAACCACAGGGAAATGTTTCGGAGGAAGAAAAAAGCTGGAACGAGCACGAGCTTCCACAAAAGCCAGCGCAGAGGTGGGGAGCAGTGCTGTGGTGAGCTCGAGACAGACCAGGCGAATCCTGGTGGAAGAGCAACGCTCAGCTGAGAGAGCTGCAGCACCACTCCACAGCTGCCCTCCCACGGCCGCGTCCCTGCCCCTCCCACTGGCCCCAGACCCACAGGGACGACGTGTCCAGCCAGCCCCTGCACCCCTGGGGGGTTTCTCCTCCCACCGTCAGACCTGCTGCAGACAGCCACCACATAATCGGAGCTCGGGATTGCGTAAGCATGGCATAAATGGATTAGCTCTTCTCCTAGGCTGATTTGGGAGATGCTTTTCTTCATCAGCAGCAAAGACCATAAATAGAGCATCCCCGGGAAAAAAAATTACAACCAAACAACAAAAACCCCCAGAAATCCTACACCTGGCTTTGACAAGCAGCCTGCTCCTTACACCTGATTCCAAAGCTGTATTTCCGTGCATCCCAGCCTACACGGAAAGGTGCAGAAGGGCAGGGAAAGCACACTGCCGATAACACCTGTACCACATGAGGGAGGCACGGAGGCCAGAGCCAAGCTGCAGGCAGTGACCAAGCAGGGGGGGGTCCCTGCACCAACAGCCCCTCACCACACACCCTCCCATAGATTTGCTATGTGACCACCAGTAGAAAAGAAACAAACCAAAACATAGAGCCCCCACAAAACCTCAGGCACAATTACATCCGAAATGCTTCTTGCTGTGTCACAGAAGTAACTGCAGCCTCAGTTAAACATCCATCCAGCCTGCTCCTAGAGGAGGCTCATGGACCTGGAAGGATGAACAAGTCCTCCTGTTCCCCCGCCAGCAGTGACCACACACTCAGTCTCCGTCCAAACCGACCCTCCTCTCTGCCAGCTTGAAGACCCTTCAGAGGCATCAGAAAGGATCACTGCCCGAGCCCAGACCCCTGTCCTAGCCTCAAACACACCGCACAAATCACAAACGCTGCCTCTGTAGCCCTCATCCCTCACGAGCACCGTGGCAGGAGCGAGGCACAGGCCAGGAACCCATCAGAGCACAACGCGGACTCCGCGCTCCGTGCGCCTACTGCCTGGGCTGCCGGTCCTGCTCGCCAAGCCCACGGCTCCCACACACCTCCAGACAGGCTCCCCAGCTCCCTCCCAAGGAGCACAGAGCCCACTGAGGGCCCCGTGAAGCTTCTGCCCCTCGCAGCCCAGCAAGCACGAGCTGAGCACTGCTCTTAGCAAAGCCCAGCTGGATTTGGGAGGGCAGAGCACGCTCCGAAGGTCCAACAACAGCTCCGCAGCTCTCACAGCAACAGCAAAATGTGGCGTTTGGTTTATTTTAACTCTGAAAAGCTGCCCACCCTCTGAAAGTGAAATTTCCACACGCATTCTGCTGGGGTCTGCCTCTGCTCCCACCGTGAGGGCAAAGGAAACTTCAAGGACAGGCAGCGCTCAGTAGAAACGCACTCATGGCTCACCAAGCTCCAGGTGAAGTCCCTGCACCGCTTCCCACAGCAAAGCCCAGGGGATGGAAAAGCATCCCTGCGAGAGATGAAGAGGCTCCCCAAGAACTCCTGGGTTTCTGCATCCCAAAGAGTGTTGGGTTAAGCTTAGTTAAGTGAAGATAAAATTCTGTCTTGTGTTCACTGTGTTGTGCCAAAAACTGTTACTGGATCTGTGATTACTCCAAGCTTCCATGGTTGCTCATTACCAGTTTGTGCAGAAACTTACGTTTTCTTTAGCATTCATCAGCCTGACCACTAAACTGACCATTCCCTTCTTCTTGATCTACACCTAAGTGCAAAAGGAACAGTTCAGCACCTGGTAAAAAAAATACCACTTTTTACTTCTCCCTATCACGGCCTCGTGCGACTCGGCTCCTCTCTAAGGTAAACAGGGTTCTTCTTCTTCCCCTGATAATCTTCTCATGCCTCTATTAAATGTCTCAGTTTCACCCTGGACACGCCTCTGTTACCCTGCCCAAAACGCAGGTAAGTCTCAAGGCAGCGGTTTCCCACTGGGCTGTATGACAGCACTCGGTACTTTGAGCCTGATTCTCTGCTCTGGTTTCTCAGGGATATCTCACTCCCTGCTGGCACTTCCATCTCATTAACATTTCAGCTGGCACGAGTGGAAAGTCTGGACACTGCTGACACGATCTCTGTGCCTGGCAGCCGTGCTGGACTGCCCGGCGTGATTTCCACAGCTCGCTGGCACAGCACATCTCCCCTGACAGAGCTGCTGCCCATTGCGTCTGCCTTCTGTCCCAAGCACGGGACAGCCTCCAAACACTGGCCAGAGGACCCTGCTTCTGCCTCCTCCTGCACTTGTGCCTGTCACAGAGGAAAAGTTCAGGAGTTTCACAGAGGAAAATTTCAAGCAGCATCCTTCACATTACCCTGCTGCAGATGCCAGCACTTTCCCCCCTGCCCCAAAATAAACAGACAGGAAATTTTCAGAGGCAGAAATGGAAGATGGAGAGCAAATTCCCCTCCCCAGCACTTCCTTGGGGCAGCTCCTCTCCCTGACCAAGCTCCTTCCAATGCACCTCCCCCTCATCCCTGCTCCCTGTGAGGGATGCCAGGGAATCCTAAAGCACATCCAGACCCCCGCTCTTTCCCTTTCCCACATTTCCCTAGAAAACCCTGCTCACAGAAGGCAGGAATCACAGCAGCAAGAGCGTGCTACAGGTGGCTGCACATTTGGGTCATCCCTACCAAAACCATACATCTCGATCTTCCTACTTCACAGCGGCAGACAGCGAGGAAAAAAAGAGCAGCAGTGAATTAATCTAAATCTAAACCTGCCATCAGTGACAGCACTACTTTTTATACAGCTCCAAGATCCTGTGCCTGCTTGAACCTGGAAATCATGACCTTACAAGGCTGGAAAAGCAGTACTTGAGAGCCTCACTGTTACCAGACAGACCCCTGTTTCTCGGAAGGGTTGGGTAACGTGCTACAGAAAGAGCTAATTCTCTGGAGAAGGCATTTATCTTTTAAAAAGCAGTGAAAAAACAAGTTGTATTTCAAACCCCTGTGGCAGGGGCCAATACCTGGGGTTTGATTGGGAGTTCTGTGCTTAGGAGGGGAACAGTCGCTGCTCCTTCCCCCACATTTATGTATTTCTCTCCTGATTTTGAGCTGACACAGTGGGAGGAAAGACGGTTTTGGGTCAGATGAAATGTTTTAGTGGAATAAAATATTTTATTTTGGTTTGCTCTCTTTTACACTTCCAGCTAAATATAATTCTGCAGAATTAAATTTAGTCTGAAAATACCATAAAAATGTGCTGGGAAAAGAAACATAGCAGCTCTTCCACCAAAAAAAAACCCCAAACAACAAAAGGGAAGGGAAACCATGACTTTATCCCAGTTAAGTTCTAAAATATATGAAAAGTGACACCCCACTCTGGTATCTCTGATGATAGGGGAAACATCACAAAAGAGAGATTTTTTTCATGCCTTTCTCCACAAAAGATAATGAAAAAACTGGATCTTGCAAAAAAATTAAACAAGCACGAGGGAAAAGGGAGCTTTTGTGTCCAATTTCAACACAAACATGTTTTTCAAGTTAAAAAGACTATTTCTCCTGTCCCTTTGCCTCACAACTCTTTTCCCCTTGTGTTTCCCTGCAACACCACCACATGAATCTGTAGCTGGTGCTTGTTTAATCGCTGTTATTTACTGCTTCCACAGAGCTGGAAAGGCACTTGGAGAAAGGAGACGAGACTAGGCCCAGACGAGACACTGGCTCTGATATCCAACCCTGCTGTTGGGCACCACGTCTGGATTTGCTCCCTGAAACCACTCCTAACATGAGGTGACACTCAGGACAATTCACTGACAGCCAGCCCTCAGCAGCAGAACCGCAGGGGGGAGAGTAAAAGGACAGGGATAAAACGTACTGAGACAGGAGTGAGGAGGAGCTGGGAGCTGTGAAACGAGCAGTCAGGGACAGAGGTGCGAATCCAGGCCTTGCGGAGCGGTGCCAATTCCCCTTTTTTTGCCTCCGTTCAGAAAACCCGTGAGATGGTTTTTATCAGCACTGAGAACATGCTGAAGGGCAGCTGCTGGCCTGTGACTGATGCTGTACCTTCCTCCCCAGGAAACTGAGCTCCTGACACCAGTGCATCTCCTTGGCTCCCAGTCCTGCAGCTGGAATTAACGCAGGAGAGCAAGGCGCTCCACAGGTCGCAGGGCGCTTCTGGTCCTGTTCCCTGCCACCAGCCAGCAAAGGGATCTGGTCTGGAGCTGCCCCAGGTCAGCCACAGGCAAGAGAGCAGGAGGGAGCACCCACCAAGGCTGGAAAGCCTGGTTCCACCTCATGGAAAGCCTGGTTCCACCTCATGGAAGGCCCGGTCCCACACCACTCTGTCCCCACGAACGGTGCCCACCAAGGTGCCCCTGCTGCACGTGGGCTGCTGCCCTCCTTCAGACTGATCTATGTGCCTCCAAGCCAAGCTGAAAACTACCTTAGTGACAGAGAGTGTTTTCCCTACGGTACCCACTTAATTAAATATTGAAAGAGCTATTACCTTTCAGGGATGCCAGTGCACTGGCTGTGTCCATTATTTATAACATAATGTATTCATTATGCATTTTATCCCATGCTCCTATCTGCTGATCTCATAACAGGCCCTTAAACACAATTTTAAGCAATTAATCCTACCTTAATTACAGACAAATATATATAGAAGCCTCAGGACATCTCTTTCCTATATTTATTAGAAGTAAGCAAACATATCTAGGAACAAATCTGGTAACCAGGGGAGAGAGGGACATGGCCGAGCAGCCTGGGAACCACAGAACCGGAGCCAGGCACATTTCAATCAAACTGTCAGCTTGGGCCACCTGGAAAAAGCAAGTCTTGTCCTGCCACAGATCCCCTCCCACGACATCCCTTCCACACCGATGATTCAAACCCAAACACCCCAGAACATCCGGGGCTGCCCTGCCCGCTGGGGCCCTCCAGGCTCAGCCAGCCACTCTCCCAGTCCACAGGTGTCCCTGCTGAGCTGCCCCAGGCTGACCCTGGTGCTCCCCTGACCCAGCCCCAGCCGCCCCAGGCTGTCCCCGGTGCTCCCCTGACCCAGCCCCAGTTCCAGCTCCAGTCCCTGCCGATGGACGTGGCTGTGAACCCCGAAGCCTGCTGAGCACATGGGTGCCAGCCCCAGAGCTGGCAGAGCCTCAGGGGCAGGGAGGTCCTGCTCATCCCACTCTCCTTTGTGCCATCCGGATCCCTTTTCCCAGTGCCACGGGAGGGAATCAGCCCTGGGACCCCTCCAGCAAGAGGCAGCTGCTCAGCCTTGTGCCCCTCTGCTGCAGACCCTGAATTATAACTCCTGTTCTCTCCCCCATACCCAAATAGCATAATGGTGACGGAAAAAAACTTTAAAAAAAGGAAAAAGGAAAGGAAAAGGAAAAGGAAAAGGAAAAGGAAAAGGAAAAGGAAAAGGAAAAGGAAAGGCCTCTCTAGACACATCCAGGAAGCTCCTCATAAATCACCACAGATCAATACAGAAAACTATCAAAAACTATCCTTGGCTTCAGCAGGTTTTGGACTGGCCCTTATCAGGGTGGCACAGGAGTGACGAGGCTGCTGAAGCATTTCAAGGCAGGTCTGTACAGAGGCTCGACTGAAGCTTGTAGAGGCTCCTCAGCACATCCCTGCAAAGGCAGCCTGCCCCTAAAAGTAGAGGACATGGACGCAACCCCTGTCCAAACTGGTAACTACGCTCTTACTTTTCCACCTGGGGAATGTTCCTTACCCGCTGGGAAAGGCAGGCACAAAGGCAACAGGTACCAGTCCCGAGCAGCACAGCAGCACCCCTGCCCTCCTCCGAGAAATGAGCCTGGCCTGGAACATTCCAAAGTGTTTCAAGGAAATAAATAATACTATAGAGGGGGAAAAAAAAACTTTCTATTTTTAACCAGAGATCCTGGAACAAAAGGATAGTGCTCCACATCATACCAGAATCAAGTGTTGGACGCTGTCCTTTCTTTATAAGGCTTTAAGACGGGCAGACCCTCCAAGAAGCAGCAAGCAGTTCTTTATTTACGCTGCAGTGAGACACTGCAGACCCGGGTTTAATTCACCGCTCTGCTATTAGCCCGCGAGGTGACCTTGGACAAGTTGTTCTGTCCAGATTCTCAGCTGGTGTCAGCTGGCACCGTGCCACCACAGTCAATTTAAACAATTTGAGACGCCAGCCCCAGAGCCCTCGGGTCCTTGGCCTCCCTCTCCCCAACAGCTCTACCACCCACACGCAGCCCCACGCCCCAGGTGACCCGAGGGACACAGAGTGGGGTGAAGAGAGAACTCATGCTTCCCTTGGAAAGCACGTGGTTTTCATAAAACGAAACAAAAAGCCTATTTTGGTTTTGGGGATCGTTTTAAACAGCCCTGCGATCAAGGCTTTAAAAGCACTACCGTGCTCTGGTCAGACCCCACCTGGAGGCCAGCTCTGGGGCCACCAGCATCAGAAGGATGGACGGACCTGTTGGAGCAAGTCCAGAGAGGCCACAGAGATGCTCGGGGGGCTGGAGCACCTCTGCTATGGAGACAGGCACCCCTGCAACCTCCCTTTGGATCATTACTTCACCCAAGAAGTCTCTGCACTACTCGGTTACTTTTTTGGACAACTTCTCCACTTCTGAACAAGCTTGATTTGCTTCCTCCTCTGATTTAGGGCAAGAATAAATCCAAAGAACATGAAACTCAGTTTGTTTTACTCTGCCAACAGCCAGCAGCACAGTTAACTAGAGCGTGTTTTTAAGCGCTGCCTCTTCTCCCCGTTCCTCCCCTCCCACGCCGCTGCTGTCCCAGGAGCAGCCCAGAGCCAGCAGCACCTTGCTGTGGGCACGGCTGATGGAACCTGTGGAACAAGCCAGCTGTGTGTGTGACAGGCCACTGGAGCTCTTTGGGACAAGGGCTGTCTCAGCTCTGCTTTCACAAGGTCTGTGAGGAGCGTGGCCACTCGGTGCTGGGCAGGACGGGCTGCTCACCACAACCCCAGACACCAAACCTGACAACAGACCTGACCCACGGTGCCTCAGCAGCCCATACCCTTGAGAGGACGTGGTGCCACCCCATCAGTGAGAGCCCTCCTTGCTGTGCAGCTCAGCAGAGCTGTGTCCCAGCTGCTCCTGAACCACAGGGCACTCGCTGGCCACCACAGCAAGGCATTTAACAACTCTTTTCTACTTACCAGCAGCCTGGGGGTTGCACGTCACACGTACCTACTCTTTTTTAACAACTCCAGTGCTATAGGAGCCTTTTTGGACACGTCACGGTGCACAACCTCAGCTGCCACGGCTCCAGCTTCCCCTAAAATGAACTGCTGCACTGTCTCAGCACGGGCAACATTCCCTTACGAGAGTTCCTTTCTGCCCCATGCTCTCAACAAAATACAAATCAACTGTCATGTCCAGGGGTGCACTGAGAATCGGAGGGCAGATCTTGTCAGAGGAAAAAGGAATGTCCATGTAAGGCTCATTTCTCCTCCTGCTTTATGTTACAGGATGTTCTGGCCATCTTAGGGAAAAAAACCACTTGCGTCTATCTCTGAATGAGGATTACTCTAATAGCAGACCCTTCAGTTGTTTGCAGCTCAGTTAGCATGTCTTTGGCTTGCATATCAAAAAGATTCTTTGCCTGGACTTTAGCAGGCTCTTTCCCAATCCAGCCGTTAAATCTGTTTGCAGTTCTGGTTGGGTAGGTGCTGCCTGCTGCTGGAGCCAACACTGAGGATGAGCCCTGGCATACCAAGGCTCCCTCCTTCAGGGGCACACACTCGGCACTGTCACATCTTTCTCCTCTCCCGACACTGCGACTGATGGACACTCACTCCTTTGTGCCCAGGAGCGCTTTCCCCTACGGATGGTATTTCTCCTTCCCAACACACACCCACATCCACCGACCCCTGGGCTGCCAGGGGCGGAATAGAGCAGAGCCAGAGGAGGCTGTGGGGCAGGAGGTACAGTGGAGACACCCCCTCCTCCAGGCCATTCCCAGGTCCCAGCCAGGACCTGGGGACCATCTGCTTCCCACAGGCAAGGCTTACAGGCAAATGACATTCCATGGTAGCCAAAGGAGTCCATAAAAGGCAAATAAAGCCCCAGCAAGTACTGTCTCACACAGCTTTCTCCCTGGACACCACATCTGGACTCCTCTTCAATGCCTCCCTTTTTCCAGAAGAACAAGACCCAGGACCTTTCCCTGGAGTCCTTGGTACAATGCTCCTAGTCTCAGGAATACAAAAAAATTCCCAACCCCACCCCACAAAAAAAAACCCGAAAAACCCCCAACCAAAACAAACAAACAAACAACAACAACAAAAAAACCCCAACAAGAAAAATCCCAAATCAACACCTCCAGTTCACATCAAGCTTCAGTTTTTAACCCAGTCTGGAGTCCAGCCCTTTCTGCTGCATGCAACACCCTGTCCCACTCCCTTCCCTTCTCTTCCCTCCAACCATCAAACAAACTGAGAAATCCTGTTATTTCCAGAGTCTTCTCAGCCAGCTTCTGAAGAAAAGCTGAGCATCTAGAGGTTGTACCTATCTATTTTTAAATCCGAGCATTAAACTGAAATCCAGCTGTGCCACAGTACGGACACACAGACTGCACCTACTTCCTGTCTCACAGGTACAGCTGCTCCTTTGATGGAGCTGTCTCCTGGCCAGAGTGATGGAAGCCTCAACACCCTCCCAAATTCCCAAGCACAGCAGGCTCATTCCACGCCCATCTCCCTACCCAGGCAGCTCCGCTGCTACCGATTCCGAGCTGACAAAATCGGGTCTCGGTCTCACCTGAACATTCCTTTGCTGACTGCTGCGGAGACCTGACCTTCTGCGGAAGGTGACGCAAGGAAAGGTAATGCAAACTTTGCCGTGAGACAAGACAGAGGGACTTGACCCCGAGGGATTCCCAGCTGACTGCAAACTCCCCATCCGGATGCCCCGGGCAGTCAGGAACAAGGACAGGCGGCTCAGGGCTGGAGGAGTCTGACAGTCCAGAAAGGATCTCACAAGGAGGAGAGACAGAACACCTGCATCCCTCCAGGGTCAGCCAAGAGCCCATTCACGAGCTGCAAATTACACACACTTACCACTTCGTTTTCAAAGGGTTTCCCTCTGATGCTGTGAGTAATGCGGCGCAGCCACAAGGATTTACTCACCGTGTAACCCTACCCTCCCGAGAGCGTGTCTGCAGGAAGGATGGTTACCGTGCAAGGACTACGACCACGCTGCTCTCACCTGGGCATGCCCGACCGCTCCTTCCCGTAAAGCCACAGCAGCGGAAAAAAATTAGTATGAGGTTACCAGTGGCTCCTGGCATCGGTCTGACTTGGCTCCTGCTGATAAAACCCAGAGCAGAACAAAGCTTTTGAACAGCCCCAGTGCCCTCTAAAACCCCAAGCCTAAAGACTGCTCTAGAGAAGGGCAAGGAAGACAAGTCCAGAAATAGAGTAAAAGCCCCCTTTTTTAAAAATGCACCGCTGTAGCTCAGCTGCCTGGCTGTGGGCTGTGAAAACCCCAATGATCTTCCTAGCTACCACGGAGTTGCCATCAATTTAAGGAACAGAGACAAAACAGAGAGAAGTGCCGCGGGGCAGGATAACACCTAGAAGCAGGGGCGAGGGGAGTTTTCCAACTGCAGGGCCGGATGCTGATCTCCTAAATGACCCTGTCCCACATCCAGGAGGATACAGACACAAATACCTGCCACATGAATATACGACAGGTCCAGCCGAGCCTTCTGAGGATCTCCGACCAAAAATGGGCAGGGCGACCGGCCTGCCTTTTCTAATGATGGACTATTCAAGATTAGCAACAGGAGGGAAGTGCAGGACCTTGAACAAGCACTAAATAAATGAACAAGTCACTTCCTGCAAGGCCAAACACGCTCCCTGCCAAAGAGGTCACATACCACGCTCTGGCCTGATGCCTCTCCCAAGTTTACGAGGGTAAATTCCCATATCCAGGGGTCCAACGATTACAGCAATACATCTGGGCTAGGATTACTCACGCTGGAGCTAGGATTGCACTCCGCTGAAGAGGTGAGGAAAACAACTGCTCTTGTGCTTTCATTGCATGACCTCCAAAGTTCGGTTTGGGTTTCTTGGTTCGCACAAACCAAAACATTCAAATGAAATCAGGGAGTTTTCGCTTAACTCTCAGCTAGAGGACTGGGATCTGTCACACCAAGGCTCTTCAGCGTTATTTTGGCAGTAAGGAGATCTGTAAGGAAAAGCCCTTTGAGGCAGGGCCCGTGACAAAGCGGTCAGGAGCAAACAGCCTACGTGGCTCATTCCAGTCTCGTGAGCTCCTCCAACCAGCACCGGGGTGCAAAGCGGACATGCCCAGGATCTTTGCTCCCCGTCTCTCATCACACCACCTAGGACCGCTCAGAGGCTTTCTGTGTTTTCGTGGCACGTGGCACGAATGCTCTCGGCACACCACAGCCCATGGGGACCAGGCAAATACCAGTCCCGTGGAAACAGCCCGAGCTTCGTTTTTGGGGTGAGTCTCAGAGCCTGTCAAAACGCATCTGGCAGGTCCTGCTCCACCATTCTGAACACTTTGCTCCCATCAAGTTAAAACAAGACTTAAAAGAAACCCCAGTCTTCCACGCTTGAATCACGCAGGCAACTCCATGTGCTTGGATGTGCCCATCCCCATGAGTAAGGGCTACAGAATCAGACCCAGCTTTTCCTCACCGTCCTGCCAAAGACACAGACACAAAGAAGAAAAGAAAAATCCCACTGACTGATGCCCCCGCTATTTCTGCTGTCCATGACAGCAAACTGGTAAAAGGTCTGACTCAGAAGCCTCCCTTGAAAAACCTGAATCATTACAATTTGGAAGACGGTCTCATATAATGGAGCCTCCACTCCTCCCTCTCTCTGGAAGAGAAAATTTGCGTCAGAGCGATGGAGGGGATAAAGAAGGGGGAAAAAAAATAAGCCCAGCTTCACGCTTGGTTCAACCCTCTCTGCGCGGGCGGCAGAGCCAGGCAGCCAGCTGGATTTGGGGTCTGCAGGGCTGTGCTTGGTCTCAGTTACACCTCTCAGTTACCAGTGTGACTTCCTCAATGTCAGAGCATAACCACAGAGCTACACTGCCAGGAAGCCAGAAAGAGGCACCCCAGCTGTATGATCACTGCCCGGACAAACTGTGTGAACCTGGATTTCTTCTCAGCACTGTACCCATTTCCTAAAGCTTGACCCTCGTGCAATACAGAGATCATCGGAATGAGCCTCGTATAACGGTATAATGTTTTAACACTTTGTCATTACACATCATTCAGCGTCAGGAGATCTCACACTCACTTCACAAAGCAGCCTTATTTTCGAGACCCAGACAAACAAGACACGGAGAGATTAGATGAAGCCCCTCAGAAAAGCACTGGGAGCCACCAGAGCAGAAACCCAGAGCTTGTGCCGCGTCCCCTGGAGTTGCCTGCTCCAGACAGTTCATCAGTTAGACCGCTGTGGTTACCTGCCTCTCCAGAAGGGCTCCAGCCTGTTTCCTGCAGGGACGTGCAGGTACACACACCTCACAAGGAGGCTCTGGCACCCAGCACCCTCTGCACACACAGGTCAGCAGTGACCCCAAAAGCCCTGCTCCTCCGGATCCAGGCCACAGCTGAAACGGTGCCTGAGGGGAAGGGGACCGACTAAGAAAAGCAGCAGCACTCAAAACGAGCACGTATCATACGAAGAGGGGATTCAAGCCTAGGGTTTCTGAGCTGGATCGCGCCTCAACACCAAGGCTCCCCAGGAGCAGCAGTCACTGCAGCATCGCCACAGCACCCCAGGGAAGCCTGTGCCCAGCCTCACGCTGCCATTGCTCCCTCTGGCACCAAGGACGTTGGGGGCTGCACACGCCACGTGCGCTCCAAACAGCGCACGGTGAAAACCACCCCGGAGCCTCCTGCCAGGGCAGCAGGGAGAGAGATGCCACTCAGCGCAAGAGCACCACAGTCTAGTCAAAAGTTTGTGCTGGATCTCAAACCCCACGTTTTTACGTGGGGAAAACACCGAAACAGCCGAACAGAAATACACCTTTCCACCTCCTAAGTACAGCACAAACACCAGAGAGCATCAGGCTGTACCCGAGGCTGCCCAGAGAGCCCGCTCGCTTTGGGCCCGTGTGGCGCCAGCAGATGCAGTGGGCGCTGTGGAAAATTTCCACCTGTAAAACGATTCTCTTCCCTGTCACTCCCAGCTCCGCACGGCAGCCGGGTCTGCTGTGCCAAACGCCATTCCTCATCTCTCGGATTAACTTTAAGCAAACTCTGATCACAACGTGAGACAGGCTCCCAAACTGCAGTAAAGCGGCCAGAGCCCTGACACGAGTTTGCTGCACCAGGTGGGGAACATTTCAGCAGCACAGGCAGAGCGCGGACGAAAGCACCTGTGGCACCAGCCTTCACAGCAGATGGAGCTCCTTCTGCACAGGCAGGGACCCCAAAACAGGGGATGGGAACGAGCACTGCGCTTCAGAGAGAGGAGCGCACTCCGGGCTGCTTTCAAAACAGGTGTGAAAATCACCCCTGCCACATCATCTATTAATATTTTGTGTGGCAAAAGCAGCAGCATGCAGCCAGTCTGCTCGGCTGGACACGGATCATCTTCCCGTCAAGAGAGCACAGGTCTGGCCCCAGCACCACAGACCCTCTCACCGGCAGCTTCTGAAGTTTAGGTAAAGGAAGGATGGATACTGGCGTTACACATCCCCATCTTCCATGCCGGCAGACTTGAATATACCTCAGTACATGCATAAACTCCTGTTTACTTACAACGATGTCCATGCTTTTCCCAGCCTTACTTCTCGGAAGCAATCACCACGTTTGTGAGAAAAAGTGTAAGTTTTAGAAGACACGTACCAAAAAAAAAAAAAAAAAAAAAAGACAATTCGATTAAATTGAGGGCGTAAAGGTCCCGAATCTTAAAAAGCCCATCCCAACATCGTTATACTCCACAAGAAACACTGCGCTCAAGCCGTAGCTGGTGTTTGTGCTCTTCCCTGAACATGAGAGCATTCCTCACACCATGCTGGACACCGTGAAACCCTTCAGACACGTCTGTTTATTTAAAAAGCAAATTCGAGTCACGGAGGGGTACGCTCTTCTTTTCTTAAAGGCAAATAAGCCTCGCGGAAATTCTGCTTACACTCACGGATCTGCAAAGCAAAACGCGCACCGCTTCCGATCGCCCCCTGCGCGGCGCTGGGCAGGGGACCCCCGGGCCG
>VZRS01001345.1:177426-212913 GCA_013398055.1 Ifrita kowaldi
GAGCGCCCGGCACGGTGCCCGCCGCCCGCAGGGTCCTGGGCGGGCAGGGGCGAGGGCAGCGTGGCCCGGCCTCACCCGCGCTGGGCATCGCACCCATCGCACCGCCCGCCACCGCGGGGCCGCTCGGGACCGCTCGGCATCATCTGCTGGGCGACAGCCTCTGCCGCCCGTGCAGCGTCTGACAGCAGAAAAGCCCCAGCGCACCGGTGACCCCTCACCGGTGCTCCCAGTGACAGCAGCAGGCAGCCCTCGCTGCCATCCCTGCGCCCTTCAGACACCCGGGAGGTTTCTCACTGGGGGTGGTTGGGGATTCTTCCCCCCTTTCTCGCTCTCTGCCCTGAACTTTTTGCTGGGCGAGCAGCCGCCCGCCCCACCTGCCCTTCAGCCTGGTCCTGTGCGAGCCCTCTTGCTTCCCATCGCTCTGCTGGGCACCCTGGCGCCCCGGCTCACACGCCTCTGGGGAGCTCTGGCACAGCCTGGCACAGCCACCTGCTCTGGCACAGCCACTCCAGCCCTCCTCTGCTGGGGCTCCCCGGCTCGAGAACCGAGGCCGGTTCTTCCCTCCTTCCACGTAATGCCATAATCGCTGCTGGAACATTAACACAAACACATATAGGCGGTGCTGAACCCGGAGTGTTGTGCACGCACGAGGGAACAGCTGCCTCTGCAGGGCCCACGCTTGTGCACAGACACCATTATCCAGGAAGGGCCCTGGAGTTACGTGATGGATCTACCTTTTTGGCTGGAGAGCCATCTTCAGCTGGGATGAACAGGTGAGCAGAAGGAATACCTCTGTTCCTAAGGTCCGACTGCTCCCCATGAGCTGCCGTGGCTCGCTGGATGCGGACTGAAACGAAGGCAAACATCACTGTCAGTATTTTTGGTTAGTTACCCACCTCTCTCGTTAAAGACAGGCTCATTCTGGGGGCAGCAGTGAATTATGTGCACCCACCCTCTCCTGAAAGGGTTTCTGCCAGTTCTGAACTCAACCGGGATGTTGTTTTTCCAACTCTGCTCTTGCACATCTACTGCGTGTGCTCCTACACGCGACTTTAGCAACACTGGTGTCCCTGTTGGCCCAGGGTAGGCAGAGCCAGCTCCCACCCAGGCAGAAAATGGAGCTGACAACTCGCCCGGGATGTAACTATGGAAGAAGCATTTTGTTTTGGTTTGTGTTTTTTCCGGGTAGGATACACTCCCTTCCCCCTGGCAGGGCAGGTTTTATCCCATGGTAAACAACTCTGAAACCTGTAGCGCTGTCAAATGCTACAGCAAGTCACTCCAACAGAGGAAAGAGATCCTGACTGTCCCACTGCTGGCTCTGACTGATGCCATGGGAAAGCAATCAACCCGCTGCAGGGTGAGAGGGGCTTGGGGATGGAAGTCCCTGTTGCTGACACGACAGAACACTAGGACACTGCTCCCAAAGTACTCCCTTTAAATTTAAATGTCCCTTTGAAGTCTGTAACTTCTCAAAAATGTGACCCTGAGAGTCACTGCAAAATCATTGCTCATGTCTCCATCATAAGCCTCCTCTGGTTCCATTGCAGGGCTGCTTGTAAATACCAGGTGGGAGCTCACTGTCTTGGGAATTGAGACTGGGACTATCTGGGAAGCCTACGAAGCTCAGGAACAAATTTCCCACTCAGAATCGCAAGGTAAGTTAGCAAATGCCTTACTATAGCATGGTGAGTACCGGCTCCTGAAACGTCCCCATTTCTGGGGAGCATAAGACAGGAGAATTCCCTCTTCTCTCCTACCAATAAACCGGCGTGTGGGTGGAACAGGCTTTGAACGTCTCCGTCTGCAGGAGGAAACAGAAGGAAGGGAATCGCAGTGGATGCTACTCTTCCGAAAGAAACACTATATTTATCTTCTACGGGAGTCTTCTGCAGGAAAAAAAAAAGCCCAACTGCTAAGGACCAGACGTGACCGACATGCTGCTGAGCTTTTCAGAATTTGCTTTGTGTCACCTCTGTCGCTGTCTTCCACGCCTGCTGCCATGTAGAGCGTTCTCCGCGGAGGGCCACGGAGGCTCCAGAGGAGGTCCCCTCGCCCTGTGAGGGCCCTAGGAAGGCTCCCGCAGAGCCGGCTCTCAGAGGGGCAGAAAGAGGCGCTTTTGTTCTTTCCACAGTGCAAAACCGCACAAAGCATTGGGAGAAAACTGTGCAAATCACAGGATACAGATGTGCAGAGATGACAGCCAGATGTGCCTCAGCGGAGCTAGGGAACGGCCGTGACTGTTGCGATGAGAGTGAACGGCCCTCGTGTACTTGGCGTTTTCCCCTGCAAGCCACGCCAAGTCCTGCTCCTCAGACCAAACAGAGATTTTCTTCTGTTTGGACTCGCAGATTATGCTCACAAAGAGCTTTCAGCTCTGGAGAAAAATATTTGGGATTCAAGCAGAGCACAATCACTCCACACCAGCCAGGCAGAATCATCCAGCTGCTGGGGAGGGCGATCCCCAGCTGGCGGGCAGCACCCCACGTCTGTTCGAAGGGCTGAAGGGGGCTGCTGTGCTTGAGAGTGGCCCTGGAGCCTTGGCCAAACATGGACGGGGCACTGTGAGCCCGGGGCTGGGCAGTGCTGCCCAGCAGAGGCCACCTCACCGAGTCTCACTGCTGCTGCCTTCCGCACACACAGAACCCGCCTGCAGCACTCCGGGTGGGTCTCACAGGACAGTGGGACCGGGTTCCGGTCCGGGGCCCTTCCTTTCCAGCTCCTGTGCCCTCGCTGCCGATCTGCCTACACAGAGAGCCGCGCCCTTGGCCTCGGGCGTGCGCTGCTGTACGCGTTGGGTGCTTGTCGCGCTCTCCGAGCGCCTCGGCGCCGGGGCTGGGGCTGAGCACAGCTCCGGTGCCGGGCCAAAGGCGGCAGCCAGGGTGCCTCGGCACGGTTGTTTCTCTCCTGCGAGGTACCAGGGGCTGGCTTACACCAGCTGTTTGACCCACAAACCTTCGACACACACACGTACATCACACACTCCCTCGGCAAGCCGCAGAGAGGACGCAATTAAACACGCTGCCGATTGCCACTGCTCTCTCCTTCCCGCCTGCTCAGTGAGCAGAAAGCCTGCCTGAGTGATCCTGCCCTGCTCCCACGTGGAGTTACCCATCTGAATGAGCTGGTTTCAGCAAATCCAAGCAGCCGTGCCCCGAGGGCGGCCAGAGAGTGTGTGTGTACGCCAGGATGTCACTGCTAGCTGGTGGCCGGCAGCTGAAGGAGCGATGCTTTTGGTCAGCTCCCGGCAGTGCCACACGCAGCGATGACAGCCCTTCTCCTTCCAGTCACGCACTCGTGCTCCAGGTTCAGGGTGGTTCAAAAGGCTACCCGGCTGATGCGATTTTCATGTAAAAACAGTTTACGGTAGTTTAGGCTACGCCTGTTCCCATTTTATTTAAGAGCATTTGAATAAGTTTGCATATGCTTGGGTAAAACAGCTTGAGGTCACAGCCTTGGATAAAGCTGGGTGTCCTCCTCCTGAAGGCTGGCAGCTCTCTCTCCTCTCTGAACAGCTTGAGCAAAAGTGTTTGCACTCACAGGCTTGTGGTGAGCCCAGGGTTTCAGGGTTTCTCCTGTTGTACAGAAGAGAGCAGGGGGGGACACACTCTCCGTGTTCCAGCTCTCCAGGAAAACAAACAGGGCCGTGAGAGAGCTGATTTCTGGCTCACCTTCTGCCAGAGGGGTTTGGGGTCTTCGGTGGTTAAAGGAAGGCAGCAGCACCCGGCTTCCTCACCCCTTTTCTGGTCTGCACCCTTCCTTAGACAGATTTTTCTAAAGCTTTCCACGTGCTCCCTTCTTGATTCACAATTAAACATGCACACGAACAAACAGGCTAAAGAAACAGTACACCCTGTGTTTGTATGTGTGTATATGTGTTTGTCCCTTTTTTGAGGCTGGGAGGCATTTCCTCCTGCAGCCCTCTTTTTAGGGGTTGTTTTCTCTGACCAAGGCCAGTGGGGTGGGAGTCAGAGAGGCAGGATGGAGCAGGACAGCCCTCCCCCGTTAGAGCTGCTTGTCCCAGTGCTTAACCCTCTGCTACTGGTGAATCCTTGGGAATATCTTGTGTTTCAGTGGCGAGGAGAAGCAATTACCAAATTGAGTATGCAGCGTATAAAAGCCAGCCGGGGTTCTTTCTGGATGAAAGAGGCAATAAAAACGCTGGTATTTATAGGAAAATATTTATTACTTCATGGGATATCAGGGCTTCCTGTGGTTTGAGGCTGTGTCTTGCATAGCTCATTGCTGAATGCCTTGGGATGACTCTTTCCTTTTTTTTCTTCCAGCAGCAGCTTGTTTGCTCTCAAATCAATGATCGGGTTTACAAACAGAATGATTCTGTGTCTCCTTATGGGCCGCCCTCCCGTGCTCCCCTCCCCTTCTGCGGGCACAGGGCGGGCCGGCGGAGTGTCCCTGTGCATCCCGCCTTGGGGAAAGGCTGGGGAATAACAGCTGCTCCATAGGAAGGAGCTGCTCTTCTACCTGCCTGATGGCACTGGAAAACAGCAACATTTAATGAAATTAAAGGGCAGAAAATTCAAAACGAATGCAAATGAAACCCTATTACATGCAGTGAAATTGCCCTGGAGGACCCTTTGCCACGGGAAGATGTTTCCGAAGCCAAAGAAATTTCAGAAATGCAGAAGAAGGATGGGTAACTGTGTAAATATTGAGAATAGCAGTGTCAGAATGGATCCTAACACCGGTATATCCAGAGTTCACAGCTCGTAAAAGTCTGAGAAGCCAAAAAAAGATCATGAAATGTAATATAAATCTTGGATCGTCACCAATCCTTCTGCCCCCCTTTGCTGCTGGACCCCTCTCCAGCAGCCTGCCTGCGAGGGATGCTGTCCTCCACAAAGCACCATCACAGGGCAGCGACGCTGGCTGGCGGGATGCCAGTCTGTGCCCCCACCTTCCTCGCATGTCCCCAAGGCCTGGGGCTGCTCATACAAGTTTTTTTCCCTCAGGCTGTATGAAAGCACCTTCTGTTTCCTGCCTTTGTGGAACTCTCCCGTGGCTCCCTCAGAATCATTCAGCTTGGAAAACTCCTCCGAGGCCATCGGGTCCAGCCATTAACCCAGTACTGCTAATTCCTTGTTAAACGCGAGGAGGACTTGATACGGACATGAACTCTCCTCTGCCTCCAGCTGCTGTGGCAGCCAGGCAGCGGCACCCCGGCGCTCCGGATGCGGGCTGGGATGCATCACCTGCGTCCTGCCGATGCATCAGACCTCCTGGCATGCGGATGGGGCCGGCGGCAGGCGAGGACCTGCCCTGGGAATTGTGTCCCCGCAGCCCTGGCTCAGCAGGCCGGCTCCTCCCGGGGAGCTCGGGGTGCTCCGCAGGATGCCGTGGCAAGCTGTGGGAGAGGCTGTGCCCGCCCGCACAGGGGACCCCACCCAGCACACCAGCGCTTCGTTCCTGCCAGCCCGCGGCTCCTTCTCATTCCCTGAGTGGCGGCCCTGCCACCTTCCTGCCCCCCAGTCTGTCCCCCAGCTTGGCGATGCCCTCGGGCTTGCCAGGGGCATGCCTGGCCCTCCCTGGCTCTCTCGTAAGGACTGAGCAGCACCAAGCCAGGAGCAGCGCTTCCCTCCAGGGTCTCCGTCGCCTCAGCTCTGCAGAGGTGGGTGCTCTGCCCTGGGGTGAGTCCAGTGGCCTCTCCCAGGCCACGCCGTGTGACTTCCCTTCAGACAGCAGATAAATCTACCTCTCCTCCTTCCCCTGCACCCTGTCGGCAGTGTGCCTGGATTTTTAGAGGAGGCTGGAAAGGGCGACTGCCAGCAGGAGAGGAGCACATGGTGTGCAGGAGAGGTGCAAGAGCCTCCAGCGCTGGGGGCTGTTTGTTCCCTCCGCACTGGAAGGACCTGTACAAGGCAGAGATGCCTGGGACGATCTGTGGGCCCGTACCCGAAACCAGCTCATCAGCACTTCATACACGAGCTGATGCAATCGCAGTGCACTGCTGCAGCTCCGTGAGATAATTCACAATTACCAGGGGAAGAAATGTTGCTGCTTGGCTGAGTGAGCTGAACTTACTGGCCCAGCTGAAGTAGCTTGATTGAAGTCACTCGAAGGAAGCTGTTATCATCCTTCCTGTGAGCAGAGATACGGTTTATTGCTTGCCATTCTTTTTCCCCGTTTCCAGATATAGGAGAAGATGGAGGAGTAGTTTATGTAGGAGGCTTCATTGGCAACCTAAGCCGTGAGGGAAGCATGCCCGGGTTGACAGAAGACCAAGAGAGTGGGATGTTTCCCCCTGCCCAGAGCAGCCCTCACTTCTCTGCCTCTAAGTGTGTCGTATACGTGACAGAATTTGTCACTAGTTCTCAGCAACGAAGCCCAAATAGGTTAGAAGACGGCTCGTGCTGCAGAGATTGGCTCTCCTTTCCAGAAGAGGCAGTGACAGCATGCAAACAGGCCAGCTCCTGCTTGGACTCAGTTCCAGTCTCGAATTTATCAGGCGCTGCATCTCGGAGCACACAGGTTGCTCCTGGAGACATCTAGTGAGGCGTCAGCGTAATGCAAACCGGCACAGCCGCCCAGAAACATCCCTGAGGGGAGAGGAGAGCTGCTGTGGGAGAGCTCTCGTGCTCTGCTGGTGAAACAGCTCCGTCCCTGACTCCTTCAGCACTTCAGACACAGCAAATAAATGCCAGGGTCTCACAGCCAGTGTTTGTGCGTGTCACGGAGGAAAGAAAAGAAAAGAAAAGAAAAGAAAAGAAAAGAAAAGAAAAGAAAAGAAAAGAAAAGAAAAGAAAAGAAAAGAAAAGAAAAGAAAAGAAAAGAAAAGAAAAGAAAAGAAAAGAAAAGAAAAGAAAAGAAAAGAAAAGAAAAGAAAAGAAAAGAAAAGAAAAGAAAAGAAAAGAAAAGAAAAAAGAAGAAAGAGAGAAGCTCCTTGCTGGCTCCTCAATGACACCTAATTTAGTCTAAATATTTGCCCGAGTTCTGACACACAATGTGCTCCAGATGTCAGCAGGTGACAGTTTGGAGCAACACTTTGTCACTTTCCGAACTGGCGTGGCCTGACCTACATAAAACAACTACAGAAACTCCACGGCCTGACATACATTACTGTTTTAACTAGATTGACACCAATTTTCAGGCATAAATGTATCTGTGATTTATCCAAATTTATTTTAAATCTTTATGGTAAAATTAAATTATATTTTCAAAGTCTCTCAGAAATGTAATATCCAAGTCCAAAAGCTCTGCTCTGTTTTCAGGAGTGCCTGTTACCAGCATGTTTTCAGCCCGCAGCACAAGCCTCTGGCACGTTTAGCCACAGGGAAGAGGGCAGCAGCCCTGCGAGGAGCTGATAATCCCAGGCTGGCTCCCAGCCGGCAAACGCCGCCGTTCCCAATTCCCGACACGTTATCACGGCCAGCAGGAAACAGCCAGCACGTCCAGCCCAAACAACAAGCTCCGCTGCCAGCCAGGGAAGTGCCTGAGCCCTGGGCTTATCCTTCAAATCCTGTCTCATGTGACACCTCTCACAAGCTGGTCCCTTCCCTCCGAAGAGCCGTGGCCCTGAACTGCCCAGGGATGGCACTTGCCAGGAAAACCCTGACAAAGAGGGAATGGCTTCAAGAACCCCTTCTCAGCCAGGGGAGGTTTAGGTTGGATGCTAGGGAAAAACATCTTCATGGAAAGGGCTGTCCAGCCCTGGCACAGCTGCCCTGGGCAGTGTCAGAGTCCCGATCCCTGGAGGGATTTAAGAGCCGTGTGGATGTGGCACCTGGGGACACAGGTGAGTGGTGGCCTTGGCAGCGCTGGAGGAAAGGTTGGACTTGGTGGTCTTAGAGGGCTTCTCCTACCTAAGTGATTCTGTGTAAAGAAGCGCTGCTGGAAAAGCAGCACGGTCAATCCCTACTTCAAGGAGGGAGAAATGGGTTAATTTGTGGTGAACTGAGCTCCTAATCAAGCATCCAGGATTCCACTCGCTCGCACTACTAAACAAAACCTCTGCTTACCTGAAGGACAACACTTCCACCGTCTCCTGCATGAGCAGCCCCACCAAGAAGGAAGGCAGCCACACCACTCATCTGTGTTCTCATTTGTTTCTGTGACAAATTAGCCCCAGTTCTTCGGGGTGACCTGTAACGGGCCTGCCGTGCAAACACCACATACAAGAAGTTAACACTCTTGTCAGGACACTGTATTTTGTAAAAAACAGATGAAGAAGTATTTTGAAGGCAGGTGGGACCGTAAAATCACCTGAGGCCCTTACGCAGCTGCTGCACTGTGTACTGCCTCAGGGACAGCAAAGACAGTCTCGGGACTTGCTTCAGATTCTTGTCCTGTGTACTGGCTTTTTCCCCAAATAGGTATGTGCTGCATTCCTGCTGGCTGTTTAGAAGGGAGAGAAGTCAAACCCTATCCAGACCATGACTTCATTCTCCCAAATACATATTTTGTATTTAATTTCACACTTTCGAGCCCAGCTCCGTGTATGTGGATTTAATTCTGCTGGTGCCACACCGCTCTACCCGGGTGAAGCAGGGTGGGTTGGAAAGCAGTGCAAGGTCTTACCTCGACAGACTTGCTCAGGAAAAATAATCTAAATTAAGTCACTGCTTGACTTTAAGTGGATTAGTTAAAATGCATTCAATCCCTCAATGCAAGTTCTTATTCAGAAGCAAAATGACCTAAATTTGATTTACCTCCAGTCATTTCCAAACTTAAATAGTATTAAGGCAGCTTTCAGTCAGAGAGGACTGACCCCGTGTATGTTAAACTCAGTTTAAGCAACCCACTTACATGGACCAGAAAAACAAAACAACAACGAAACAAGGAAATATTCCCAAGCTCCTGGCATTAAACTGCTAATTGCTAGGCCTGCTTTTCCACAAGTTCAGCAGTTAATGGTGGCTGTTGAAGAGCCTTCATAGATGTATCCCCAGTGTCAGGTGTGGGTCAGGGTGAGAAAAAGGCTCCTTCCTTTGTCTGGGGCAGAGATGATGGAGCAATTACCATATTTGGGTCTGCCTGCACGCTCGCTGCTGTATTTTCTCAAATAAATGATGAATGCTGCAGAAATCTAAACATGACTTTTTATAGTCAGTCCTCCAGGCACACAGCTATGAAATGCTGAGCTGCCAGCCCCAGCTATGCAGAAATTATGAGTCAAGCCCCCCACATCCTGGGGCTGCCTTGAGGGCTGCGAGATTCACAAGGCAGGGCTCATCCCTTGTGTTCCACAAGCTTTGGCGGAGGGAAGGGATGGGGATGAACGCTGCGGCTCCAAAACCTCTCTGCAGGCCTGAATAGGAAATTCCTCATTTAAAAGGCAGCAGAACACTGTGCTCAGTCCCTCAGCTCCTGGCTGGGGTTGCTGGGCATTTCATGGTGTCTCTGGCTGCTCGGGGAACGCAAAGGCTGGGGTGCCACCGGGGCTGTCCCCGCTCGGTGTCCCCCAGGACGTGGGCATGGCAGGGGTGGGCAGAGTGGCAGCAGCAGGCACCACCTCCCCGTAAGGACTGGCTCTACCCGGGGCCAGGGCCTTGAAGAGCTCACGCTGCTTTTAGGCACCGAGACCAGTGTGTGCCAGCACAGTGTCCCACAGAAGCCACCGAGGGTCTGGCAGAGCCGCAGCTGCTGGGACAGCTGGGGGAAATCACTGAGCCTCAGCCACAGTTTTCTGACCGAATAGGATGGATGGATCCCAGGAGTGAACAGTAGGATTCTCTGACTAGACCCTGTCCTCAGCTTGGTCTGCTGCGACAGGGGTGAACTCAGGCCCTCCCAGGCGAAGGGAATGGCAGAGCACTTTGCTCGCCTCAGTGCAGGTTCCAGCACTACACACAGCAGAAAATAAAAATCAAGAAGGGGAAAAAACCCAGGATCTGGTGAGACAACAATGTAACAGCTCAAAAGCAATAGAATGGATCCAGAAAAGGAGCACCTGACCCCTGCTCACTCCCAGGCTGGCCCCAGGAATAACGCTGATAAAATTTCCTAAGTTTCCCTTTTCCCGTTAATCTTCTCTGGTCGAGTAAAACAGCCCTCAGAAAGGGCAGAGTCATTCACACACCTCTGGGTTGTTCTCCTCATGGCGAAACCTGTTTGGCTCCAAAGAACAGACAGCAAATCTTTCTAAGGAGCAAAAGTATCATGACCCGAGATCTCCGCTGCCGCCAATAACCAACACGCCTGAAGCCTTGTCAGGGGTGCGCTGGTTTGCCCTGCAGCTCCAGGATCCCTCTTCCCTGTCCCACTTCCCAAGACTACCTGCCTGTATTTGTAAGGGAAAAACAGATCTGCTCAGGCTGATGTATTTTTCCATGGCCCGTAGGCACGGCTGGAAAAGCACGTGGATCAAAGCGACGGGGTCAGGAAGCAGAGGATGAATGTTTATACCCTGCCACAAGGAGCCAACAGCGTTTCCACTGCTTGGGAGCGTGGGGAACAGTCCAGATAAGCAAAGGGATCCCAGCCCAGATAAGCAGCTAGCTCTGCTCCAGGCCAGCCAGCCACATAAGGGGACTTGTGCGCAGCTGCCGTATTTGTGTGTGCTGGCTCCTCATTTTACCCCCAATGGTCTCTCCAGGCAGTGTCTGTGGGCTCTGACATGGAAGTGACCCTTGGTCTCATCCCCCGGCTCCTGGGCAGAGGGCAGGGAGCAGAGCAGGGATGAAGGTCAGGCAGAGAGCAGCCACCTCCTGACCCTGCCCGGGCCGCCTCCTCCACCACATCCTCATGGCAGGACTGTCGGGCTGCAGCCTTGTGTGGGTACAGTAACCCCAAAGCTTTGGCAGGGTAACCGAGACCCCTGGGAAAGGCATTCGTCTGGCTCACTTCGGATCTACACCTCCTTTAAAATTCCTCCAGGAATGGTGACTCCACCACTGCCCTGAACAGTCCGTTCCAGGGGTTGACAACACTTTCAGCCATAAAGTTTTCCCTAATATCTACCCCAAACCTCTCCTGACACAACTTGAGGCCATTTCCTCTTTTCCTGCCACTTGTTACCCAGGAGAAGAGAGGCTGAGCCCCACCTGGGCTCACAGCCTCCTTTCAACTAGCTGCAGAGATTGAGAAGGTCTCCTAATGTTTGGAAAAAACTACTGAATTTGCTCTTAAATCTGCCCCAAGCCTTATTCCAGCCCCTCGCTGTCCTTTTGTTTATAAGCCTTCTCCTTGTGCTTAACAAACTGCCTCAGGCGAGATCCCAACCCATCCCATTCTTTCCCTACCCACGACAAAAACTCATAGAAAACAGCAGTGTTTCATTTTGGAGCTATTTTGAAAAGGAATGTGATCTCCAAGGAGCAGAGTAATGCCAGAAAGTGACCAAATAACACGATAAATTGCGCTCAGAGCTTCAGAACAGTCCAGGCTGAGCACCGGGCTCAAGCAAGTCCCTGTGAACAGGGGTACAGGAAAACTGCCCTTTCCAAAGCTGTGCCCAACACTCCCAGAGCAGAATTCAGCACTCCCAGAGCAGAATTTAGCACTCCAAGAGCAGATTGCAGCACTCCAAGAGCAGAGTTGCTGGTGGTGGGCTCCTGGGCAGGAGGCAGCAATGCAGCAGGAGAAAATGGGGCTGCCTGAATTCAGCAGGCATTTCCCTGCCTGCCTCCAAAGCTGCTCTTCACAGTCAGTGGGAGAGCTTTAGGAAATAGAGCAACTCATCCACAGACCCTCGGGCCCTGGGCAGGAGTCTCCCTTGGGATCACTGGACACTCTGTTTTTTTATCGGTACAAGCAGGGTTTAAACCTCCACTTTAAACCCCTGTTTGCGTTTGGAGGTCGCCACACTGCTGGGCAGCAAGATGAGCTCCCAGAGCTCAAAATCTGGGACTGTCTGTCCCAGGAGCTTCCCTGTTGGAGAGCAGTGGGATCTCCGAGCTGCCCACACTGAGAGGCATCAGCTGCGCTGGAAACCCCTCAGGAAAAAGCCCATGGGAGAGGCTGGGACTGTGAGGAACATCCCTCTGCTGGTCCAGGTTTGTTTGTGGCCCTGCTCCGAGGATGTCACTGAAACTCTGGGAAAAACAAAAGCTCTCCAGCAATGTTTTTGAGAGTTAGAGAATCAAGGCATTGCTTTATTCTGGCCAGGATGTGCAACAGAAATAATTTCATCCACACACTGCCTGGGTTGTGCAGAGAAAATCATTCCATCACACATGATTTTTTTACTAGATCTTCCATACTTACACAGTCAAAACCCAGAAAAATTCACTGGTTTGATGTTCCTTGGTCCCAAGTTATACAGTTCTTACTGTTTGGTTTCCTATTGGTTATTGATCCCTTCACCTGCCATGTTAATTAGGTTCTCATCCTTCTAGGGCAGAGGGCCCGGGGTGACAGCTGGCCTGGAGCAGCTGGGATGGATGCAGTGGGATGACCAAGGTCTGTGTGCTCCCTAGCAACCTCTGCCCTGGAGATGAGAGTCATTTCCATCAGTACACAAACTTTTCCTTAAGCCCTTTTCTTGGGAAGAGTGACTCACTTGCCATATCTATCAGAAATTTGCCTGGAATTTGGCAAGGGAACAAGCTGGGTCTCTCCAGAGTCTGGCAAGGGGAATAATTCAGGCATCAGGAGGGCCTGTTCCTGAGCAGAAGGGATCCCATGGATCTGTGGCATGGGCCTGAGCAGAAGGGATCCCGTAGATGTGTGACATGGGTCTGAGCAGAAGGGAACAATGGATCTGTGACACGGGCCTGAGCAGAAGGGAACAATGGATAGGGATCCCATGGATCTGTGACATGGGCCTGAGCAGAAGGGATCCCGTGGATGTGTGACATGGCCCTGAGCAGAAGGGATCCCATGGATCTGTGACATGGGCCTGAGCAGAAGGGATCCCGTGGATGTGTGACATGGCCCTGAGCAGAAGGGGTCCTGTGGCTGGTGCGAGGAATGGGGCAGTCGTCCTTACAGGGTGTTTGGGAACCAGCAGTCGCCACAGAACACGCGTGTTTGACGTTCTTTTCTCACCAAAACACAGCGGTCTGGAAACAGAAAGTCATCTGTCATCGGGACGGGAAGTGGTTCTGCAAGTGCAAAGAAGCATTTTTGTGTAACTTCCAGCTGGGACAAGATTCCTGACAGCCAAATGTTCCCAAGTAACACTCCCAGCAGCTGAGCCATTGTCAGGGGAAGGAGCTTTGACAGTAATCACAGGATCCCAAACGGTTTTTGTTCGACAGAGAACTCCAAGCTCATCCAGTTCCACCCCTTCCACTATCCCAGGTTGCTCCAGTCCCGTCCAACCTGGCCTTGGACACTTCAAGGGATGGGGCAGCCACAGGTTCTCTCAGCAACTGGTGCCAGGGCCTCCCCACTCTCACAGGGAAGAATTTCTCCCCAGTATCCCACCTAACCCGGCCCTCTGGCAGTGGGGAGCCATTCCCTGTGTCCTGTCACTCCAGGCCCTTGTCCAAAGCCCCTCTCCAGCTCCCTTTGGGTACTGTTGCCACCAGATCTGTATTCCCAGCAGGGAAGATGTTAAAAAGCCCCAGCAACCTCTCTGGATAAGCAGGAGGACAGCTCTAAAGGAAGGAGTAGAAGAAAGGAGCTCATGGAGCCTCTCGGCCCAAAGACCTGACAGTCCATGAAAACCAGCAGAGCATTTTGATAGGACTCCGAACATAATCTCTGGTTACCAGGGAGATTTCCTCGGGGAATTTTCTATTGAGGAAATAAAAACAGTTTTTAAAGAAAACTCAGCCCTGGAGTAAATTGCTCCAGCACGAATTCGAGTTTTGATAGCAGTAATTGGCAGCCTCTCTGTTGTTTGCCAGCACTTAGCAGAAGTTCTGAGAAAGGTTTGTGTTCGGATTGGTGTGGCGTTGGTAACTGCTGGGCACTTCCAGCAGGAAAACGGCCGGCCCGGCACACGTGGGCACCATGGGGGCTCGCACACACCCCACCAAGAGGCCCTGGCTGTAGTTTTAAGAACATGTTCACTGGGAACACCCAGCCTCCCATCAGAGCCCAGCTACGAGGGAGGTGTGAAGGGCAGCCAAAAACGGGGAGCTGGAAATAGCCCAAGCCAGGACCAACCCCACAGATTAATGGGGTTGCTTTGCTGGGGGGCTGTAATGCCCTTCCCCACTCGGCATATTTATTGTTTGCATTGCGCTCAAAACCCTCTTTGGCAACTGGCACAGGGTGCCCAAAGGAGCTGTGGCTGCCCCTGGATCCCTGGAAGTGTCCAAGGCCAGGTTGGATGGGGCTTGGTCTAGTGAGAAGTATCCCTTGCCCGCGGCAGGGGGGCGATTCCATAGGAGAGGGGCTGAGGAAGCAGCAGGTGACTCAACACCTGTGAGTTTCCTCCCTCAAAGTTTATAAACACATGAGCACACCCCCACTCACGCCTGTTCTCTACATGACCGCATCGGCAGCATTAGGAGAAAGCAACAAACGTTGCCGCGCACAGGCAATATTCCAAACAAACCGGAGCACTTGGAGCAGGCAATTGAAGGAGATGTGCACAAGGCTCAGCTGCCCAGCACCAGTCCTGTCCCTCAGCTGTGCTCCCAGGCAGGGATTCTCCTACAGGGAGCAGGCGCCAGGGGAGGGACTATTCCCTGCTCCCTTCGTTCCCAAAAGACACCCCTTGTGCTGGGAGGTGAAAAACCATGGGCTGCAAAAGGGATGATGTGGCTTCACGGGAGCTGAGCTGCAGGCACTGGGCAGATTTAAAATGGTGTGCATACTAAGAGGCAAGATTGAATAAACCCTTCACAGCTCGCCATGGGCTCCCAAAGCTTTACCTGCATTTCAGTGTTTTAAAAAGCTGAGCCAGTGCGGTTGTGAACCCTCCTGCCTCCTTATGAATGACTTTTCACCAGGGGATTTGTCAGCAAAAAGCTTCGGGGGGAAAGCCAAAGCCCCCATCCCCAGTTACCCCAACCTCTGCAGCCGCATGGATGCCATGAGCAGGTGGATTTAGGACAGCCAACACCGAGGAGTTCCCCTCATCCCGAGGTGTGACAGCTGCACCTCGAGGCGGCTTCTTCTCCAGGGCGGCCCCCAACAGATGGCGAGGGAAGGGAACAGGAGCTCGGTGTGCCTGGCAGACACAGCGTGTCCCACCCCAGCCTTTCCCAGCCACAGTACCTGGGGATTCCCAGAGCTGGAGGCTGCCTCTGAACACAGCGCAGAGGAGCCACCAATTATTTTAGGACATTAATTTGTTTAATCATGTCTTAAAACATTTTTGTTTCTGGCTTTCCTGCAGTGCCAGACCCTGGAATCTGGCGTTTTCCGAGGAGGGGCTGAGGTGCAGCACAAAGAGGAGAGAAAGGCCTGAGCATCGCTGGCTCTGGGCAGGCAACACCCTGGTGGGACTGCACGTGTCCTCCTGGGGCTCCTCTGCTCAGCGCTCGGCAATGCTCAGAACTGAAGTTTAAGGAAAAACCTGGATTTACATCTGAAGCAGAGCATGTGCAGCAGGAGCCCTTGTCCCAGCAGCAGCTGCCTGCAGACATCTTCCTGCTCTGAGCATGCGACGTTCCGGCATCCTGAGCAAGCGCGTCCTTCTCGGGTCCTGCTTCTCCTTCCTCATTTCCCATCCTTTTCCAAAGTGCCGGGGGAATGGCCCTGAAGGGAGCAGTTTCCAGGCCTCCTGCCCACCCCTCCAGGGCCCTTTGGAGACTTTGCACAAGGAAGAGCTGCAGAGAAACAAACAGAAAAAGGGGAAAATGGGAATCTCTCAGCTGAAAGCATCTTATCGCCATAGCATGAAAACTGGTGTTGAACTGTTATTTAACGCTCCTAAAGCATCCCGCTTCCGTGTTTTTAAACGCCGCTGAGAAGAAGAGACCTATGGAAGTGCTCTTTTCGCAGCAGACATCCAGGAGCAGCGGGGGAAGCCCCTGCAGCTGCTGAGCTGCGGTGCCTTTTCCCTGTTTTTTGAGACAACCGGGGAGCATAAAGCCCCCGGGAGCAGGAGTCCGTCCGATCCAGCTGCTGCCTTAGCCAGCCGCTGTGTCACAGCCAGCCCAGGGAGCGGACAGCCTTTCCCGTGTGGCCGGGGCTGCTCCCCACGAGCCCAGGGAAAGCAGGAGCAGCTGCTCGGAAGTTTCCCTGATTCCTTTCGAAGCTCCATCCTGAACAAGCTCTCGCCTTCCCAGAAGTCTGCTCAGCGCCTTATGCAAATCCATTCAAATTAATGCCACGTGGAGGAGATGACCCTGTGTAAGAACAGGAATCGCCCCCCACCTCTGACCGCCAGAGAGGGTCTAAAATGGAATAAAGAATGAAATTCCCAGCGGCTTTGTGAGCAGTGTTTGATGCTGGGTTGTGCAAATCACAGGCCAGACTGAGCTGCCCGTGTGGGAATGTGGAGGAAGGGTTTGATTAGCAGCTCGGTGGAGCTCAGATCCGACTGCACAGCCATTAACCGAGAGGTTAATTACCCAGATGAGAGGAGCGCTGATCCCTCAGCACCCGGCACCGTTTCCATACATGCTCGTCAGTCTGAATTCAGGGCTGTTTTAGCAAAGGGCGAGGGGGTGGGAGGGACCGGGGGGCATCCACAGGCAGCCGGGAGGCGTCGGGAACACCGCGGGAAGCGGTGCCTCTGCAGCCTGCACAGTGCTCCCCGTTTTGGTTCCTGGGGATTATGTGTTGTTCGGGTGTTGCAGTGCCCAGGGCTGCTCTGGCATGGCCTACCTTTTAGGGAACGTCAGGAGGACACCCAGCAGTGCAGGGGGTTGGAGCTAGGTGGGCTTTGGGGTGACCTTCAACCCAAACCGTGCCACGATTACGTGGACACCTCCATTAATGAGGAACAGCTGAGCAGTTCAAGTCCAAAGGATGCCAGACTCAGGGGGCAGGAACTGCTTTCAAAAGGCAAAGGGTGTAGTGATTAATTTCCAAACATCACATTTAGGCACCTGAAGAACGAAAATGCAGGGCACCCAAGGGTTTCCAGTGATTTTGAAAGCAGCAGTGCTGGAACACCCCCGGGGCTGGAACGTTAACAGTCTGAAGCATATTCCCAGAAGGAGCTTCCAAATGGCTCTGATGAACAGTAGGCTGTTTACTGCAGGTTTTATGAGCTTTTGGCATGAGTCATCTGGCAGAACTGAAGCCAAATGAGGGAACCAATAAGTGAAAATACACAGGCATCGCTAGCAAAAAGCACGGCAAAAGGAAGATGGTCTGCTTTCACCCGCTTCGGGGAGCTGGCAGACTTCTGAAGAGCTTGAAATACGCAGCTCTCCTTTACTGCCCAAGGTCGTGGCACCCCCTTTTGGGGGTGTCGGGAGCAGCCTGCCCCGAGGCTTGCTCTGGAGTCAGCAGAGGAGAGGCACGCTCAGGCATCTCCACTGGCTGTAAAGAGCCGGTGGGAACAGGTTTAACATCTAAAATTAGATGGGAGTATGGATGCTCTTCAAATTTGAAGTCTAAATGACATTTTGAGTGCCCGGGTTTAGATGTTCTGATTTGAGGGAGAGGCTTAGATCCACACAATTCATTATTTATGAGACTGAGAAGACAGCCTGACACACGCTGAATGTACAGGTGCTTTTCAGCTCCCTTCCCCATGGCACGGAGTCCCGAGCTCTCTGCCCAGACCCCTGGAAGCAAAGTTTGAAGTCAGGAGGAGAAGGGAGAAAAAACCCAAACCCCACCAAGCATCTCAAGGACAGCCCGTGTGCTGCCTGGAACTCCGAACTCAAGAGCTGTCCCCTGCTGCAGTGGGTGACATCGGAGTGAGGGGACCTGCACTAGCCCTGCTGCCAACCCAGAATGAACAGTATTGTCACAATTCACCTTTTGGCACATCCCGTGCAATTCTCCACAGGCTCCAGGTGCTGCTTCAGTGCAGAGAGGGAGATGCATTCCTGGGGCTGTGTCCAAGCATCCTCCCCGAGTGACATCTGCTCCTGCCAGGCTGAGGTCACCCTTGCCACGGAACAGGCCTTGCTCCCTTTGTTCTGGTCTTCTCTCTTCTCTGCTGCTGTTTCTGAGGTTTCATTAGTTGTGCACAAAGAGAAGAGAGGGAGAGAACAGTGAATGCAATAGCAATATCTTCGCAGGAGATGTAAGAAATGATAAATTTCAGCATTTGTATAAAAATGGCAGCTCAGGCTCCCAGTGCACGCAGCGATAAAATAGACAAAATATTCCACGAGGTGCTTCCTTCAATTGTCCTGGGTTTGGCTGGGGTACAGTGTTCCTCTCGTTAGCTGGTATGGTGCTGTGCTCTGGATGTAGGGTGAGGGTAATGCTGGCTGGCCATCACTTCCCCCCTCTCCCCCATTCCTCAGAGCAGCAGGGTGCAGCAGGCTTGGGGACACCACGGATCAACAGCTCCTTAAGTGGCTGCGGACACTTCCCTGGGACACTTCATCAGCTTGGCTGGTTTCTGTGATCTACTGCATCTCTCAACTGCTTCCACCACAGCCACCCCAAATCCAGCACATCCAACTGGCTTCTGCAGAGCTCGTGAAGGTTGTGGATTTTAGAGCTTCAGAGCCACAGAAGGGACGTGCAGGTGGGTAAGAGCCTCGACACAGAGCCTTAACGCTGCCTCAGCTCACCCAGCCCCAGGGTCTATGCATTTGGCTCTCATTTGTGCAGGGACAAAGATGTCACATCACCTCCACCATCAGTCTGTCCTTTGCAAAACCACCCAGACTTAAGAAAAGCCCAACCCACCAGGAATTCCCTGGGAATTAGATGCGGTTTGTTTCCGCAGCCTGGGGAAACTCTCATGTGCCAACCCCTTTGCAGGGGCTTGGTTTCCCGAACGCAGAAATTGCACGGGCAGAAACCACCAACACCTGGATGTGTTTCGGCAGCACATTAAGAACTTAAATTGGGTAATAAACGTGGAAAGGTAATACCTGGCCTTGTCTGCACAGGAACACTCTCATTTCACCCTTAAAAAAGTCAAGAGAATTATTTAGAGAGAAACAAGAGGGGGGATTAAGTGTTCTCTGTGTTCTCCTGTAATGCTCCTATGCTGTGTTTGCTTAGATTGCTGGATTAGCAAGGGAACTGGACTTCATTACATGCATGAGAAAATTAATGCAAAAATTAAATTAATGCCGTTATTTGTATTACTGAAACAGAGCAAAACGCAGAAAGGAGCAGTATTTTTAAGTGGTGAAAGGGCAATGTACTCCTTCTTCAACTGCAGAAAATTATACTAGAGTTAGGGAACCATTTAAATTGGAAAAGACATCTAAAACCGTGGAGTCCAACCGTTAACCCAGCAATGAAGTTAAAAATAAATCATTTTAGTTCCCCTTTAAATGAAATTCACAACAGCCCTGAGAAGGAGCAAGCAAATCTATTTCTTGCCCACAGCCTGTGGCAACTTAAACATCTGAGCTTGCAGAGGTTGTCCTGGGACTCTGAAACATTATGTAAACCAGAAAATAAGCTATAGTTGGGTCCTGCACAGCCATGAACTACCCCCACAAGCACCCCCCAGCTTGATAGGACGGCATTTGGATAAGGCGCATTCCTAATGAGAAGAGGGAAAAGGTCTAATTGGATGATGTGGCATTACAGCATCATTCCCAGCGGTGCTGCGGAGCTGCGCGCAGACACAGCAGCTGTCAGATAATCTCTGTGATTAATGCCCAAGAACCCCTGCATTCGGCTCCATCACTCTCACAAGACTCAACAGCCACAAACCCGAATGGCAGGACCCCTCCACAGCACAAGAGATGCAGTTCTGCCCTCCTCCCATCCCTTCTGGGAGCAAAAGACCACCCGGGTTTTGCTGCAGTTTAACCTCTCACTTGTGAGGAAGAGAAATGTGTAAAAACTACGGACATTTATTTCTAAAATCCACTTAGTAAGCGTTGGCTTTGACTTCCAAAGGATTAAGCAAACGATGTGTCGGACTTTGGGCTCCCAGAGCTGTGCAAATCCGACCGAGGACGCTAAACTAAATCAGCTGGTGGCCAAAGCTCAGCTTCTGGTGGAAGCCTCTCCTCATCGTCTCTTCGTCCAAAACAATACCCCAGAACCGAGCCCAAAGCTCACGGGGAGCCCAGAGCCGGCTCCAGGAGCAGCCCAGAGCCGGCTCCAGGAGCAGCCCAGCTGGCCATCAGCCGTGTCCCTCAGCGGCTGCAGGTTCTGGGATACGCGGCACGGATCGATGTCCCGATTCAGCTGCATCCCGTGGGCTCGGCCAGGTGCACGGGAGCTGCACACGAGCAGTGGCTCAGGATGCACAGGGGGAGCTCGCTGCACGTGTCAGAGGAGCCTGTCGGGAATCAGGACTGGGTTTCTCCAGTGGCTTTATGGGCACGGCTGTAACACGAGCAGAAAAGCCCTCTGGGGCTCCAGGAGCTTTGCTGCAGCAGCCTCAGCGCTCGGGGCTTCAGCCTTCATTTTGCCCTCAGCCTTGTCTTTTCATCACGTAACGCATTAATTCATGGAAAAATTAAATCGGTTTCAGTTAAAAACTGATTTTTATGTGAAGGAGCTTTCCGGTTTCCAGGAGGTTTTTGGGAGAGCAGTGGCCGGCAGCGGCCAGCAGGCTGTGGCAGAGGGGCTGCTGCGGCGTGTCCGGCTCAGCGCATTCCCAGGGCTGCTCCCAGCCTGGTGCTCATCCCTCACACAGCACCGGCCCCGGGACCGGGAGCCGCGCTGCCAGCGGTGCCACCGCTGCCCTGCCGAACAACATCTGCTCTAAGTAAGATGCTTCGTCAATAACACACACACACACACATAGGGCTGAAACACAGATGCATGGATTGAACCATTCGGTAATTTCCATAAAGAACAAACGCAGCCAGCTCGCACTGAAGCAATAATCGGGCATTCAGCAAAAGCCTCCGTAAATAGTTCTGTAAATCGGGAACATTTCAGTTTTTCCCCTCTTTTTAATTTTGCAGTTGCCCTTGTTTTCTGCCATTTATTATTGATTTTCACTTTATGAGTCCCTGAGCCTTCCACAGAAAGAATGCTTGATCACTTCTTCTAAAAACCACCGATAAGAAAATGAAATCCCTTTGGCATCACTGCACAGGGTAGTTGCATAACAAACCGAGTATAGATAGAAATTGCTTTCCAAGTGTTTACATAAGAGCTTGGAATAACACAGATGTAAAAAAAAAAAAGAAAAATCCAACTCAATTTACAAACCGGCCCTGCGGTGCTTTTGTGTCTGATAACGTGGAGCCAGCGAATCAGCTTACCGGGGTACGCAGGGAATATTAGTCTGGAGCTATTTACATAACTGGGGAAGAAAGATTAAAATGGGGCAGACAAGTGTGTGTAAAAGGGTGATTTGCTTATCTTGGAGAAGATCCTCTGTCTGGCCAGAGAGACTGGTACAGAAGCTGATGCTTTAAAACACTCCAAGCTGTCCAAAATCTCCTCTGGTTTCTTCGTGCAAGTTGATGCCCATTCTGAGACCAGAACTCCACGGACACCTCTGCAAGCTCTTGTCACCAGTCTCAGCCACAACACGCAACAAGAAAACCCAGGTTTGTCCCACCAGCCTCTCCTAAGACTGAGTAGCACAATCATTTATCTCCAAAATGTTCCCGTAATTCAAGTTCTGGGACTTGGAGCATGCTGGGCACCAAGCACGTCATTCCAACCAAATGTAAAATAAATCTTGTGGCTAAAATGGCTCCTCTCAAGAACCTTTAGACTCTGAGCTCAACCTAAGGAGCCTCTGCACTCCTGAAGGAGAGCAGCACCCACTGGAGGGTTTGGGGGTTGGTTTTGGTGCATTATGTCGATGTTACCCAAACCTCAACCCTCTCAAACCCAGCTTTCCTTCTTCTGACCTCTCCCTCTGCAGCATCTGGATGCAAATAGAATAGAAAAGAATTTAGAATTTAATAGAATTTAATTTATTTCCTTCTGGACAATAATGGAACGAAGGGGCCCGTGGAGTTCAGCCTTCCATTACTGTACATGCATTAAACATTAGAGCCGCTGTACTCCTCCTAGTAGGGACATGACAAATGCGCAGAACATTCCCAATTTGAATTCCATAATTATCCACAATGCTCTCAAAGACTTCCATTCTTTTCAGATGTCACCATGCCATTTTCCCGAGCAACCCCGTAAACCTCTCCCTCCTCCCTTTCTTACTGGCTGCTTCTCACTGGGTACAAATCCCTCACGAAATAGACAAGATTCCGCCACTCCCAGCCTCCCCGAAATGGGAAGAATCAAAAAGCATCCTGGGCAGAGCCAGCCTTAGCTGAGCCCTACACAGACCCTTCATGGAGAGAGCAGAGATGTTTGCTGCAGCCTCCAGGCCCAGATCCCATCCCATGGCTGCTGCCCCATTCCTTACTTTCTCCACAAAACCCACTATTTTCCAGTGTCTCCCAAACTTAGGATACACCCAACTCCCAAAAGGCATTCTCTGAGCCCACTTCACAGAGTAGTGCTGGGAACTGCAAAGCTGCTGCAGGCCACTAATACAAATGTTCCATTTTCTGTACCACAACCGGGAGCAAAAAGAAATCCCTGATCTACCCCTCTCTGGAAGATGACTTCTTGGGAATTCTCCCCCAGCCACAGCAAGAACACCACTCCAACCCGTGCTATCCTGGATTTGTCTCTTCGAATGTTACACATTCAGCCAATTTACTCAAATTCCCACGAAACAGCTCGGATTTCCCCCCTTTCCATTCAAGTGAAGGTTACAGCTGGTGTGACTCCTGCGGCCTCGCTGCTGAGCCCCTCCTCTTTCCCTGGGCAAGTGCAATCCTCGTATCCACTGGGGGTTTGCCCACCCTTGTGCCTGTGACTGCCACCAGACAGCTTGACCAGGGCTGAGGCCGAGGTCTCTCCGTGCCAGGGGTCACAGCAGCACCAAAGGATTGGGAGCAGGATCTGGAGGTAAAGGGGAACTGGTTCCAAACCCAAGTATCCTTCCTACCTAAGGCAACAGAAATGCCAGCTCAGGGTGTTTCCAGCCTGGTGGTTTGTGCAGTTTTGATGCCCAAGCGCTGTAACCTCGGACGCTTTGGGCACACGCTCCCCACTAGCAAGGTGACTCTGCCTGCTGATAAGCGCCAGTGGGTTCTTTAAGGCTTCACCCATAATCTTCAGGGGGAGCTGGTTCTGATAAGATTCTGATAGGTTTTTTCCAAACTCTTCTCTTGAAGATTGATCTTCCCACTGGGAAGGGAGTTCTTGACAGCGTTCCTCGAGGTTACGGTGCTGGATCCCAGCCCCGTGACGGGAGCGGGCGTAGGGAAGCAGGGAAGGGAAGCAGGGTGCGTGGGCACAGTGCCTTCCACAGCCAGCTGTGCACCACAGGCAGGTCGCTGTGAGATCCACAGGGTCAGAAGGTCCACCTGGCACACGTAGGAGGAAACAGCTCGAATTGCCCTCTGGCCACCAAGCAGGGCTCCACAGCGACAGAACCCCTCGCTTCCCACCCACACAGGGCTGGAAGGGTATTTTCCATACATGGTCCTCGGATTTATCTTGCTTCTGAGCTCTTGTAGCAGCAGATAAACCATCCGCTAATAGAACACAACTTCCAAGCACGGACAAGCGTTTATCTTCGTTCAAGTGCAGCATTTTATTGACTGATGGTATCTACAGAAGTGGAACTAACACAAACACTTTAAATCCCTCATGAAGAGGGGTATTTTTTGTAAAAACAGGCGAAAAGGCAGTTTCACAGAAGATAGTGTGCAGAACAGAGTCAAGAAGTAAGAAATATGCTCCCTAAAAATGCAAGGGCAGCCTGCAGTCTGTGAACTCACTGATTTCCAGACCCCCATACTGCAGCAGCTGTGGCTCAGTCGGCGGGAGACAGGGACAGGCAGTTTAAGTTGTGCCACACAAGCTCCAGAGCATAAAATCTATTTACTCCTAACTTAATGGTGGAGTCAGCCCTCTCTTAAATGAGCAGTTCCATGAACGATACTGGCTTTAAATAGCCGTCCCAGAATAAATGCATCCTAAATCCCAGTGTCTTTCCATTGCCCACCCTGCGGATCCTCCTCTGCCAGGTAACAGTCGAGCTGGTCACCGTTCCACTGCACAAATCCACTCTCCGTGTTCCCTCTTCCACCTGAAAACCTGATTTTTGCAAGATCTAGAAGCTTTCCATACTCCCAAAGCCCCTCACGAATCACGGTTAAACCTTGGGATGCCATTTCTCCAGAGGGCTATTCCTCCAGTGGGGTGTCCCCCTTCTCCTCCCCGCTGCCAGAAGCCTTTCCAGCAGGAGTGTTTCTCTTCCACCCAGCCTGGTGATAAATCCAGGCAGGCCAGGCACGAGCCAGGAGGGCACTGGGGTTTCATAACTTAAACATGAGAACCTGCAGCTCTGCAGGAGTGAGGCAAACAGACATAAATCAAATGGGCAGGAATTTCTCAGCACCCATTCCACAGCACGAGTCCGGGGAGGACAGAGGCTACTGGGAGTCAGACAGCAGGTCACAAAGCACTGAGAGAACCCCAGAATGGTTTGGGTTGGGGAAGGGACCTTAAAACTCATCCAGCTGCACCCCCTGCCACAGGCAGGGACACCTCCCACTGTCCCAGGCTGCTCCCAGCCCCAATGCCCAGCCTGGCCTTGGGCACTGCCAGGGATCCAGGGGCAGCCACAGCTGCTCTGGGCACCCCGTGCCAGGGCCTGCCCACCCTCCCAGAGAACAATTCCTTCCTTCTTCACTTCAGCAATGTGAAGTCTGAGAGAGGGAAAACTATTGCTGTAGATCCCTGGAAAACAGTCCTGCTGCTGAGCTTGGCTTCCCCCCCATTTGGGAAGTGTGCAAAAGATTAGTGCTGAAATAGTTCAAAAAACGCTTCAGGTTCGTGCTTGGTGTAACAGAAGGATGAGTCTGGGCAAGTGCTCCTGGAGAGTGTGGGATCTCTGGCACAAAGTTTCTGCTTCACAGGTGCCTCGCATATTCCCAGGGAAAAGAGGGCAGAAATCTGTGTCCATCATCACTCCTGAAGCAATGCTTCAGCCACGGAACCGTTCACTGCCCAGAAGTCACGTTGTTAGCAGATAAAAGTTTTGCTCTGCTTGTCGTGGGATAGAAAGCTCCTGTTTGCCTTTTCCAAGATGGGCTTGTAATGGGAGGGTGGAAGGAGAGAAACAAGGTGGGAGCATGGTTGTGGAAGGAGAAATCCATTAAACCTCCAAGTCTCGCTGGTGCTCCAAAGGGGGAAGTTTTACTCCTGGAAGAAGCGCTGCATTCAGGCTGTCAGTCCAGATCACTCCTCAAAGGAGTTTCAGGGTGTGAAAAGGCAAAAAAGCCCAAATCCTGTTCTTACAAACCCCACAATAATCAATCTGCGTGAAAATCCGAAAGCCTGGTTTCTCAACTCGGAGTAACAGTGGTTCTTCCCCTGCAAGACACTGTGCCTTGGGGCCCTGCTGCTTCCTGGAGAGCTGCTAGAGCTCTCTGTACAGACACAGGCCAGGTGCCCACCTGAGCCCCTGCTGACAGCCTCACTGCTGGCCTTGTTGAGAGGGGCAATACCAGCTACTGACACAGTACGCAGCAAAGCTGGCACAGAAAGTTCCATCTTCAAAACGGGAAGGAATTCCTGGGAAAAGGCAATGGTCAAGTAACAGATCAATAGAACAAAAACAAACCAACCAACCAACTTCTCCCCACACACGCAAAATAAAAGCCACCCAGAAAACCCCACCAAAATACACGCAAGAAAACCATCTTACCACCTCAGAAAGCTCTGTAACAAATTTGATTAAATGAAATGAAAAAGCAGAGACAGGGAGTTGCATAGAAGGAAACATCAAAAGGAAGTGTGAAAAGCAATGGGACACAGAGCAGCAGGAGGGATTGAAATAAGAGGGAAAGTAGAAATGAGCATTACAACATAATAGGGTGGGGGTCAGCAGAAACAGTCAGAGACGAGAGGACAGGGGAGGAGAGGCACAGTTAGAGGCTCACGTGGGGCAGGAAAAGGCTGCTCTGGCTGCAGCTGGACAGGCCAGACACGGACAGGTGAGAGTGGTGGTGGCTGCCCAGCCCAGAGCAGTGGCACAGCTCTGATGGTGTCTGCCAAGGCATGGAAGTGTTCAAACACAGACTGACTGTGGTACTGATGCCTACAGACTTGTCCTCCAGGGGCAACTTTCAGTGTGTGCAACTTCTGCTATTGTCTCCTCTTGCAGCTTTCTGGGATAAAAGCATCCTTGGATAGGAGGTTGACCAGGTTGTGGTCAATAGGGGTTTTTGTTTTCAACTATTCCCATGATATCCTCCTATTTAACAGAACGACTGAAAAATTCACCAGGGATGAGGGTTAGAAACACCTCTCTCACTCAAGACAGTAGGTCTGCAGCCCTGGCACACGAACGTCCTTGAGCAGTGCTGGGATAGGCTGTGGGAGCCTTGGGACAGGGCCCTGTGCTAAAAGCAAAGTCACTGCCCAGTTCTCGGTCACTGGTGACAGCTGCAGACCACCGCCCTGGTCCCAGGACCTCTCCTTTAACTGCTGGACACCCACAGGGAGCGGCTGTTAGAGGGAATCAACCCCAAGATGGTGCTTGTCTTCCACACAAAATCCATCTCCAGTCAGGAGTACTAAAACTCTCCAAATACATTTATTTATCACCAATGAAAATACTGTACAATGGCCCAGGAAAGGGGTGGGGGAAGGCAAGGTACTAAGTCTGGCTTTCATCAATGTCCTTGTCAGGATCCATGGCTGCAGCTTCGCTCTCCTGCTGCTGCTTCTTCCAGAGCTTTGCCATAGCCAGGAGTTTGAGGTTGGGCTGATTGGCGGTGTCTTCTGGGAAAATATAATCGTAGTATTCCTCCCATCCAGCATCAGACTAGAGAGAAAATTACCACAAAGCCAGTTTAATTTGCATGTTAACGCTGGCTATTAGGAGGTGCTTCTAATAAGGAGAAACTGGGTAAATAATAGAAAATGAAGCCCCAAGTTTGTTATCCCATCCCCAGCAGCTGACTCCATAAAGCCACCAAGAAGGGCTCACAGCCACTAGCGGCATCACTTTTCCTTACCCCATCTTCGGCCTGCAGTTTTCTCCTCTTCTTTATTTTCTCGGGCATCAGCTTATCTATCCTCTCCTTAGTGGCACCAGTCCCAAACTCGTCCTCGAAGCTCCTCCAGGACTCCAGCAGCATGACCCTCTCCTCCTTCTCCTCGCAGCTGCGCATGGCCTTGTTGGCCTCCTCGTAGATCTGCCGGCAGCGCGGCAGCCGCTCCTCCCTGCCCGCCGACAGCTCAAACTGCGCGAAGCTGATCCACACCTGTGGGCACACCCCAGCCAGGGCAGAGGTTAAAAAACAACAAAGCAGCAGAGAAACCCAAACACCAACACAAGCAGGTGCCCAGAAAATCCCCGTTTGTTTCACATCCACGAGATTTGCCCATTTCAGCAGGACACAACACCCACGTAAGCCACGCGGATCAATTTTTTGTGGTTGTCTCAAGTCCCGAGAAACCTCTGTGAATTTACTCAATGTCAGCACCAAGGGACACTGGAAAACCACAGTTTTCCTTGCAATGTTTTTGCAACTAAGATCCCAAAGCTGCTCAGCAAAGAGGGCTGCTTGGAAAAGCTTCTTTCATCTGAGATAACGCCTGTGGTCGTACGGAATTCAGGAACTTCCCTCCCCCGTTCAGAGCACAGGCACGGGCCTGAGCCTGGGTGGATTTGACCCAAGGCAGCCCAGGCTTTCCCAGCCCGTGGGCCAGGTTCAGGGCCAGCTGTGTGTGCTGGGTGCCCACACACACCTTGACGTGCTGTGTGCGCTGCAGCAGCCGCCGGTAGAGGTTCCTGGTCTTCTCATATTCCTCTTGCTCAATCTCAAAGTCAATGTAGGATTTCCAGAGGACCTGCAACAGAGAAGCCTCTCATCACGTTTGTTCCGAGCACACGGAGATACCGGGAGGGGAAGAGAATGGATAAAGGTGAAATTTCCCTGAGAAAAGGTTGGGAGATCAGAGTGTTCACTGGCAGCACAGGCTGGGATTAGGGCTGAGCAGCACCCAAACCTGGAGCACATCATCCACTCAGCTTTCACCTCCTGCCTTATCTGGTGGATTATTTAGGTGTTCCTCAGCCACTGTGCAGTAAGCTCCTTAGAACTGGCCCCCTCCCCGCTCACCTCGGGCATGTCCAGCCGGGGCTGGCCGATAGCCAGCTCGTAGATGGCCCGGGCACGGTCGATGTCCCCAAGGATGGTCTCCAGCTCCGCAAACTTAATCCAGGACGTGCAGTTTTCCGGTGCAAACTCCAGGAATTTTTCGTACAGCTTTCGGCAACGGTCAAATTCACGCAGTTGTAACTCCAGCTCAATGTAACCTTTAAACAGTTTGTTTTTTGGACATTTACCTATGGATGTCCCCTGTAAAGCAGAAAAAAAAACCCCTTAGTGATCCTGAAGGGAAATAAAACTCTCTTTATTTTCTAGGCGTTTCTTTACTCTCCAGTGCTTGAAGCACAATTCGTTTTTTTGCACTGTTTATTCAGATTGTTCAGGGCCAGTAGGAAATTCAGTGTTTGCAGAACAAACGTGCATCCATAAACACTGAGAGCCGGGGAAGCAGAAAACACCATCCCTTGCCATACTTCTACGTAATGTGGGTTGCCCACGGAGTGTGAGTGGAACTTACCCCTGGTTCATCAGCTGAGCACCTGAAGGAAGCACAGCCTGTACCAGCCTGCCCGGTAAGCAGTTCCCAAGCACCTCATAAAACAAGCGATACCAAACAAACTGCGGCCCCACACTGTTCCTCCTTGCACAGACAATGGCTGCCCACCCCACCCCAGCTTGCTGGCTGACAGCAGTGGGCAGCTGGAGAATAATGTCTTTACAAAGTGTTTTCTTTCTGATATGCCTCAGTCTCTGAAGAAAACTGCCTGTCCTAAGCCAAGCTGAGGGCAATTTTGGAATCCTAGTTTGGGAATCTCTTAAAACAAGGGTTAAGAATGGGCATACCTGAGACAGGTTGCAGTGAACCTGGCCTTGGAGCCAATTCTATAGACAAGTATTGTTTACTAAGTGACGTAGCTTCTGCTCCCTCAAGCCAATGTGAGGTAATTTGAGACAGAATTCCCACACCACAATTCTCCTGCACTATGTTCCTACACGTTGATTACCTTGGAATTTATTAAAAATGGAGGGAACCGCCACTTAGGATTATCAGGCCACTGTCATGGCCCTCCAGCGCTACAAATGCCACTGGTATTTCAGAATATGCTCAAGTTCTTCTCCACGTGCCCTCTGTCACTGTTTTGGTGGAAACCCCATCAGTTTGCTCTTTAAAGTCAAACCACCTCAACTGCTACCACCATTGGCTTTCTCTCAAAAAGCCTGATGCTGTCCCTGAGCTTACTAAGAATATCTGAACTGAAAAGAAAGGAAGCTTTTCGTTTCAAAAGATCTTGCTGCCCCATCACACCCCGCTGTCCCCCGACACGCTGACATTCACAGTGACCCTGCTCAGCAGCTCCTGAGCTTGCCTGAAGTCCCCGTGATTGCTTCTGTCAGCAGTCGGCAGGTGCTAATTTCCTGGAGTCAAACCTCCCGTTCATCCCCAACGCTTTTTAAAACGCTATCGTTAGAGCAAGTATCACTGTAAGGAATCAGCAGCAGCTAAGAACTGGTAACAGCGCTGAGCTGATGTGGGTGCTCTGCATTCAGAAGAGTGCTTTGTCACTTCAGCCTGGGGCTAATTCAACAGAACAAGAAACATTTCCTTTCAAATCATACGTGACAGTAAATGCTGGCCCCTGCAGACTTTATTTAAAGTGGATTAAACCAGCAGTTTAGAAAGAACAATTTAGGATCTTTTAATGCCATTCCCGTGTTGCTGTTAGTCAGTGAAGTCAGTTATGGCTTTGACAAAAGCTTACCAAAGCCCTTCTGGCAAGGGGGAGGTTCTTCTGGCGAATTTCAAACTGTGCATACAGCAGCCACATTTTGGCAAACGTGAACTGGAAGAAAAAGAACAAAGTGCCGTTTAGGCTGGAAAGTCAGTAGATAATACTGCACACGTTCCTTAAAAAAATAAGCATTCCGTCTGTACAAGACATTACTGCTGCTGCAGGTAACCACATTTGATCTCAGTGTTTTCCTGCCAAAAGGTTGAGAGTTCATTACCTAAAACAATCTCTCTATGACAGGACACTATATTGGGGTGAAAGGAAAAACGGCCAGGACAAAAGTCTCTTAAACCAGAGAAAATAGTTTTTTAACCAATCATCAACTGGCAAAACATCAGCTATATAACAGGTAATCGGCCTTTAACAGCTAGAGATTAATCTGACACTCGGATGACACAACAAATGACAGACTAGAACAAGAACACGAACTAGGATTTTCTGACATTCCAAGGCAATGCAGATTAATAGTTGTAAGGGTTTGGCCACATGGATATGTCAGTCAAAGTTCACAAGCAAAAAAAAAAAACCACAAAACTCCAAACAATCAGCCTTGAAGACCAATGGTAATGGGCAAGACAGACCTGAAAGCTGTTTTGTCAAGGGCAGCTGCCTCAGGGGTGACCATGAAGGCCACTGGATGCTATAAAAGGTGCTAACCCAGCAAAGCAGAGCCACAAGTGCCCTACAGAGACTGCAAGAGACTGGGCTGTGAGCAGCTATGAACAGATTCCGCCTGAGGAGGAATGCCAGCAAGCAAAGACCAAATGGTCTTCCCTACTCACTGACTACGTGTAGTGTCATCTTCTTACAGTCTACCTAGCAACTGTATTTATAATTAGCAACTATTTTATAATTCAATAATTTGAAAATACTGGAAAAACCCTTGTGTTTGATGTGTATGAGGGAATCTGAGACCAGTGCTTGTCCTGCAGTTTCCCACCAGGATGCAAATTACATACGTCTTGCACTTTAGCTTGAAAACCTGCCCATCCCCATTTTGGAAAGGTTGATGTTTTGAGAAACTGGAAGGGACGCTTGAAGTTTTAAGCAAAGCCTTTGTGAACCTGCTAGCAGCCATTTGGAGCTGCTTACACACCTGCATGTTGCGGGGGAAGAGAACTAAAGGACCTCACCTAGGGCATTTTAACCCAAAACTCAACCCAAACTGCTGGAGGAGCCATACCTTCTTGTGGGGCAGGAGCTCAAGGCATGCCTGGTACACCTGTCTGGTTCGCTCTGCATCCTGTAAGAACAGGCAGCGTTAAACACTTTGTTTACTGCTGAGATTATGCTGAATTTTGAATCCTGCAACACAACCGCAAGACTGCAGAACCGCATTTAAGTCGAGCTGGTTAGAATCAGGAACGCTCATCTACTTAGTGTGCACAATTCGAAGGTGGTAGCTTCTGAATCAGCAAGACTCACCTCTCCAAAGCAAGGTTCAGTGCTAAGAAGCAGACAGTAAAACGAGGAGTGTCCCCGTCGCGGGAGGAAAAGCATGTCTTTAACAGACACTGAATAGATGTTCTGTACTCAGAGCAGCTCGAATGTTCCATGACTGGAAACGGAGTAAGTACTTGCTCAGCCTCAAAGGCCGCTATAGCAACAACGCAGCTGCTTCACAAACAGTTTTTGTTAACTGCAAAATTGTTTCACAAGTCCAGGTAACAGCCTGGCACGGGCAGTTCAGCTGTGGCTAGAGACACCCGCTTCTGCTTTCGTTATCAGTGTGTTGCTGGATGAATTAGGGTAAAACAAGCTTGGTTTCTTTTCCTCCCATATGTACAGGAGGAAAAATTCTCTATGCTTAAATAGTAAATCCTGCAGCGCGTTACGCAAAACTAACGAGACACGGAATATTTAGTTCTTGGTTTTCTCATTAAATTATGAGTAGCTATTTACTACAAGGAAAGGGAAACCCCTGAGTTGCCACTACTTGCCTTTGCCTCCAGCTCCTCATAGAGAGCATAGTTAATCCAGAGGTAGATGTACCTCTTCCAGTGGCGCTTCTCCTGGATGGGGGGCACGTTGGCGATGGCTCTCTCGTACACCTCCCGCACGGTCTCGGCATCCGCATCGCTCTCCACCAACCGCAGGTAGTCGAACCACGCATCGTAGTTGTGGGGGTTTGCCTGCCAAGGCAAGCAGAAACAAAAAAAAGCAGTGAATGGAAACATCATTCTCTTCCCCATGGATGGAATTCTAGCTCTAAAATGAACTTTCCCTTGGTATTTTTTTTTTTTGGACTGGCTTCCAAGGGTAACGTGAAACTCCTCAGGCTCGACATCACAAAATACTCGAGTACCTTGAGCAGCAGCTGGCTGTACAGTGAGCCTGGAGGGTACCTGTCACACGTACCTTCACCTCCTCCTCATACTGGAATCTCCTCTTGCTGACAATGATGTCCTCGATTCCCCTCCTGTCTCCAAACTTCTTCTCAAAGATGGTGTAATTCTTGAAGAGATTCTGGGCATCCTGCTTTGGAATTCTATCCAAGGCATACTTGTAGATAACCCTCACTCTTTCAAACTGCAAATATAAAATATAGTTTGAAAAATATTTACAAAGCAGTTTCTGTCCTCCCCCACAATTTTTCAATGAGCTTTTGGCAACGTTTAACAGAGTACAGAATTGTGGAGCACCTCAATGTAAGTGGTTGTTTTAGAACAGGAGTTAACACAGATCTCCCTGAAGAGTAGACTTTGAGGGGGGGGGGAAAATAAACCCGAAAATGCCAGCCCCAATCATCTCTTATTCTTTTACAGGTTTAGAATATTTAAACCATTTTTAACAGGTTGTGGTTTGGCGTTCACAGAACGTTTTCAACTTCTTAACAGCCTGGGAACCTTAGAGACTGTGAAAAACATCTGGACCAACCCAGTTTTCTACCATGCAGGCCTATAACCTCCCAGAACCCCTCTAGTCCGAGGATACAGGTTTGAGCCAGTGCTGCTGGTCTTGGGCTTGGCAGATCTCCCTTAGAGCACGTTTTATTGGCGTCGCCAAGAGGCAACTCGAGGTGAGCAAAAAACTGTCTCCCTAACTCAGACTACAATCACCAGGTGCTGGGAACTACGAGTATTGCAGTAAATGTTAAATGGCCTGGAGTTTTGATATCCAAGGAGAAACCTTGGCACGACCCAGATGCACGACGAAGATGATCTTACTTCTTTCTGGTTCTCCTCAAACTTGGCGAAAGCCACGTACAAGTGCTCATCCATGTGCTCTTCCCCAAAGAACTCCACGGCCCTCTCGTACACCTTCCTCGCGTGGGCAAAGTAGCTGTGCTTCTCCTCGAAGCGCGCGTACTTGATCCAGTTCTTCACGTCGGGGTGAACGAGGACGAGTGCAGCTTTGGTTAAAGAAACTGAAGTGTGGCTGAGTGGCACATCCCCAGCTGTGCTCTTCCCAGGGACCATGGGGTCCAAGACTGCATCAGACAACTCCCCAGGATGGCATATGCGGGCAAAAGCAAATGCAAGACGCTGACAGCTCTAAGCATGCAAAGGCTTTGTGCCTTACTGAGAACTCAAAAAGGAATAAGGGTCAGGGAGAACCTGAGGAGAAACCTGAAACAAAGGATGACTACAAAAGAGCTGGGTGCACGAGTGCAGTTAAACAGACACTGCTGTGGCAGGGCCTACAGCCACTCCACTGAATCTGGAGGCTTTCCCTAAGCGTGCTTTTCACACCTCCTGCTGGCTCCCAGGGTGGTGGCTCATTCCCAGCACACCCCAGTGAAAAGGAGCACAGGGCCATTGCTGGACGTGGGATACTTGGGAAGGAAATAAAGAATGGAGACCTTAGCCTGGGCAGGAGTCACGGGGCACTGAAAAGGATATATCTCTCGTAAATGCTTCGTGCTCTGTCCACCTCCTTGTATCTCAGCTCGAAGTTGATGTAGGAATGCCAGGCTTGCTCCTCTGGCTGCCACTCCATCCACCGTTCGAACACCTGGCGTGACCCAGCAACATTGCCCAGCATCTCCTCCATGTAAGTGTACTTGTACCTGGGCAAAGGAGATTGAGTTTCTGCAATCACACAGCGAACACGCCAATTCAAGGATTTCTGGAGTGCTTCCTAAGAGCATCCCTGAGTCTCCCTCACTCACTTCCTCCCACCCCAGAAATGCCTGTAGACACAGCTGCGACTGGCAGCATCCAGGCACACAAACACCCTTTTCTCCCAATGCTCTTGCCACTTAAAAAGCACAAAACCTCTCCAAAACTTCAGCCTTCCTCCTTCTCTTCAGACTGGCCCAAAGGCTTGGAGAAACAGGGTAATCTGCACAATCCCAGAACAGCCAAATGCTGCACAGCCTTTGGGGCTAGAAGGGGTGCTCCCTGCTCTGCCAACGTACCAGAACTGGTTCACCCTGGGCAGGGTGGTAATGGCGCGGTCCCAAATGTTGCGGGCATGGTTGACCTGGCGGTTCTTCATTTCCATCTCGGCATACTTCAGCCAGAGGGTGACGTTCCTGTAGTCCACATCCAAGGCACGCTCGTAGATGGAACGGGCTCTGGAAAACACGAGTACAGGGCCGGTGAAACGCGCCTCCAAGACTTTGGTGTGCCTCGGCGCGTGTCTAAAAAGGCTCATAAGAGACGCCAGCAGCCGCGTCGCCGTTACCTCTGGATCTCCTTCAGGCTTTCTTCCCATTGTGCGTACTTTATCCAGTTGCTGATGACAGTCCTGTTCTTTCTTATGTTATCTTCAAAGGTCTGAGGAGAAAATTACACCTGTAGGTGAGAAACCCTTCTGCAGACCCTTCACGTCGTAAATGGCTTATGGGCTCTTATTGTAACATAACAATACCCCGTATATAAAATGAGGTATTATTATTATTATCCTTCTCATTATTAAGAATTCCCAGTATCCTACACCTATGCAGCTGTGGTAACAGATATAACTCAATACAACATTGTAAAAATTGCCTAGCTGTTTATTATTTATTATACTATAAAATTGCTATTTATTTTTTTTTTTTTGTTCGTGTTCTTTTACGGTGGCTGGCCAGATGCTGGCGGCAATGAACAAAATGCCTATTAATTGTGTAAATAATTACCCTTTCGGTGTTCTGAACATGGGCACAGGGGAGATGGTGTTTGCCACTGGATTTTGTCAAACAACACCTCTGTAACTTGTAGGCTTTGATAAAGGGTAGCATGAAACAGCTAGGGATTTTAAAGAATTGGCATCCACCTGGAAAGCTCACAAGAAATATAGACTACGTCTTGCTTAAATTAAAAACAGTGGAATTTTAGTGCTTTATGTGAGTGTCGAGATTAAGCTTGGTTTTTTTTACCGTACCTTCCTCTTCCGGAGCTTATAGTCGTTTAGCTCTTCAACATCTGTGATCTTCTGCTGCGGAGGCGGTGGGAGAAGCTCGAGTTCCCTCTCCTTTGCCTCTCTCAGGAGCTGCTCCGCTGTGATCTGAACTTCGGCGGGTGCCTTGTTTTTCACCTGCAGGGCAAGCGCAAAGCGGGGCTCGGCTCACATTGTCTAACGCAGCACTGAGCGGGGAAATTTCCCCCGGCGCCTCGCTACGCGCGGTGCTGGCCGCGGGCGGGGCCGCAGCCCGCCGCGATCCGCCGGGACCCCACGGCCCGGGCAAGCGGGCAGCCGGGGGTCCCGGGGGGGTTCCCGGGGAGGTTCCCGGGGGGTTCCCGGGGGGTCCC
>VZRS01001346.1:0-86722 GCA_013398055.1 Ifrita kowaldi
CGCAGCGCAGCGCATGCTCCGGGCGGGCGGCTCCCCCCGCGCTCCGGGCCCGCCCCGCGCCCCGGCCTTTAAAGGCACCGCCGCCCCCGCCCCGCGCACCCGCCGCATCTTCAGGGACCGAGCGGGGACCCGCTGCCACCCCCGCGGGTGCGGCCTCCCGTTCTCCTCCTCTCTGTGTGCGAGGACGTGCTCGCGAACAGTTAAAGCTTGAAGGATCCTCGCTCGCTCAAAGCAAGAAGTAAGAGGGACTGAAAGACACTCCTGGAGGACACCCCCCAAGCAACCCTTTCAGAGTAGAATCGATGATGTCAGGTTGCTCCATGCCCCGAACAGCAGAGTTTTGAATGTCCCTATGGATGGAGATTTTGCAGCTTCTCTGGGTATGTACTTCGGTACTGGACCACTATCATGATGACTGACTCCACCATGTCAGTGTCATTCCAGGACCGGTGAGCCCCAGACTGGACACTGAACTCCTAATGCAGTTTCACAACTGCTGAATATATTGAGAAGAATCACCTTCTCCAACCTTCTGGCCACACTTGAGGTAGCAGAGGTCAGTCCGCCTCTGGCATTCTTCATCATAACCGCATACTGCTGAAATGCATTTCACCTGGATGTTTGCTGCAAAGCTGCTTTTGGGACAACCCATCCTGATACATGGAGTTACTCCTTGCCAGATATAGGACTCTGCACTTGCCTTTCTTCAAGACTTTCGTGCCAGCCCATTCTCCCACCTGTCAGTGGCCCAGCTCTTCAGTGTTCTCCAAGCTGAGATTTGCTGAGAGTGTATTCCATGCCTTTGCTCACATCAGTAGCAGAGACCTTACATATCATTTGTCAGAAAGATACAAATAGTAACACTCCAGAAGTTGGATGTGATGCAAATAACCACAACTGGTTTGAGCCTGATAGTTCAGTCTATTTTTCATCCACTGTACAGGTCTCCGTGATTCGGCTATAAGGATGCTACAGTTGATCATGCTGAAAGCCTGATGGAGTAATTTACCTGGGGTTAAACACATGGTGTCTGTTTTTAATAACCTTTTTGTCCTTTGTCTGCTTGGACATGGCTTCTAAAGGGACTTGGTCTGTAACTTTCCCAGGAAGAGTACTAGCCACATTAGTCAAACTGCTTGGTAGTTCTCTTGTGGATCTCCTTTTTGACGATGGGTACAGTGCTTGCTTTTTTTCTGGTCATTAGGGACCTTTCCCAGTGCCTTTCTGAAGATGACTGACTTTGCAGTAGCATCCCTCACCCTTGGAGAGATGAATGGCCTCATCACCCTTGGGTCTATCCCACTTAGTGCTATAAGCTTCTGCATATCCAACTGGTTTAAGTGCTCTCTGTCTTTACTACAGCTCATGCTTTCACTCAGAGACCCAGAAGACTAGAGGACAAACCTAATCCATAAAAGCCACGGCAAAGAGCCACTAAGTGCCGTGGTCTTCGCCACTAGTTTTCCTGCCTCATTGATCAGAGCCAAGTTTTTACCAAATCCTTCCTAGAGATCTCACTAAATTGTGATTGCATTTTGCATATTCAAATGTGTTTGTTAAGTAACTAGATGATCACAAATATCATTTGTTTTAGCAAGGAGGATGTGACAGCATTTGGTACTCTTGCTTGTCTCCTTCTTTAGCTCCATTAGTACTTTGCTTCAGACGCAGCTGTATGCAGATGAGCTCCCAAAATGACCTACATAAGGATGCTGTACAAATATTTATAGTGCTCTTGTATTGTGGCAATCAGAGATCATTTTTCCAGTACTGGTTCACAGTAAATGATGAAACTAGTAGCAGCTGGGGGCTTCCTACTTTTCTTTTGAGTGACTACAAGTTATACATCAAAAGAACAGCTTGGCAGAGAACATGATAAAGCACAGAGGGAAAACTCTCTAATGGAGTAGCATGACATGAGTGTAAGTGGCTGCCTCTTCACAGGGTGTTCTAGGTAAAGACATCAAAAAGGCCTGTGGAAAAGGCAACACACGATACAGTCACACCTGAAGGAAGGTGGATTCCCTTGGCATGTGAAAGACGCAAAGTCCAGTTAAGGGTGTTAGAAGGAAGCAAATACACATCCCCACATCATTTTGCAAAAGTGAACATCATATACTTAATTATGAATAGGTGTGCAAAGTGCTGCTGCATGGAAGAAGACAAGTGTAAAACAAAGATGGGGAAAGACGGATTTAATCAGTGAAAACATTTGGTTTTCTGATACTTACTAATGTGAGCATTCATAATACTCTTAAATTTTGAATATTTTGTGGTGGGTGGTCCTTTATTTGGGTAGTCTAAAAGTTTATAACGTTCCCAAATGAAAGTTTTCTAAACAAACAACCTCCCTATTTCTTTATTCAAAGCCAAATAAGTAACTAGCGCTTCTGTCTCAGGTGGAGAAGTTGTCTTTTGTTTAAAATCAGATGGCATTTGTTGAGTATAGATGCAAGCAAAACAAGCAAGATCAACACACAATAATTCACTCAATGAAACAATTAAAACTGGGGAAAGAGGAGTTCTGCTGATGATTACTGTTGAAAACTATATACACTGTTTCTGTTTCATTGTTAACATGTCCTGAGATAGAAGATAGCAGGAAGACATACAATGCCTAAGGAAGTAAGCTGAGCTTGAAAAGAGGCAAAGGATGAGAAATGACCTTCAGTGGGAAGTTCATTATTGGCTTCACTGGAGCCAAGGATTTCACCTTAAAAATGATTATGATTTCAAATATGTCAGGGACTTTTGTGGAAACTGTCTCTTTTCACAGTTCTGTGACATTTACCTTTTCTTATGAAGCAGCATGGAATCAATAGTTATCTGTTCCAGAAGTCCTGCTGCAGGCCTGTTTTCCCTACATCTTATGATTTCCACATCTTTCTCTCTATATACTTTACTGTCTGTCCAAAAGTGACAAGAACGCTCTCATTTTGGTGTTACTGATGAAGATCACAAACCAATGAAACTCACAAATTAATAAGGCATAAGATTCTGTTGTAGCAAAGAAAGAAGAGTTATCAAATGAATCAGCCTATTTCTCAAAAATCATAATATCTAACTTGCAAAAAACACTTCATGGGTGCCAGGATAAAAACCCTTATAAAATAAATTGCTTAATCTCTAGCAGAAAAAATATGATTAAAACCCTTTTCAGAGATAAAACAGTCTTTTAAAAAGTGCATGCAAATTAGAGTTATTTCTGCAAATTTAGAGGCAGAGATACAGAAGCAAGTTGCCTTTTCTTTGATACAAGGTAATATAAAAAGGATAATCATGAATAGCGGCAAATCAAACTACCCTTTGAGGAGCTGTTCACAGTTTTTGTGGAATTTTCGTTGCATCCGTTTGAATCCAAAATAGATCAGCACAATTCATAAACATTTATCTATTTTACATTGAGGCCATACATGGCATCTTTATCCCTGCAAAAAAAAAAAAAAAAAGAAAGGCACAGTATATTTGAAGTGATGTAACTTCATTCAGACTAAACACTGTGCTTTATCAGTAATGCAGTGCTTTCATCAGAGCCTGACCAGTTTGGTATGAAAACTAGATGCATCAGATCTCCAAAGGAGCCAGTCCAAGTTAGAGCTGAGTATGCAGAAGCAGGACAAGGACAGTAGCTCATCTTTTGCCAGTGCTGAGTCTGATCTGGGGCAAGGGAATCACAGTTAAGAGTGAATCTGCAGCACTAAAATGAGTGCTTGAAGTTAATTTACTGATTGACAACACTGAAGACATCCAATTTTCTCATCAGCAGGCTACTTAGTATAGATGTGCTCTTTACATTTTAGTTGAGAAAAAGCCATTTAGCGCATAGAAGTTGGAGAAATAATGCTAAGACTATCAGAAGAAAGGAAGAGGTCAGTAACACCTTGGCATGAACCAGCAAAATGGAAGAAACTTTTATATTTTAATAATATGCCTGGCACTGTGCCCAGACAAAAGTGAAGGAGGTAGAAGGCATGTTAATTGTTAGCGATTACCAGAGACTGTACTGATCAGTATCAAAAGAAGACAGAGGAAGCTAGAAGAGAAGCTAGAATTTGTGTAAACATATTTATAAAACTTTACGCATTAATGATTTTATATTATAACTTGTACAAATAATTAGCTAAATGTTTCAGTACTCCTATCCCATTTATCTACCTCATTTCAGAGATACAGAGACTGTGGAATTTAAAAGAGATGTCTAAGGTGCATCCAACAGATGTCTAAGGTGCATCCAACAGTTCAGTCCATCTCCTATATAGAATGAGCAATGCCTTGTAATGATAGGTCTCACCAGCAGGACTTCTTGTCCCACAAGTTCTAATTCTGTGTCAAAACTGTGCTTATCTACATACCAACCAAAGTTTGGCTAAATACTGCACAGCAAATGTTCTTCAAGGTCATGACTACTCTCCAGTCTCACCTGAATTACTATTCACCAAAACAACCAGTAAATGATGATAGCAAGGTAGCTTGCAGAGCATTGTGTGTTTTTGCTCTTCTATTCAAATACATATAACTCCTCTCGCTCTCTGCATATAATTCTCTGTTCCATTACTTTGTAAATGCAGGTTGAGAAACTAGTGGAATAGTGAGCTTCCCTGTTTCAAAAATCCTTCAAAACCCACCTCATAAGGAAAAAAAACACCCACCTAACCCAAAATTGAATATAGCATAAAAACTCCCAGGTAAGATAAAACTTCCTGGGCAGAATTACTTGCAGTATTCCAGAGTACCTGAATGTCTGGGGTTTTGGGATACCATGCACTCTGATACAATAGCATTAATGTTATAGCATCATTTTTAAGATTAAACAAATCACTTCTGAGAAGCCTCTGCAGGTATTTAGCCTCATTATCATCAGTCTAAGTGAAACAGGATTAGTATATGCACTTTACCCTACTGAATAGCCAGTGCATGGACACCTGGCTAAGTTCTCCCAGCAATCTCACAACCACATTTTCTAACTTAAACAAGGTCTGGCAACTGACTACAGCACAGCAATGCTGATATGCTCACAATATGAGCATAATATAGATTAGTCACAATGATAAACATCTAAAGTTTGTTTGCAATCCAAGTTTTCTACTACAAAGATGGTGATTTGCATCTTAAAGTGAAGAATGGGACAAAATAGCCACTAATCTCAAAGGCTGTATCCTAAACAGTGTGCAACAGCAATATTGTAGTTCTGTCCTGTTGTTCTCCAGTTGCTTTTTTTAATGAGTTTATTCACCTGTGGCAGTTGAGTCCAGCTAATAGTGGTATAGACATCACCACAAAGAGTTCAATTTTTGTTTGCTTATATGGTGAAAGAGTCATGTGTGTAATTACTACAGTTCAAACCGAAGGAAAAATGTAGGGAAAGATTTAAGCTATCATTAGCAGCAAGTTCTGATAAATCACATTAAAATAAAGAATTGGGTTTCCACCAGTCAGCATAACAGTGAGACCCTCAGGATCTTTCTCTTAGGATTTTAATTGGTAAGATAAGAGTGTTGAAAGTTCTAATTCCCCTAGCAGATATCTCTTTCATGCCAAGAAGACGGTAGGAAAAACTTCATAGCCTAAACAGAGGAAAGTCTCACTAGTGAAATATGTATTTAGATTATATGTTCAGGTCCTGCCTATGCCACAGAGAACAGGTTCACTTTAAACATAATGTTACATAATTTTTCCTTCTGAATGAGTCCAGCGAGGGGCAGGGGGTAGAGGGGAGTGGACATTAAGATTCATCAGGGCCATCAAATATAACTCTTTTGTATTACATGGATTTTAACTAAAATCCCTAAATATTGGCCAAGGTTACCATTTCTAAGGATAGGAGATTAAAGTTAAGCACCTGTGTGTTACTGTAGGGGCTCACAAGTAGAATGGTAACAGGAAAGCAGAGCACACAGTTCCAGTGGATACTGCCTGTTGCTTACCATGTATTGAGCGACGTGTTGTAGACCATATTAAATACACATTAACTAGGTTTTCTGGCACGAGCTACCAACTGTCTCCGTGATGGAATTAAAAGAAAAAAAATAAAAAATTTATCTTTGATCCTTAGAATGGGCTCTGAATACTCCTCATTTCAGGTAAAGTAAACAACAGTCTTTATCCCAGAAAGTATATCTATTCAGGACTAAGAAAGTTTACCCTTCTCCAGAGATACGTACTTGGAGGCTTTATACTCTTGACACTAGAAATAGCTCCTCACTTATAATGACACAAAACCAGTCATACATCCCAAAAGCCTCAATTTTTCTTTTAGTCCAAAAGCAGTTTTAGAATCAGTAAGCAGTAACCTCTGGAGGTCACCTGGATCAACCAGTTTCTCAAAACAAGGCCAATATACATTAAGTTGCTCAGAGAAACTTTCAGTAAAATGAAGTATTTCCAGGGACAAAGATTTAACTCTCTGGGCAACCCTACGTCTAATCAGAATTTCTTTTGTTGCAACTTGCCTCAATTACCTCTTATCCTTTCACTGTGCACCTTGGGGAGGAGTAAGGCTCTATTTCCTCTATCTTCTCCCACTAGGAACTCAAAGATGGTGATAGGATTCGTCAAGAGCCTTCTCTACATAAAGCTGAACAAACCTTTCTCACAGCCTCTCCTTGGAGGACAGTTACTCCCATTTCCTAACATTCTGGGCAACTCTGCACTGGACTTATTCCAGTTCGTCAATCTCTTTCTTATGCAGAGGAACCCAAACCTGGCCACCACACTCCAGATGCAATATTACAAATGCTGAGTACAAAGGAATAATCAGTTCCCTCAATTTCTTGGCTGTGATACAGCCCAATATACTGTTGGCCATCTGAAATGAAGGTCTCTGCACAAATTCCTCCTGAATTTCAATAGGTTCATGTCTGCCCATTCCTCCAGGTGGTCGACATCTCCTTGAATGCCAGCCCTACCACAGAGCACATTGACCTCATCTGCCGGTTTGGAATCATGTGCAAACTTGAGGGTCCATTCCTTCTCCTCCTCCAGATCATTGATAAACATATTAAACAGGATAGCAATCCAATTGGCCAAAGCATGACCTACGTATTGTACATTTATATTGGGTATTTTCATTCACCACCTTCTCCTTCATTTGTCTAGAAATGGTTTACAAGAGGACTCACTCCATGATTTTTCCAGGAACAAAGGTGAGGTTGACCTGCCCTTTGTTTAGTGGTATCATTTTTGGTTCTTTTTGAAGATGGTTGTAGCTTTTTCTTTTCGCCAGTCATCAGGGAACTCCCCCAGTCGCCACAACCTTTCAAGGACGCCTAAGACTTACCTCATATGACATTGGCCAAATCTCTAGGTACTCACAGATGCATCCCTTATAGTCCTTTGGATCTGTATATATTGAGATTACTCAGATCACTGACTTTATCCTCTTCCACTGTTTGACCTACCTAACACCATCTGTACCTATCCAAGCAATGTTTCTAAATTCCTCCTTAGCCTGCTCTCACTTCTACTTCTATAAATGTTCTTTGTGCACTGGACCCCAGCCAGGTCCTTGTTTAACCAAGACAGTCTCCTGATATATATACTAATTTTTGTGAGTACTAGGATGGATCATTGTTTTGTTTCAAGGAGACTGATCTTAAAAGATCTGCTAACTTTCATGAGCTCCTTTGCCCTTCAGTACTGCTTCCCACCAGATTATGCTTCCCACCAGATTATACTTCCCAGTTCTCTGACTAAGCTGAAGACTACATTCTTGAAATTCAGGATTTGTGTTCTGTTGCTTGCCTTCCTCAGGAATCCCCTCAGGATCTTGAGCTCTGCAATTTCATGATCACTGAACAAGCCTGCCTGTCACTGACTGTCACATCCCCAACAAGCTCTTCAGAGGCTTTGAATGTCCAGGGAAACATCACCTCTACTTGTCACACACAACATTTGTATTATGAAGTCATACGCGACAACCTCCAGTATTTTCTGAGATCGTGTCCTGTTGTACTGCCCTTTTGTCAGGTGTCAGAGAGGTTTAAATACCCCGTGAGAAGCAGAGTCTGTAATACAAAGATTTTAGTCAAGTGTATAAGGAAGGCTATCCACTTCTTCATTCACATTCAGAGGGTCTGACATTGTTCCTGCCACAATGTCATGTTTACTGGCCTCTCCTCTGACCCTGACATGCAAGCTCTCAACTACACTATTGCCCATACCACAGAAGAAGTTCCCACATTCAAGCTGCCCCTTTGCATCAGCAGCAATTCCCTTTCTCCTTACTTTTGTCTTCTTAAAGACTTTCTTTCCATCCATCTCAGCAGATCAGCCACACAAGGGATCCCACTAAATCTCACAACGTTCCAGGGATCTCATGAAGTACACAGCTACTCCTGCCCAGGCCTTTCCTCTTCAGCAGAAGGATTGAGAATAAAACCTGGACTCCCATGCTGTCCACCATTGCCCCCAGTTGCTCTTGCTAGCCTCAGGGTCTTTCCTGGCAGTGCCATTCGTGCCCATGTGGATAAGCACCCAGGAATGCCTAATATCTTTCTCTCATTTATCATAGTTCTAATATCACACAGGACATCCTTCATAGTATCTAGTACTTGAAAACACAAAGTACCATTGGTTATGCAATACTTATCACTGCCATGTGCAACTTTCATTACACTCTTACAACTTCTGCAGCAGTACATTTCCACATGGTATAATCCCAGAAATAATATAATTTCAGAAAGAGAGCTTCTCTTATTAAACCTCTAGTGCCTTCACAAAGATAAAAAATATGTTTATAGTTTGTTGCCTATATGGCAATATTTTATTTTAATGAAGTAAACAACAATGAAACTCAGTATAGTCGAAAACCCTGAAGTTTACAATAATCAGAATATTTTTCTAACTCTTACAATTCTACTTTCTTCAGATAATTAAGCACGTTGCAGTGGCTTGTATCATCAGGCAATGTGGTAGTCACTTTTTTCCTCAACAAGTTGCTAAACCTAAAAGATGATCCACAGCTTAAGAAACCAAGACTTCCTGTTGTTAAAGAGATTTTTTTATACCTGTAGGTAGCCACTAGGAGTTAATCACTTCTAGTGATTAACTGTATACCGCTGTGTAGGAGGCTTTCTTATCTATTATATGGGAACAGTGACACATCTTACTCTAATAGTGGTAATTAATGGTTTTAAGAATTTAAAAACTCACATACTCTAGTCGTGAGGTCCATAAAAGTATCTCATGATTTCCTGTGATTAGCAATTCACAACTTCATCTGCTCGCTGTGTCTTTACTCAGGGAGCAATTGAGTGTTCATATATGTGTGCACTGATGACACATGCTTGGCCCTGCTACTGGGTGGACTTCAAACAGGGAACCACAGCAGTTTTAACTCTAGTGGAGTGGGACAAAAATTCCCTTGGGTCCTAAGATCCACTTCTCTTAACAGCTTTTGCACTCTGTAAATAAGCATTCAGATTTTCAGAGACCTTATCATCATTTTCACACAAAGCAATTGGATTCTGGAGTAGGATTTAACTAAGTTAAAAGGATTCCTACATTTAAGTACCCACAAACAAACTCTACATGTGAGCTGAGTGAGTAGTTGGGTGAGAGCCAGCCCACAAACCATTAAGGTGGAATCAGGTGAACAACAGATAGGATGCAGTTGCATAAACATGTTATATGCTACTTAAGACTTCAGCTGCCAGTACAGAGAGAAAGAAATATTTTATAAGATCTATAATTTTTTTTATAAAATCTCAGTCATTTCTGCCAGCCCTACCATAAGGCACATTAAATGGCATTACATACCTGCCTGTGGGCACATAACTTAAGGGAGCACTGCATACCTCATAAAGTTAGACAGCTTTGTGGGAAGCCACAGAGCAGGCTTTCTTGAAATTTAGATGTCCCCATGTCTTCAGCTGAATCTCAGTTTTAGTGTGCACTTGAAAGGTAAAGTTTATAAGCCTTTCCTAAGTGCTCTCTTCCTTTACAATACAAGCCCCTGGCTGACAAATCCAGTGCAAATAACACCTGCAGTTAAGACCCAGAATAGTTTCTAAGCCTCACAGAAAAATCTTTGTAACAGCTTGAGGCATGGAGGAAGAGGAGTGTGAGAACTGTTTCAAATGCTATTTCTAAAAAATGACCAAGCCATTTGTAGGCCTGAAGAAGTACACTTTTACAGATTTGTTGAAATGTTTGCAGATTCACAGAATGCCAGACTGGCTGAGGTTGGAAGGAACTTTTGGACCATCCCATTTAAGTCCTCTACTCATGCAGGGCCACCTACAGCTGATTGCTCAGGAACATGTACACGCAGCTTTTGAATACTTCTAAGGATGGAGACTCCATTTCTCAGATTCAATGGAATACTGCTAAAAAATTTGTTGTTTTGCAATAATATAGCACCAAAGCTACAAATATGCCTGTGAGCTAATTCAGCTACAGGGTTTTCCAAAGCATCACAACCAAAAAAAATACAGTCACCTTAGAGATTATAGAACAGCAGCAAGCACACTATGAATGTAAATATCCAGCCCATTTCTCTTACCAGCTTTACTGTTAAATAAAGTGTAGTAACTAGCTGAAAAAAATAACTCATAAAGAGTTTTAAATTACTAGTATAAACTAATTCAACTTAAAATAAACCTCACCCACTTGGGCTTGGCTATTTTTTTTCTATTGCATCCATTGATTTTAACATCTCAGATTAACTCTCACCACCTGAAAGAGAATTTCCACTTTAACAGAGGTCATTTATATAGCACAGAGATACTCGGAGTTGTAGCAGATTTAATGAAGTTTCTTAACAATTCCTGAAGTCCTTTGGACTAATTCACACAAAGAAATTCTGAAGATACAAAAACAGATGAATCTACAATTTCATCTAAAACAAGCAAATATTCTGTCCCACATGGATCCTCTCCCTTCTTTCATCTCATCTTTCCTCTTCCCCTGCCCTGAAGTATCTTCAAGTCATCATTTTGTCTATCTATAATTCCCTTAACACCTGTACTACATTTACAAAAATAAAAGTAAAAATAATCAGCTGTAACTCAGAAGGCAGACAAAAGAATCAAAGAGCAGCTGAGCACTCCCCACGGGTTCTGATGGGAGAGGTGGAGTATGACCTAACTTGAGTTCTCAACTTTGCCCATTATCCCAGTGTTTTTGATAGTCTTATGATTGTAGAGAAGGCAGAAACATTTTATCATTAAAATAATGGATTTATGCAAAGATTAAGAGGAAATATGCACCTGCAACTCTATGCTAAATAAATCAATGTTCTCTCTTTTCCTTTATATTCTTTTTTTTGACCTAGAAAAGTGACTTTGAAATCTAAGATTCATCTTTGTAAAGTATGATCTAGATGCTTTTTAGGCCTTTCACTGGGATACTTTCTGAGTTTGCCTGCAGCAAAATATGGAAGAAGAGCTCTATAAACTCAAATGTTTTCCTCTGTGTTAAGAGGAAACTTAAGAGGTAACTATCTCCCAATATCATTTACAACCCAAAATTTCATAGACAAATTTTAGTACAGCAATGTCTGCTATTGACTATGCTCCCTGGACCTAAAAATCCACAAAATGAAATTGAATTAAGGAAATATACAACACAGCCAAGATTTTCCACTCATTGACGATATCTCCTTCCAGAAACAACTCCAGAGCAATAAATCAAAACTCTTAAAAGACCAAGTCTTAACAACTGCCAACACTGTCAGGTTTGAACTTATAGCTATTTCTGTATTCTTATCTTTCCGTAATCTTGACTCAGTTCCTCCCTAAGGATTAGCTGCATTTTAAAATTTTATTTTATTTTTTCAAATCCCTTCCCATTTAAGTCCCTTCCTAACTCCTCACCAGAAGTTCCTGACTCACTTACTTGCCTTTGGTAAATCTATGAAGTGCTGAATTATTCAGCTGGTCGAAATGTTTTTTCTGCTATCATGAGGATCACACAAGTACAAGAGGACTACCACCTTGCCTTATTTTTTGCATTTTTGCCCTAAATGCATAGGACATCAACTGAGAAGGTATTTATTCTCATTAAAAAAAAAAGCAAAAAAAACCCCAAAAAAACCAAACCAAAAAAAAAAACCGAAAAAACCCCAAACAAACCTGAGACAAAAGCCTAGTTGCTAAAAACCAGTATTTTTGGACAAAACCCTGTAGGCATAAGCATAAAATTTCCCTTACAGCATGAACAGGCTTATATAAAACATTAAAATAAGAGTTTCAAAGTCCAGCTCAATTTTAAACGCTTACTGTTTTCGCTTGGCATCTATTGATCTCTATTTGAGAATTTTTATTTTATATCTACATTTAAGAAAAATTTCTGTAAATTAATTATAAGACATCTAAAGCTTCATGCCTTTAATAATTTTTTATCAAAACTTTTTATCAAAATTTTCAGCTCACATTTACTACTTAAAAATTAATAAATGGCAAGTGTAGTACCTCTTCACCAGGTATTTTTAAGAAACTAGAAATTTCTAGAATTAGTAAACATCTTCAGCAATGAGGCTCACAGGACTTTCCAAAAAGATCAAAATAACTTACTTGAAACTAATTTTAAGACCATTTTTCCTATGTACAAGAAAATTTAGCAATGCAAAACAGTAGCATTTAGCTATGTGACTAATTTGATAGTTTCCTTCCCTGTACACTTATACAGAGTATTACACAACAGTTAAGACTGCAATAGTTAGATTGAAGTTATTTTTCTTGTTTTTACTCCCATCTTTGAAAATTGTTCCTTCTTTCTCTTTTTCCTTCCTCAGGTAGACATTTGAAATAAAATTATTTCACTGTTCATGAACACCTCTAGGAAACACCACTCTCCACAGCATGAAGTTTCTGTTAAATTTTTTGTGTATAGGTTGTATTCATGACATTCTAAAGCTCCTCACAGAACTCCTGATACCACTGATCAAGAACACAGCCAGAAAAGGATAATCCACACAAGAATCAGAAATTTTAGCATAACCCTAACAGTTTAGTATGTGTTTCTAAAATACTAAGAAAATAAACTAGATTATCTCTCCTGTTGAAACAAGCAAGAAAGACATACAAGCAGTTTTTAATTAGAACTTCTTATCTACTATTAACATATTTTATAAAACAATTAATTATGGTGACAGACTATGTTATATAATACTGCATTTCCCTTTAACATATTATATGGTTCTATGAAAATAAAAATTATTTGTGTGGCTTATCTCTTTTCTAGCATGTGATTTTTATGTATCCATGGAGACTTTTGGTATGTTTTTAAGGAGTAAGCAACTCATAATAATATTCTAATTTTTACCACTTTGCTAGAAGTATCTTTCTTACCATAATTCAAAAAAAATTGAGATCAACAGTACTATCATTCAGGAATTCCACTAGGGAGATACAAAACAAAAGCTGAGTTAGTCGCTGCTAGTAAATAATCCAGTAGTGATGGTTTTTTGTTTTTTTTCTAAAAAATTATAGCTGGTACTTAAATTCACAATTCAGTATGGAAAAATCTGCCCAACATGGAAAATTATAAGTAATGAAAGAGTTGCTTACCTTGAACTTCAGCTTTCCTTACCATCTTTCTTTCTTTTTTTTTTTTGTTTTGATATCCAGGGGCTCCAGAAAGCAGCAGAATGAGAATTGCCTGTGTCCCTGCGAATGTCCAGAGCAAAGAGGTTAGTCTGTGTTATATTAGTCTCTCTAATCTCTTCATATCCTCCCTGGCGTAACTGAGTATTTCGTGTAGCCCTTAATACTGAACACAGACTGCAAAATCAGTGATTCCAACTCAACATAGCAAGAGAGTAATTCAATTCCACATACTGTTTTATAACATAACCATCTTATATAAGGTTTATCTTATCCAAGATATTTTTATTTAGAAACCCATTACTTTCAGAGCAGGAATATATTAGTGTTATACCTTACTCGATTATGTATTTTTTAAAATAGTCCTTTATAATTTAGAAAACTGTCAGTAATATAATTAATGAGATATAGGCAGCAGTGAACAAAAAAGATACAAAGCACAGCCAGTCTTGATCCAAAACCCATTTGCCATGTGCCCAACTCACACACACAAACCCAACTCTGGACAGCTGCCAGTTCACACATACTTTTCCTGTCTGAGCTGGGGTCTAACGCTCCCTTCTAACTCATAGACACCATTCCTCAAGCAAACTGAAGGGCAAGGTGGGATTTCTCATTTAGTTAGCAACACATTTGTGCAGACTGGTTTTTATCAGTGTGGTATTTAAAAAAAAAAACGTTTTAATGGCTATACAGCTAGTAAAATCTAGTTGTTTCCTTCACAATGACTTCCCCAAATTACTTGGTAATTTCTGCAAATTCTTAAATGTATCAAAGTGGTAACGATTTTTAATATATATATTAATATATAATTTTAATATTCTAATATTTTTTACCCTCTTCATTAAGTTCTCAGTCAGTAGAATTGAAAAGAACAAACTCAAAGCGTAACTGGAATGAGCTGACCTAGGCATGATTTCTGCCGGTAGACCAAAGCAGATTACATCACATGAGGATTATAGATTAAGATTACTTTGCTGATTCTGTGAATGTCTATGAAGAGCTCAGATTTTTTTCTTTCTTTTAACGTTTGGGGGGGCTCCTTCAGTGTTTCTTCACATGTATAGTTTCGTCTGTGCATTTGCTATATCATATTTTAAGTGAAATGAAAACTAGCGTGACAGCTGTTTACTTCTTCCAGCTGCCCTCGTACACATCCATAACAGACATGACCTCTTCTAGATGGGTCTTAAGAAGCTCCTATAGACAAAAAACCAGACAGTGCTGGGATGAAAGTCCCCAACATAAGATTCAAATGAAATATCTTCTGTTTCCACTGTGACACAAAACTGTCTGCATGACCAGTCCCTAATCCTTTAGAGACAGCTTTCCTATTGCCAAAATACCTTTAAAGTCTCATGCTGCTTTATACTATGCTTCCATATACCCCTATGTACACCTGTAGAAAATAAAAAACTTGCACTGCAGACATGTGCAAGTAAATTATCCATTAATATATAAAAAATCCCATTTAAATATTGCAAAAATTCCTGTAAAATTTTGTAGTATTTTCCCTGATCTCATAATCACATGGGTGAAGCTTATCTTAGACCGCTACAGTGTTGAACTACATATTACAATGTTGGAGTACTTTTGGTTTGCTTTAACTCTTGTAGTGGTCTGTGTATTCCACAGCCACGTGCAAAATAAATTATGTATTAAAATTATGTATATTGGGCAAGGGAAATGTCCTTGCTGTCTGCAAGAAACAAGTCTTCCAAATCATTACACTGCATTCATTATCAATATCATGTTTTAACACGGTTCAGCAGCTGAGTAATAGTTTGAAGAAAGTTTCTGATAGTCCATCATTATTCATACCAGGTAATTGATTAGTTGTCTCCACTGACTGAAACTACCAACTTTGGATTGGAATGCTGAAACTTTAGGTGGCATGTTTTCACCTCAACAGTTTGCTGGCCAGTTTCTGCTGTTTATGTTGAAACTAGTAACTTTGATTTGGTTTTCAGGATCTGCTGATTGCCTGTCTCTGGAGTTTGTATAAGGGGGTTTTTGCATTTCCCTTGACTCAGGTCTGGATCAATAGCAGAGTTCAGCATGAGGGAACTGCCACCTTGACACTTTCTGATTCGCTGTGGTAGCAATCAAGTCTGTCACACTTTGCAGAGTCAAAGCAATTTTCTTCAAGTCTCTCTCTTCACTGCAATGGCTGTAAGAGATCACTAAGACAAGTAGGAAAAGAAACTCCCAAATTATGAAATCAAGAACAGAAATATTAAGTTTCTGTCTTCAGCTCAGAACTTTTGTTATTAAATTTCACTTCCCATGTGCTTTTATTGTACACGAACAGTAGAAAGGTCCCATTCAGAAATGTTAGATCTGCAAACACAAAATATCCAGTATCTCCAAACTTCTAAAGACTTTGTGTAAGCAAAAGTAGTTCAGAATCACCATATAGTCTATGTAACTTTATCCAAGAAATTTAACTTCAAAATTAACGTATCTGCTCATTAAAATATGGAAGACAGCAGGTCTAAACAGAAAATGCTGAATTCTGTTACAATGAAGCTTATTGTGACATAGAGTGAATAATATTCAGAGTGGTATCCACACTTTTTAAACTATTTCCATCAGTTCTAAAGGCCAACTTCCTCCTCCACACCTTATAGACCCTTATTTTCCTTAAATAATGTAATATAAATGTAAATAATATTTTTAAAAGGAATTGCGTAGTTTATTTTCAATGTCCTACAGACCTGTCATACACACACATACATACAGCAGAAGTACAAACGGGGTCAGGGGTCAGGGAAGGGTCACTCCAGCCACCAGAGCAGGTCTTCCTGGCAGCCCAGGGAGGGGATAACGCCAGAGCAGATATCCACACTGCAGCCCATGGAGGACCCAACAATGGAGCCAGTGAATATTCCCTGAAGGAAGGACCCACACAGGTACAGGCTCCTGACAAGAATTTGGCTGGTGCTGTCATGACTGCTCCCATACTGGGACAAGTTTTTCTTGAAGGACCTATGGGTTTACCAGGCTGTTCATTTTATAATTATATAAATTGTAATTTTTTTTATATATGTATATAGGTATATACATATATAGTATTATACATTTCAGCTCTAATATCTATGATGAAAGTAAACAGGAAGATCTGTCAAGTGTCTGGTATCTGAATACAAGTTTTCTGTTAGTCTTAGAAATATGAAGAGAAATTCTGTGTATGCAAAAGTTGTTCCACATTATCTCAGTGTTTGTCTTAACCTTTCTGCAAAGTAATGTGACAGGATACAGATGGAGAGAGAATAAAAGGTTAGAGTCAACTGCTACTTTTCTGCCTCGACAGTTAAAAAAATCCTTTCCAATCCAAGGTAACTATTCCTCCACCTTCACAAGAAACAGTGATTACTCTATCTTTGCACTTGAACTAAAGAAAATCTCAGCAACCACCTTCATTTCCATCCTCCTGTATGTTGCCTCATATGGTATTTTCCTATTCTTTATTAGAGTGGTTTTGCAAGGAGGTGTTTTTATTCCTGAAAAGTAGGGGGTCATTTGGCAGAAAGAGCCTTCTAGAATACCCTTTAGTGTTTTAAGGTTAGCTGTGATAAAATTGTTATATTACTTCAGCAGAAAACTGCAGAAAACAGATATATGGTCTCTTTTGCAGACCTCTGAGGAAAATAAGCTATTGTTTCTCTTAGTTATATGCATAAAAACACTAATGAGTATCTCGCCTGAACAATGCTGCTTCTTCATGATGGTCCAAATATCATATTAAAAAAAATAATATTCATTGATAATGTCTTCCAAAGATATCTCAGTTAGGAATATAGCTTAACATTTAAAGTGTGGTATTTCCTTGCCAACATATGAAGCAATAAAGCTGGTTGAAACATTTCAGAATTTTGATAATCAGAACAAGTGAAATAAAATTTCACACTTCAACCACCTTAATGTCTTTAAGTTTTATATATTTTTATCTAAATATTAATTTTCCACTTTTATTATTAGTTCAGCAAGACTGACTACCATACATCCATTGAAGCTATAAAACATAGGGAATGAAATTATTATCCTGTTGAAATTAGTCCTTTTTATCATTAACTTGTGAGCATGCAGTAATTTTTCTATTGCCTCCTCATTTTAATCTTCGTTCTGCTTATTTAGGATAGGAAGTATGTAATGACATAAGCATAATACACATGCGATTAACCTAAATTTTGAAGAACTTTGGAAAAAAAAGTAGTTCATACCTTTCTAATTGGTTATTTCTATATTTCTAGCATCCATTCAGCCTACAGACATGACTTTTGCAAATAATTCAGAATCATAAAGACATTAGTATTTATTTTTAAACATCCATCTGTAGTTTTATTCTTATAATATGTCTCAATACTTGAACTTAAAAATCAGAAAAACGCCAGCAGACATCTCTGCAAATTTGAATGGTGCATTTTCTTGCATGCCCTGTATCACCAAATGCTTCCTAATTAATGGCAAAAATAGAAAACACAGACCCTGTATGTACTAGCAAAATAAGGCTGATTAAATGCATTCATTTCTCGAGCGCTGAAACACTTAACAGTTAGTTGGATTGACATCTTCCCCGAAGAGACACACCAGCAGGTGGCTTTTGAATTCAGTAGAAGTCTACAACTGCAAATCATTGATCAGTGAAAGATTCCACTGACTCCCTTTAGTCCTGCATCAAGACTTACACTGTCTGAACTTGATCATGATTTGTGAGTCCAGGTACAGAGCCCAGCAGCCATGGACTATCCCCATGCACTCAGTCCATGGAAGGAGTCATAATTTATAAAGTGATAAAACATCAGATAATTCTGGTACAGGAGAAACTATTATTTTTTCCTCTGAAGCACACAGGGATCTGTTCAGTAACCTTATAACCTCAGCCCTAAATGAAATCACACAGTTTTGAGGAATTAGTTATGAGGCAACTTCCACCATAGATTACAACACATTGATGCCATGGGACTGCACCAGAAGAGATGCAGCTCAAATTGTGAAGCACTTTTATGCTCAGCCACAATCCTATTTCCTGCCCTCGAGCTTGAAGGTGGAACTTTGCCTTTTATATCTTATATAAATCACGTTTCCTTCCATTGCCTGCAAGCTTGCTAGACATTTCCAGAGGCATAAACAGAAGCAAGCCAAAACAACTGCTTATGCTGTTAGTACAAATGCTTTTCCTTTCTCCAAACATTTTAACTCCTCATTAACAAACTCTTTTAAAAGATCCCATTCTCTCTTCCCAAAAGTACAAACATATTTATGACTTATTTTAATATAACTTTGATTGAAGTTTCATATAGTGGAGAAAAATTCTGTAAAAGCAGTTTATTATCTTGTTCCTAATACTTTGGGCATTTTTTTTTTACCTGTGACTGTCAAATTCAACATGCCTTCTGTAAAAGTATACACTGAGTTAATCTCAGGAGTGGCTCCATTTCTTGCACAGCTATCCTACTTTTACTATACTATTAGAATGAAGAAATTAAAGTTTTTGTTTGCCCCAAAATGTAGTAAAATACACGGAATATTCCTAGACATGATTGAGAGATTCATCTGGCAAGTTCTGGAGAAAATATATGACTTTCTTCAGCTGTGGAGATAGAATGTTCCCAAACTCATTACTGTTAATTGTCTTGTAGTTATAAGTGACAAGAAAAGTAATGCTGTTTCTAGGGCTGCATGGTCATCTGTGAGAACAGGAGGTTCAGTTCCTTAACACTGATGAGAGAAATGATGGCAAACTTTAAAAAAAAAGAGTCCCTTAGAGCTCTACCCTTTAGAAAAGAGCATAGATTTGACTGGGTCTCAAAAGTTCACTGTATTCAAAAGATATTTTTGTCTGCTTCATTGTTTTTATGCCCCTTTTTTATACACTTTGCCATGTTTTTCAACCTTTCCTCCAACTGAACTATAATTACTGGAAATATTTCTTATAGTTACACAGCTTTCTAAAAAGGACACCAAATGTACTACTGTTTTTATAAGAACATCAATCTGCTATATAATGAACACTGTTAGCATGGAAGAGGGAAAATGAAGTCTTCAGGGAGCATCAGGAGGAGAAAAAAGTATTTTAAAAGCAGATTTAAGTTGCTTATTCCGAACTCCACTCAAAGGTCACAAGTATTTAACTTCAATAATCTAATGATACAAGGGTAAAATGCAGACAGAAGGAAAATTTCATAAAGAACAGGACGGGTTTGTTTGGTTTTTTTTACCTTAATAAAGAGTTTTTCTTGCAGGTACTTTACAGCTGTAATTAATTATTTACCTTGTCCTTTACAGCACAGTACAAACAACCCCTTGCAATTTTGATTATCTAAAGAAATTACTGATATTACTGTCACCTTGTGCCAGGGCTTCTCCTTCTCTGATATTGCCATGCTTTTCCCTTGAGCTGTGTTCCATTGCAGGGCACAGAAGTGCTAACTGCTGACAGAGGTCATGCTGGCTGCATTAGATAGAGAGTTCGTGCAGAAGTTCTCACTGCAACACAACTATTCACATGACTATTTTTTTATTTAGTTTTACAGTTAAGGCATTGCATACAGTAAATGGACAGTTGTGCAAAGTTTGTTAAGAAAATTTTCTAAACGCTACTGTTGCTTATGCACAGGCAGACAAATGTTTTAAGTATTCAGAGAACAGTCCATAAGCACACAGATGTCAACATCAGTAAAAGAAAAATTAGTACGGCAGATAAAGTAAATTTTACACCACTCACAGCCCAAACAGCAATTAATACTGTCTCAAAAAAATCTGATATACGAGTTGACTTCTTCCTACTTGTGTTCCTATTCTTTATGGTAATTCACAGAACAAGAATGACATCCAACACTGTTCCTATTGTGGAGAGGTTAGTTAAAACAGGGTTTTTAGTACTTTTGATAATACAAGGTGGCGAAGAAGATAGGAAAAGGCCGGGTCTTCAGAAAGAGATGTAAAGTTTGTTTTGAGACTTTGCACAGAGAAGATGATGCGGTATGCAAAGAGAAGAAATCAAAACCAGCAAATTACACGATTCTGGTTGAAGTTACTTGCTTTTGGGTTGAAAGCATTGCCTTTGCTTTTTGGCCTCCAATGTGACTTTCAAGTCTAGTTTCCATGTATATAATATTGCTGAATAAAAGTTTGCAATGGTAATGGTTTATTGCTTCTAGTAAGAAGCAGTAAAAAGTTCATAAAAGGCCAGAGCAAAGGTAAACTTAACTCTAACGCCCAGGCAGCACAAGACATAATTTTTGAGAAAGGTTTGCAGTTTTGTCTCTTGTTTGCTTTTTTCCTTTCCTTTTCCTTTTCCAGTAAGGCACATGGGAGAGAATGGGTAAGGTGCACTGAACAAGAGAATCAAAGGAATGACCCTTTGTATGTGTTCAGCTGGCTATGAGTAGGTATTTCTTTTATCTGTAAGTTACCAGGGGCCACATCTTCTACGCCATATGAGCACCTGTACGTCAGTAGGTAAAAATTACATTTTCTAAGACATAGCAAGTAAGATGCCTAACTAATAGTGATTTCAGCCTGCTTCTCAGGCTAGCCCCTAAGAGAGTAGGGGAAAAAAAAGGAGGGGGGGGGGGGGGGGAAAGGGGAAAGGGTGGGAATGTATCAAAGATCTTTCTTTAAACGTGGGATTAAAAAGAGAAGATGACCATCAGTGTAAAGGACACAGAAAGATAATGTGGTTGTCATATTTCAGGCTACTAACAGGAGACCTTTCCTGCAGGTCATTAGTTTTTACCTCTCTGTACACAAATAAAACCATACATGCATTTCTTTTTACATTTCTCTCACACATTTCACTGTCAAGAGTAAAGAAAGCAAGGTTACACTCCACCTTTCATCCATCAAATTACTTTACCATTCCAGAACCTTTTCGCTCCTATAAATGTTCATACTGAAAAAAAGGAGGTGTATATCTTGATAAATTGATGTAAAAGTGTATGAGAAAGAATGAGTTTTCCAGTCCAGATTAACCTAAATTTTCTACTGATAAGAGACTGAATTTTCATTTTCCTTAGAGGCTGGGTGCATCTTACCTATCTGGGTCTCAGTGAAATATCTGAGATAGTGCCACACTGGTGAAAATTGGATAAGATTGAGATATATGGGTTTGTGGAGAACTGGAAGGCAAGAAATATGGAAAAGCAAAGTGAAGAGCAGAACAAGCTTGGGGAAGGCTTACAAGTAGATCTTTTTGAGAACTGGTCATGAGGTTAATCTTTTTAATATGCTATCTGATGTCCTTGGCACAAAGTGGAAGAGTGGGTTAATGAGATTCTCTGATTAAAAAGAATTGGAGTCATCATCTGTACAGAAAAGAATTGAAAATTCTCTTCCACACAGGAAAAATTGGATGACCTTGAGGATGGTAATAATAGAAATGAAGTGAAATTCAATAGCTTGTGAACTTAAGGCTAAACAACAGGAATTGATGCCACAATATAGAGAGTGAGTCTGAAATAGCAGAGGAAAAGAACATGGGTAAATATATCTGTTACAGGATGACTAGAAATCATTGATGCAAGAAAGTTCTGAAAAACAGCAAAGACAATCTAAAACTGTTTCAGGCTTTATATTTTCAGTAAAGAAAGAAAATTTTTAATGTCATTATGAAAGACCTTACTCCCATCTGCAATACTGGTTATAGCAAGTATGGTAATTCTGGTTCAAGAGAAAATAACTTGATGAAAAACAGATAAAAAAGTCAACCAAGAGTACCACAAAGCCTGTTTTAGGTGTTGGTGTTCAATGAGTGCAGTTCTTTAAACTCTGGTAAAATGGAGGCTGGAAAAGGGATATGATTGTGTGCCCTTTCATCAGACAAACAACCACACTGAAGGCAACAAGCCACAGGACACTGTTGACACAGGAGAAATGATATGCAGTCCTTCAGGTCACAAGCCTTGCCAGCAAAACTGCTCCAGGGTGGGCTCCTTTCTTCAGGGGTCCACAGGTCCTGCCCCAGTGTGGGCTTCCCACAGGATCACAGCCTCCTGGGCCCCACACCTGTTCCGATGTCAGGTCCTCCACGAGCTGCAGGACACAGCTGTCCCACCATGGTTTTCCCCCACGGGCTGCAGGGGAATCTCTGGTGCCTGGAGCACCTCCTGCCCTTCCTTCTGCTGATTCCTCTGTCTGCAGGGCTGTTTCTCACATATTCTGACTTCTCTCTCCAGCTGCAATTTCTCCTGCACAGTAACTTTTTCCCACTACCACCATCACTGATGGGCTCAGCCTTGGCCAGCACAGGGTCCAGCTTGGAACTGGGTGGCTCTGGCTCTGTTGGACATGGGGAAGCTTCTGGCAGCTTCTCACAAAACCCATCCTGTCTACCAAAACCTTGCCATGCTCAACAAATGCAGACCTAACATTAATATTTTTATGTTCAAATGTTGATATTTAATGCTTATGAAACATAAACGTGAACAATTTTTGACCCAAATATAAAACAATTAAAGATTTATACATTTCCATGAAAATATCCATTGCATGAATTTCTGCTTGAACAGAAGCAACTGTTTATGTCATGGCACTCAAAGTAGGTATGCCACACATTAAATTGCAGAAAGACTGACCAGCCAGGTTCAGAGAAAGCTTTCACTGGAGTAGACTACATATATAATCAGGAGGATATCAAACAGCAAGATATGCAGCACCTTCAAATTTGCGCAGGAATAACTACTATCTAGGAAGTGTATTTAATCATCTGTGACAAACAGTAAATTTTGCATTAATAATTAAACTGACATTTAAGTGTTCACAGTTAGCTTTTAAATTAATCTTCTCTGAGACCTATACATGTATCTCTGTTGTAATTATAGGACATTTACTTCATTTAATTGATGCTTTTAATCTAAAAGGTTATGTTTTAAAACATTTTCCCTTAAAACACATACTGGGAATGAATTATTGGCAAGACAGGAAAATTGTTCTGAGAAACAAAAATCAACAGAATGTTAGAGGTAGTGGGCACTGATATTTATTTTAAGACAAGCTAACAAAAAAGTTACCTTTGATCATGTGTCTAAGCGTTCTAAGAAGTGATCTGTTTTCAAAAGGTACATGCATGGAGGGACTGCAGACGACTACTAGAGAAAACCAGCATTTTGAAGAAAAAAATTATTTTGCCAGATATTTATTTCAGTCAAATAGAATTGGACCTAACTGTAATCAAAGACAGCTGTAAAAACATTTCACTGTTATTTCAATCTTACTTAGTTTAGATACTGAGATCTAGAAGGTTGATTTTCATCATGCTTTTCATAAATTCTGTTCAAATTCAGTGGGATATAATTCCCAAACCAAGACCCAGTTAAAAAAGAAATATCAGAAATGTTGTAACAATAACCCATAATTCACAGGAACACACTCTGATAACGTTGGACATGACCACTGACATCATTTAGTTCAGTCTCTGCTATGACAAGGTCAACTAGAGTTGGTTGACCCAGAGCACATCAGTTTGTTAATATATCCAAGGCAGGAAACTTCACAGCTCCTCAAGGCAACTTGTCCAAGTCTTTGGCCACTCTTACAGTAAAAAAAATTGTTTCCTTCTGTTCAGATAGAGCCTTCATCATCTCAGTTTGTGCCCACTGCCTCTTGTCCTGTCCCACCAGTGAAGAGTCTGACTCCATCTTCTTTGTACTATCCTTTCAGGCATTTCCATACATCAGTAGGGTCTCCCTGAGCCTTTTGTGCTGAACAATTCCATCTCACTCAGCTTTTTTCATAGAAGTAATGACCTTAACTATATTTGTGACGCTTCCCTGAACTCTCTCCAATATGTCCCTGTGTCTCTTGTACTGGGGAGCCCAGAACTGGACACAGGACTCTAGCTGTGACCTCACTAGCGATGAATAAAAGGAAAAGATTACCCGCCTAAACCTGGGGGCAAGCCTTCATTAGACACTTTTACTACAAGGGCACATGCTAGTTTATGCTCAACTAGATGTCCACCAGGACCCCTAGATCCATTTACTTCAAAGCTGTGTTTCCTCTGGTGGGCCTCAGCAAGCACCAGTGCCTAACGTGGTTGTTCCTCCCCAGGTGCAGAACTTTGCACTTCCTCTTGTTGAACTGCACAGTTGATTCTACTACTGCACCTGCGTTCTGTGTTGGGTAGATTATATATGAGATCAGTTAAGGGTAAAGGTAGGACTATGTCTCTCTGATCAGAGTAAGGGACAAACTCCATTTCCTGTGCTAGAATAAAGAATAGGATACTTATATTGCCAGAATTTGAATGAGGAGTTTCAAAATCAAATATTATATTAATAAACAGAGAAAGATTGTAGAGATTAGAAAGCCCTTTCACATGCAGAGAAAGAGGTAGATGAGTCTCACTCGCCACTGTGCTTGGTTGAATTTGTAACTTAATTCAGGAGTAAGACTGTTTATTTCCCCTTGGGCATTTTTAACATTTTACAATTAAGATGAATAGTTACTGGATCAGATAATAAAATGTGAATTAAAAAAAAATAATAATTCTGCTTGTCTGTCTAAACTGTGCTATCCTCTAGATGATATTAATACTACACTTTTTTTTCTCTGATTTATCAGTGCTCATAAGCAGCCTCTCCTGTTGCTTACCAGTCTAGCAGATCTATATGCTTTTCACTTTTAAACACACCCTAGGTGTTTCCATCTTCTTCACTAGATAGTTTCAGCAAGAAGGGGACACTGAAGTACAAAATGCCTTAGTAGATGTTAAATTAAGATTTTAAGAAGAGCAGAATGCTTTATGAAAGCAATACAGAAAAAAAAAGAACGGCATTTACAAAGAATATCGAACACTATTACATTATTATAACAAAAAACATTTAGAACAATTAAGTTATGGCATTGAGCTAAGTAAAAGGTTGATTTTTTTTTTCTGAAAAGGGGTGAGATAGTTAAATGGGAACACGAATGTATACATAGAAAGATTTTGACAGCTAAGTTTTAGAAAGCAAATTGAAGAAAATGAATGAACATTCTATATTTAACTGTACTGTCAAAGCCAGACACTCAAAAAAATCACAAGCCAGGCACAATAAGTCATGAGATTCTTGAAAAAAAAAAAGATGAGAACTCATGAACTCATGAATTTTAAGACATCTTATAAATTGAATTTTTATTTCCCATTTGATATGAATGTAAGAATGATGATCTTGGGTTTTCTCCACAACCTGAAGGGCAAAGGACTAGATAAAACATTGAGAATTGATAGCATTGTGAGTCTCTTTACGTGCAAAGTTTTATTTAAAACCATAGTTCCCATGAACAAGCTAAGAATTTGGTCTGACAAATTCCTCCCAACGTATGGAACTTTGAATGAAATATTGAAAAGCATGAGAATCAAGATCGAATAATAACAGAAAACACTAATTTAAAAAAAGACTTGACATTTTTTTGCACCACACCACTATTAGAGTATTTAAAAGTTCTATTGAAACATAGTAAAAAAACTGCTGTGAAATTTTTTTTGCTATTTATGTCACATAAAAACAAGGAGGGTTCTTTGAGAAAAGTGATACTGTTTTCAGATGATCTGAGACAGCTTATAGGCAGTTTTTATTATCCTTCAGTGGGCTTCAGACAAAAGGTGCAAGCCTTCCTGGAAAACTGCAGTATTCAAAAGAGTCTGCGAAACCTGTCCTGAAAAAAAAAAAAAAAAGGCAGGCTCTTTTACTATGCTCTTAACATCCTATCTTCTAATTTTTTTTCTGAATAACCCAGTTCATTAAAGGTTCTGAAGTCCATTCTGGAAATAATTCACTAGGCAACAAACCTGGAGTCAAATATTACTTTTTTTGCCTTCTCTAGGAAGAGGAAAGCTTATTCTCAGATGAACATTTTTCTGTTCCTTCTCTGTGAGGATTTCATTTTATTAATTAGATAAGACTGCAATGGAGATAATTTATTTATTGAATAGCATAATTCTTTGGAAACAAGATACAGTGGACATTTAAAAAACAATAAGCAAAACTACTATGTGGAAGTCAAATGGCCTTTTCTTGATAATTGTGATGATAATTGCATTTTTTTTTGCTACATGATTTTTCAGAATAACCTCTATGTACACTAGTGCTAAAGAAACTGGTTTACATACAGATCATTGGCAAGCAGAGGAAATTGCTATAAACTCAGGAGGTATTTTTCAACTGTCCTGGAGAGGCGTCCGTGGGCACTGCTGCTCTCTTCTGAAATTGTCACCAGTAATTTATCACTCTGAAAAGCAAATGTGCTCTCCCCGAGTCATAGGTTGTCCTTTCACTATCTGTTTCTTGGCAGAACCACTCATAAATAAAGGAGTAGGCTTCACAAACTATGGGATCAGGCATCAGTCTGACTTCTACAGATGAATTAGAAATACACAAGGCCTGAGATTTTAGAACTGATTGAATTTAGACATTGCAATGGCTTATTTGCTAACATGCAATTATTTAGATTTTTTTTTCTTTAGGAGAAATAAGAACAATATAAAAGTGTGTTATTACCTAAATCAGCTTTAAATACTAGTCAAGCTTAAAATGAAAATAAATGCTTTTCTTTTAGCAAAGTTATGTCAACTTCTTTATTGTCCTTGCCCAGCTGGGCAGGATGTTACAGAAGTGTAATAGAAGAAAATATGCCCAGTAATTTAATCCTAGTATCCTGAATCTTGGTTTAGATGATATTTATGATTTCTTGAAGTTTACTATCAGCTGTAGAAGCCAAGATAATTACCTAGGTTCACCCTTTGTTTCTGAAAGACAATGACTTTCAGAAGCAAATTTAACCTCAGGGTTAGAGGACCTCCCCACATTCTGTGATGAGACTGCCTATGAAAAGTCTATGATGCCTCTCTTTGTTCCAAATCTGTGTTTTACCTTTCTCTCTCATGTTTTTACACCTCATCTGAGGAGGTGCTGCCATACCACACAAATGCAGACACTTCTATTCACCTTTCCTAGATCTCTCCATTTACAAGCTTAATTTGTTCTTTACTCAGTATATCCTCCTAGATTAAATGGTTTTCCAGCTAGTCCTGACCTTTTCAGGAGCAGTTGCTACATTTTAAATATGTATTATTGAAAAAGCAGTCCCTCCACCTTCCATTTTATCAAATTTGCAATCTCTGGTGCGCTCACCATAGAAACCACACCTAATTATGTTAATTTTCAAGGTACAAAGGAGGGGAATAGTCAGAAGACATGGAAAGCTAAGAATGGCATAAAAAAAACCTTTCTGTAGCTCCCTTAAGTACCAGTTATCCATTACTGGATAGCTGTGAGGGATTTTATTTAGGCGAGGCTACCAGTCAGCTGAAAAAAAGTAAAAAAATTGAGACACACTGAGAAGATGAAAAGACTACAAAACAAAGCTGATTTCTAGAGTCTAAATAAGGAGGAAAAGCGAGTTTGCAGTAAACCACATGTGGCAGGAACGGCTTAATCATTGCTGCAGGAAGTTCTCAGAACGGTGAAGTTGCTTTACTGTTCAGGTTTGGGCTATAACTATCGTGCTTTTTTTGGTTGTTTTTTATTTTATATTTTGTATTTTTGATTGGTTTTTTGTCAGATTTTTTTGGTGTGATTTCTTTTTGTTTCTTTAAATTTGGTTTGGTTTGGTTCATCTTTTGTTTGTTTGGGGGTTTATATGTTTGTTTTTGTTGGGAGTTTTTTTTTGTTGTTTTTTTTTTTTCTTGGAAGCAACATCTGGGAGTAACGGGAAGGAGAAAATACCATCTGTCACCTGGTTCCTATAATTCCGTGAACAGTAGAGTCAACTTTCCCTATTTTCCATATTATGCCTTATGTGATTTCATACATAATCCTTTTTAAACTTAAATTAGATATTCATAATATGACAAATACACAGCATTTCAAAACTTAAGCATTAAGTAATTTGTGCGAAGTAGAAATCTGTACTTATTAATTTTAGTGTGCTTCTACAATATTAGAAAATTAATTAGTCATTGCTCTCTTGAAAATATTGAGTTAATACTGCCAGGATTTATCAACCTTTAAGAAAATTAGAGGATATTTGTAAGTACATACTGCTAATTTAGAACATCTACCAGTGAAGACTCTCAAAGGCTTTATGAGCACCACTAAATTTAGAATCTCAGAAGCATTCCAGATTACAGAAATATAATTACTCCTGATTTAAGACAAATTAAAACAAAGAGATTAATTGACCGACCAAAGTCTCAGGCTGGCATGGGGAAATTTAGGTCTTTTTTTTCTCCCTCTTCTTTGTCTTGGCTTTTGACTGTCTTAAAAGTATGCAGTTTCCACATTCACATTTCTTATCTGCCCAAATAAATTAAATGCTCCCAATTAGTGATGAAAAATGATCTAAGAATTTTCTAAATTGCCCATCAGTAGAATATAAGAGCTTCGCAGGAAATGAGACTTGCATAACTTAGAAAATAAATGAGCTTTACAGTTTTCAGCTCTTCTTCCTACTATGCTCATGTCTTGATTTCCGATTTTGTTTTCAGTAATTATAATCTACATGACAAAACAGACCTCAGAGCATAAAAGCACAAAGAAGAAATGCTGCTATTGCTACCAATCTTCTTCTGAATTGTTCTCCCAACTATGGGCAATTGTCATAGCTATTACCATTAAAAATAATCTTAAAGATGGTGCATGATTATTTATGATACGTTATTTTTAATTCCTTGGCTGATGGTTTAAAGTGCAAAACTTGTGTTCTTAAAAATTTACTGAACTTTGGAACTGTTGGAACCAGAGCAGTTGCATGGACAATTAAGGATTGGCAACTGATTCAGGAATCAGGAAAAAGAATAAATTAATAAAAAGCTAGATGCAAACCAAATATTGTCTTATATAAGTTATGACCATTTCTAGTTAGGATTAAGAGGTTTTTTGCCAACTCATTATGTTTTAGATTGAGGTATTACAGCTTTTGGGCATGCTAATATATTTTAGCATAAGTTTTTATATTCTTACTTGGCTTTATTCATAGTCATAATCAACCTTTTGCACTTACTCAGCACTTTTTGAGTATGATATACTTTGAAATTTTGTGGAAAATATTTTAAATTATATTATTTTGAAGAACTAGCCCTTTGCTTGCACCAGATACTCCTGCTTCTCTGCAATGATGTACGTATTCACATGAAGATGTATGTGTTCATACTAGTGACTCCTTAGTTCACTTTTGTAAATAAGCCAAGATAATTTGGAAGTACCAAATCAAGCTTGTTGTGGGGTGACAAAGGCCTGACTGGGTATATTTTACTGACAGTACCATGTCTGTGATACAATTGTTGTCTTTTCTTTCCAATCCATATTTAATCAGAAATGTTTTCTTCCTGGTAGCTTCCCACTGGAGGAGATGAAGAGTGGGAACTCAATTATGCAAAAGTCTTCAGATCCCTAAGGACTGGAACCTGAATGCAGATGTCAAGATTTGTTGACCCAAATCTTCCAGTTCTGGATAAGAAGAGGTCAGGAAGACTTTCTAAAAACACATCAAGTTTTCTACATGGCATCTGAAAGATTTGCATGCTCAGACATTCACACAAGAATAACAAAAAGAATAACACACTGAACTTTCTTTTAAAGGAGAAGAGGTCCTTGAAAGCATGAAAAAAAATCACGGCTATATGTTTTAGTCCATGTTAGTAGAGGGTATTAATTAATCCAGATAATATAGACAATGTTTCCCAAACTTTTTGATACTGAGACACATGATTTTCTGTGTTAAAATGGATGGTGTGAGACAGATCTCCCTGAGCTTGCCCGCTTCTGCCCAGTACAGCTATCACCAGCTGCTGGACTTGCCATGCATGATATTCCACTCCCCAGGCTCCCTCAATCTTTCCAGGCTATTTAGACTGGTTTCAGGGCAGAATGCACTGGCCATCACACTACACCCACAGGGAATTTTTAGCATAAGGCATCAGAAATATAAATAGGAAAACAAACTGGAAAACACTTTAACTTTTTATTTTATTCACAAACTCAGAGAGAAATCCTGGCTAGACTGAAGAGGAAAGGAACATATCTTTTGATCTCTATTCTGAACTTTGGTGAGTTTTCTTACAAAAAATGAGAAAAAACATACAGCTCAGACCTTAGAGGCTCTGAAGTTCAAAAAAATTCATGTTTTTTCATATCTTTGGAATTTCAAGTTTCATGTAGGAAGACTACCATATGCAGTCCTGCCAATGTATGATAATCAAAGAATATCTATGTATTTACATCATACAGATTATCAGGTAGAGTCTTATGTGTGTGTGTGTTTTGGTGGAGATTTTTTAAGGGGAAAATTCTTCTCCTCTTCACATCTATACCGGTTTGTTGGCACTGTCTGGATTGTTATATTAAATGATTCATGTTGCTCTTTTGTATATTTCTGATCAAGTCAGACCATACTGCTTTACTTCTCCTGGTTCGTGGGAGAATATTAGCTGAAGCCCATTTTTTTACTTCAGAGATAATCTGGCCAACGTGGTGTAATGCTGTCACTGCACAGGAGGCTTCTCACTCATGATATGCAGAATTAAATTGCTAAAGAGAACAACAGATGCAATAGTGAGGCAAGGAGATTGCCTTCTTCCCTTTGAATGCTGTGATTTGCTGACTACATCCACTGCAAAAAATCTCTGTGCACAAGCCTTATCAGAATGGCGATAGAGAACATTTTCAAAAGAGGTCCAAGATTAAAATGACGTTCATAGTAGCAGAGTTCCTTTAACTCCAGAAAATATAATGGTTGAGTTATTAGATATAGTGAAGAACTATGTATGTAGGGCAAGAGAAAGTAGAAGCGAGCTAAATATGCAGCATGAGAAAAATGACCAGGAACTGTAGTTGCTCAGGAACGTCTCTGCAAAACTGATATGAAAAGTTTGTATTTTATTCATTATCTGAGCATTTATCAGAGTGTATTGCATTCACTTCAACAGAAAATCAAAAGCCAGTTTTAAGTGACAGCCAGCCAGTCTTCTGGGATGGCTGCTTAAATAGAAAATAAGAAAAAGTAGCCAATCATTTTACTAATGCTTTCCTTATTTTGCCATTTGAGTAGCAAGAAAGCTGAGGAAACAGTGTCACAGGTCAGTCCTTCTCGCAGACATCCAGCGACCTATTTCTGCAAAGCAGGGCTTGTGAAGTGATGTAATAAGGAACTGTAACAAGGAAAGCTCTGGGGCCACAGTCTGAGCTTTGTTCATGGTGAGCGTGCATTTGTACAGGACTCTATCGAGCAATGTTAAACAAAACTGCCATTTCTGGAGTTAAGATGCAGGTGAACAAATTAAAAGATGTCTTGGCCTTCAGGGACGTATCTGATCAAGGAGTATTAGCTGTTAATTTTCTGCTAATAATTCTTAGTGCAGAAATGTAGACTACCTTTGGGCTGACAGTAGCAATAAATACAAGTGATGACAGAGAATGGGTATAAGGTTAAAAAATACAGAGATGGGTAGATAAAAAAGATCCTAAGGAAAAAGAAGTTAGAACAAAATGACCAAAAACCCCCACAAACAAACAAACAAACCCACAAAAAAACCCCTCAAAACACAAAAGCCCCACAGAAACACCCCCTCACACACAAAAAACCCCCTCCAACAACCACAACACAAATGCATAATAATATGATAATGCACATTCAGTTTGCTTGCAAATACTGACTTGGGATGAGTGTAAAAGATCTACAACCACCCCAATTCCTTTTTCTCCCTTCTAGATAATGCTATTTAAAACTAACAAAGTCCTTTTCTACTCTCTAGACCCAGGATCTCTTCCTTCTATTATAGAAATTGAAGAGAAGATGTGAACACTTGCTAGCAGCAAAAATAAACCAAGACTTAATCTTAGGTACCTTTAAGAACTTCTGTTCAGCTTTCGGGCCAGACCTCAGGTTTTAAACCCTGTTTTGCTGCTCTACAAAATCCTTTGGACTTTGAAGAAGTTTTTTCTTAGGATGGAGAGCCTTCAAAATCTAACGTGACATTTAGATTCAAAGTTCAAGGTAAAGCAGTTGTGAAAATATTTGTTTTGGTATCCTTTAATCCAAGAATATAACTTCTTTTATATTATTGTAATGTGAATACATTGTACTAAATGGAGATGGTGAAGGACATGAAGAAACTGAATGGAGAATTTTTTGCCATCTCATTCCTCTTCAGACAGTTCTTTGGCAATGAGTTTTTTGCTGTTTCTTGTCAAGGCACTGACAAAGGGATTCTGAACATAAAGTGGTGGCAGTAGTTTAGTTAAATTATACTAAATATATCGATTTATCCTTCTATCTGAGATTCTTGGAACTTTCTGAACATCTTTTTGAAAGCTCAGCTGTGCAGTATGTGTTCGTTGGAAAAGAAAAGTCAAATATACTTGCTTGGGCACCTAAATGGAGTGCAAAATTAAACAGATTATATTTTGGTCTTTTAAAACCAATACAAATTACAGAGATTTTCCATACAGATGCCAGAAGTCAGGAAAGCAATGTCATAAATGACCTAATGTATAGCTACATAAATATGGAGTTTGAGTACCACTCATTTTAAAATCAGTTTCTCTTGACTTACAAACATGTTCATTTTTATGATATAAAGATCAAGATATATTTTAATATGTATTGCCTTTTAAAAAATTACCCTTATCAATTCATTTATTTAGATAAAAAACTAACTTAATTATGAAGTGCAGACAGAGAGCTGTTAATACTTAAGCTTTGGTTTTCCAGCTGCCTCATTTTGTGGCCTTGGAATCAACATTTAACCTTTCCATGACTTCACAGTATTATCTCTATAACAAAGATAATACTCATCAGGCTGGAGCGAAAAGCTACTTAAATGCTTGCTCTAAAGACTTGTTAAATTAATGGATATGTTTCCATCTATTTTAATGACTTTTATACCAAGCTGCTAATTTAGAGGATTACATTTTCATTAAATTTCACAAGAAAAAATGTCAATACATTGAAAACTTTTGTTTGATTCACAGTTCCTCATAACATTTTTATTCTAAACAATGCATCATTGTGATAATGCCTGACAGCTAAGTCATTCTGCTTAGAAATGGGACTCTACCCATTACTCTTTTTAGCATGGGAACTGAAAATATTATCTACAGAATAAATGGATAAATAATTATAAATTCTGAGTGTTCTTTTTTAATGTAGAATGTACGGTAAATTCTGTAACTTTAACATCTACATGTTAAAGAGATAATGTCAATGTTCTTATGGCATTTAATTTCATCAACTATTAAAAAGAAAATCTCTATGTTCTCAACTCATTACGTCTTTTGCTTTAGTGATCAGTTTCACATGTCAATAAATACTAAAAATGGAAATGCATTGAAATCAAAACAGCATGCAGCTCACCACTAGTGATCAAGTAGAACTCAGCCTCAACTATCCAAGTGTCCTAAGGGACACTAAAACAGCTTAAACAATCAGTATATTGGACAAAGAAACTAATTTTTAATGTGATATTCAATGTTGCATCTCAGGACATGACTGCATTCAAAATATGAGTGTGTTTCATATATCAGAGGGTAAAGCAGATAAGACAGGGAAAAGAATGGTTATTAATTTTAGAATAAATAATTATTCTCTATTTACTGAATTGATTTGATTGAAATAAGCCACCATTTTGTAGGAAGTGAAAAAAAATAGTCAGAAGAGGCACAGGTATGAGACTGAGGCACTGACCAAACCTACAATCAGACTGAATGCCTAAATGTCTTTTGGCTTATTAGTTATTTAACAACTTTCACATCCTTTCCTCTTTCCAAATGACAACTAATTTGGTTTTCAATCAAGCTGTAAGGAATAAAAAAAATCACAGAGTCCAAATTAACACTTGCCTTTAAAGCTGAAAAAAACCCTAATAAACATATTAACATCGTTTTCTTAAGAAACCTTTTCTGAAAGGTATCTTATTTAAATTTCTCTCAAAAATTGACTGTTATAAAATCATGGTTTAACTCAAGCAGCAGAAGCAAATTGCTCTGTTTTGTAAGCTGACTGCTCAGCTCTTGTTGCTTCTTCATATTGAGGAACTGTGATCAATGATGGCTCTTAACAGAAAAAGGCCTTTGTAAAAAGATATTTCCAGCAGAAAAATGAATATCTTGTTAAGCTTTCAGGCATTTCACCATTTGGTACTGAGTCACTGAAGCTTCTGGCATGAATTTCAGCACCTTTGAACCATTTACGCAGTGATAATGTTGATACACATTTCTTTGTTTGTGGAAAAGAAGATGTGAATACATTCATTAGTGCTTATGATGGAGAAGAAGGAATAGAGCTATCAGAAGTAAATAAAAAGATTTAGAATTTTGAAAAAGCAACCGGAGAGCAACAGGCAAAATTAATGCAAATGCTACATTCATTTTTGGGAACATAGCATCTGAAATCTTTGCCAAGGTGATGATACATCATTTTGCAGATTGGATGGAGTTGAGGCAGCCAAGAGAAGCTTGAAGGAATTACTGTAGCAAGACATTTTCACCTAATTGTTAATTTCCAAACTACACTGTTTTGACAATAATGGCTTAGAGTCAAAGTTGAATGCATTGTTTGGGCTTAGCATAGCCAAAGAACAGGGAGAATAATCTCATTACTAAAAGCTACCATGCTTCAAGAGGGAAGTTAAATTCTCAGCTGAATTTTCACAAGCTAAAAGCAACATGAGCGTTTGGGAAGGCATGATTATCACAATTATTGACAAAGCAACAATTTGTCTACGGCTGCTCCACCCCCACAAGATCTCTCACCCCTTCTCCAAAACAATCTAACTACCATCATCTGAACATATGAAAAATAACATATATATACTTATTAAAAATACAAATTATTTATGAACAAGAAAAAATCCATTAAAGATGTAAAACCAGGAGAACACCAACAGATAATTTTTAGAAAACACAGACCTTCTTTATGTTATTTTACAGTTATTTTCAATAAGAGCATACTTGCAGATGTACAAGATAAAAGGGAATTTGGTGGGGCTTGATAATGAGGGCATAGACTCCATGTTTATTTGCTTTTCTCTGTTTAGTTTGTAGAAGTACTCATGTAAATGAAACCAGAATCAAACCTTTATTTTTGGCACTAACAACTCTCTGAGGAAAATCTTTCCCACACACAAATGCCTCAGCTTCAACCTGTCTACTTAGAAAATTTAGATGGCTGAACAATCGGAGTTCTTGAGCACCTCTGAATTTCTCTACAGTCAGGTATATTCAGCAAGTCTTCTGCTAATCGCTCCAATTATTACCTGCTTTCCTATGATTCTAGTTCTTGAATCTTCTCTCTACTAATCAGAAAAACAGTGGAGTGATAGTCAAAGCATTTTAATGACCTGGGAAATAATGGAATAAGAAGAGCAAGTAGAATCTGGCACATGTCAGACCAATGTTATTGTCTTCTATTACTGTAGTAGGCCTTGCAGGTGGGGGGAAAATGTAAAAGTTCTATTTTGAGTCCATTAAGGCTCATAAAGTAGGAATGAAAACAACATCAAAAAAAGTGCTACAGTTGGGTGTAAAACCAAATAGATAGCCATGGTTGCAGAACAGTTATTTGTAATTCACTGGCAAATAATGAAAAACATATCAAGCTATACTGCATGGGAACCTGTCTTGAGAGTATGGAAAAAAACTTGTTCAATTTTATTGTTTTCTTATTACAATTTAAATTACTTTGGTCTGGGGGAGACTATGAATATACTGCAGGAAAATGTTGAAGTCTAACTTTATTACTTTGAAAAGTTAAAAAATATCTTGATAGCTGTGGAATTCTGTATCTAAATAATGCAGTTTACTTATTTGAGCAAGCACATCCGGTTAATAAAACACAGGGTAAAGAATGACCAGACAGGCAGCAGTCGAAGATTTGAGGTTACAGTGGATCACAGGTTGCACATGTCACCAACACAATCTTGATAAGTCAAACATTATACTACCACATAAATCAGAACAACCTGTAGAGTATTTTCCACTTGTCATACAGTATGGCAGGTAAACTTGTCACAAGCATTATTGAGTGAACAGCATTATTGAGTAAAGTACAGACCAGTTCTGTGATTCTGAGTTTTTATTGGACATCCCACCTCAGGAACAACTTCAAAGGTGTTAAATTATAGATATTTTAGTCCTGATTTATGCTAACAAAATCAACATAGCAAGCCAGTTTTTAGATTAAGCAGACTCAAAGAATTAAATTAGGATGAGTAAATCAATTTTTAGAAAGGTTTTTACAGAATCAAAGAAAAATAGCACCTTATTAATCAAATCTACCCTCTAGAAAAAGAATGGGAATATGCAATTCTCAGCATTCCTTTTTCACAGAAAAAAAATAGCATTCAGTCTCTCCCTCTTCCCTTCCTGCTTTAAGAGGGAAGACTTCTCTCTGATAATGCTGCAGGAGAGACTATGCAACTTCTGTCCCCCCCTGTATCTGTAGCTATACCGAGAAAAATACAGGGTCATGGTAGTCAAGAACTTATATTATTGCTGGAATTGGCAACTCTGTTCAGCTGGCAAGTAGCCATGAAGAACATAATCTATCAAAAACCTACTGCTATCCCTGAGGCTTTTATAACCCATATAAACATACTTGGGTGCATTAAAAATTAAGGAACCATAATATTATATTATTTCTTTGAATTGATGAAGAAAATATACTAAGAGGAACTATAATGAGTGCTTGTATAATAAGTAAATAAACTTAATGTCACAGTAAGAACAAGTAGCTTGTGATCTAAATGTTGTTGTTATGTCTTATGGCTTTTGTTCCTTTGTGCTTTAATACTTCTGGGAAGAAAAAAAACAATCAACAGAAAAAAGTCAGGCTTCAAGTACCATGTAAATTACATCCTGAGAGATGTTCATATTGAAGCATTTAATCTTTCAGAGAAATCCTCAGCCATCTGTTTGCCTTAGGTTCAGAGAGATGGCTGAAAAAAGTAGAGAATACACCTCAGATTAATTTACACTGCTCTTGTTTGCTGTCAGATTCTCTCATAACACTGAAGGTTTGTGATAAACATTAACACACAGCCCAAATGCTTATGATTGTTTTACTACCATAGAAAACATGCCCCTAAACAGGAAAAAAGTTGAATTCCCTCTAAAGAAAAACCAAACCACAATGTCTGTGTTCACAGAATCAAAACACTAGATGAGAATACGATTTTTTTCTCAATACACGTATTTTGTGCAGGGCATCCTTTCCTCCACTGTCACTTATCTTTTTCTTGGAGACTGCAGGAGAGTACTAAGTGAAATGTCTAACACCAAACTTGGTGTCATGATTACCTTCACCAGAAGCCATTTCATAACATTTTCATAAAGCAACACCACATCTCTGGCTCCTGCAAAACTTCAGACTTTATTTTCTTCTCCTTTGAGAGTGAAGCTTCATGGGAGCTCATTGAAGTTCATAGGAGCGCAGTGTGAGAAAGCCTAGATTTACCCCCAAATAAAGAGATAAATCTAAGAAATATAGCACTGTACATGGGCCCAGGCTATCTGCATATTCCACTGAAGATAATATACAGTGCAATTTTTGTTCAAATTATTGTCAAAGAGTTTTTTCTCATATTGAAAAAATTTTCAGCCTAATAAATAAAAGAATTGCAGTCTGTTAAATCGGAAACATGCTTCCACGTAGGTTTGAGGCACCTACAATTCAAATATTAATCCTGCCTGCACCCAAATACATTAAAAAAAAAAAAAGAAAGGTAAAAGAACATATATATCACTTTACAGGCAGGAAAAAATGTTAGGTGGTCTTTTACTGCTTTATTTAATATTTTTATTGTCCAAGAATAAATTACCCAAAGACATTTTGATGACAGGGAATTTACAGAATTGCCTAACTACACTCAACCCCAAGTCTGATTTTTCACTTATAGAAGGCACCTGTCAGCATTTTTATGACTCTAACTATTTTTGTTAAACTATTCTGATACTATTCTATTCATTAGAAGCAGATAAATATATTTAAGAAATGGAAGGATCAGTATGGTCATCTAGATTGAGTGTTTGTGCCTCCCAAACCAATGAAACTTTTTGATTTCTAAATTGAACTCAGAAGCATCTACATATTATGCAACAAATGTTTTAGAGGACAAATGTTACCTAATAATAACAATAGCCTGTGATAGTGATCTCGAATTTTTAAAATTTCTTATATTTAAAAGATGAATGTTTAAATGATAATTAAGTGAAAGATAGAAATTCTCAAATGCCTTATGAATTAGCTTTGACCTTTATGTTAAGCTGCCACTCAAGTCACTATCAACCTGAGCTGAATCTGAAATGCCTCCTTCTCTGGTGGCTAAACAAAGGCTTCTGTGAAATTAATAAATGTTTTTACCTATTCCTTCACAGAAAGGAGTGTTAATTTTGCTTTGTTTCATTTTTATGTTACTATGACAAGTTCCCTTTTCTGAAGAAAACAGAAGAAAATGAGGATTTAAGTAGAGCAATCTCAGAGAACAAAATCTTGTAGTTCCACACTGCTTCTCACAACTTAAAGCAATGCTTAGCTACCTAGAGTTACAGTATCATTACCAGGCAATATTTATTTTCTCCACGTAGCTTCATTTTGAAATTAATAAAATATACTTCCATTCTCTTTTAGTGCTTCATTTGAACTGTAAAACAGTTTTTATATGACCTGAAAAAGAACTCCAAAGATTTATGAACTGTGTTATATATTTATTAACTATATCAATTCTTAGCTATAAACATTATCTTTCATAGATCATGAGTATTCTACTGCTTGTGTAAGACTTTACATCCATGCAAATATACCTTGAGATAATAATCATGACTAAAAATGTTCTTATGAGAATCCTTCATTCCCTGAAAAGAGTGATTTCGGAGAGGAAAGAGGATACTCATGGTGATGTTGAATGCAGAAAATGAAAAAAATTCTATTTCAATACAATTTAAAATTATGGAATAGCATGATTTGTAAATCATCAGTCAAAGAGGGCTCAATAATAAAATATTTTAAAAGCTAAAGATAAAATTAAGATTTGTTATAGTATATTTAATAGGAAATTCAGTGTTACAAACTGTCTTCAGAAGTCCCCTGCTGTTGATTTCACCTAGATAGTACTTCAAGCATGTACTGCAGCAAAGAGAAACTTACTTAAATTTACCCAGTCAGCTTAGAAATTACACTGAAAATTCACAAAAGCTGGGTCAACTCCAAATTCTTCTTCCATGTTGCATCAAAATACCTAGAGCCAAACATTTTAAAATGTGCAACTAGCATGGGTGCTAGAATATTATGACTTCAGCACACCATGAGATATTTTATTTTGCTAAACAACAAAATATTTTTAGAATGATACCTCGTTTCAGTGTTTCTAGGCAGGCAAATCCATGAATATATCAGTGAGATGACAATTCTGAGCATCTGTATTTTTAAGTAATCCCTTGGCCTAAATATGAATTCTGTAAAAATAATAATAGTAATGATGATGATGATGATAATGCTGATAATAATAGTAATTATAATTATTAATAATAATAACAAAAATAACAACGGCAATAATAATAATAGAACTAAAAATAATGGAACTGTTATTTTCAGGTCTAAAATCAGGGGGCTAAGATCAGGATTCATCAGACCAAACTCAGTAACCCACATCATAATGATCTTCCCATGGGTTAGTTGTTTAAGCCCTCTCTATATTCAGTGGAGAGCACAAATGTTCTCAGGAACATGATTCATGTCATCTCCTGAAGTAGCCATCTAAAATAGGTTAGATGAATCATGCCCTGGATGTTTGTTTTTCTTAGCCAGTTCTAAAGGACTCTGGGTTACTAGCTCAAAGGTGGCCAGATGACATCAAACTGTGAGCTGTGTCTCTTTCAGCAAGTGTGCCCTGTAAAAAGGAATAATCTTTCTGGTCCATAAATGCTAAAGCAAAACATCAGCATATAATATTGTTAAAAAGAGAGATTCTGCCCATAAAGTAGTTGAAGAGGCAGAAAAAAAGTAGCTCACCACTTTGCTGTTAACATATGTTTGAAAATAATACTGGTAATAATACTGGAAATGATGGCATAATATATATATTTTTTTCCAACCCTGTTGTAATGCTCTCCATAAATAACATCATTAAAGAATGTAATTGTTAAATGTGTAACCCTGATATGCACCTACAGTGCTGATGTGATGTACCCACTGCAGCACTGATATGACTTACAGGTTGACTATTACGAGTTTAAATCCTTTTCAAAAAAATATGACTGTAACCATGTTGCTTTTGGTTTCTGGCATTCACCCCCTATGGTTTTGTGTGAAATGTCATTAAAAGCATTGAAAGGACATTTCAAAAAACCTGAAAAGTCAGATCTCTACTTGGTACTACTACATAATGGATCAGCACTCTGAAAAGTGACATAGAAATTGCTGAAATATTGCTTGATTAAAACCTTAGAAGCAAGTTACCTGACTAAAGAGAAGTAAATGGTAAAAGTGGCTTGCTGTAAAACCATATTAGAAAAACATAAAAACATCTAATTAAATGTACTATGGCAGAGATTCATCAGAGCTAAATTGTTTGCAGTGATCAAACACGCAAGATATTGGTGGCTAAAGACTGCGCTTGCAAATTTATTCTTGGTGCTGTGGAGTTGATATCAGATTGAGACAATCATACAGATGAAACATAAGGAGGTTCCAGCTTTATAAACAAACAAGTGAAGAAGCAAACAAATAAACAAACAGCAAAAGCTGTAATCTGCACCATCATTAAAACCTAAAATAATACAAGTTGTGAAGGAGCCAATAAATCTGACAGCACAATGAGGAAAACAGTTCAAGAAAAATACTAAAATGCGTGGGATGTTGCTAAGATCTACAAAATAAAGATCAAGCCAGAAACTGCAGGAGATCTTGATGCACATTACATCTTTTCTGGAGAGGGAAAAAGTGCTGATAATGCAAAGATGATACCATCTAAGTTTAGCTTAAAATAATGCTCCCTAAACCTTCCTCATAGTTGAATGAGGCCACTCATTACTACTAGCCTAGGAAAGCTGTACAGACACTTCTTTTCCAATTTGCTCTGGAATTTCACATGTATAAACCAAATCATAGTTCAAATACCACATTTAAAGAACTTCTGATGTCACTCCCTTTAAGTCTGATATGTCCAGGGGAATTAAATCAATCACATTTAATAAGTATAGGAAACCAATTACCTTATTTAAGAAAGATCACAGAATTACAGATTAATTTAAGTTGGAGTAAACCTTTGGAGGTCATCTGTACCAGTTCCAAGTCAAAGAACAGCTAAGTTCAAAATCAGAAATTGCTGAGGGCTTTGTCCAGTTGAGTTTAGAGTACCTTCATGGATGAAAATTATTAAATCTTTTTGAAGGATCTGTTCCAATTTTTGATCTCTCTTATTGCAAAAATTCAGCCTCATGTTTTTCTCGTACACATGCCTGCTGTAGCATGTGTGTTGCCTCTTGCCCTTCTCACACGTGCCTCAAAGAACTGCTACTTTATTGTTTTTCCTGTTATCCTATCATATATATCTTTGAATACTGAATTAATTCATTCTGGGGACAGGTGACCCAAGTATTTTATTTTCTCTTTAATGTCTTCCTGTATAAAAGTTACAGTTCTTATTATATTTTTATTTATGCACCTAGGTATTTTATTTTTTCTATTTTCCATTGAAATTTCAAAATTAGTGTGTTTTTAAGAAGTTTACTTTACAGTGCTGACAGAACTTTGTTGTTAAGCATTCCTACATTTTATAGATAATATTTACTATTTCCTGATATCTCTCTAAATGAAGTTATTTACACCACTTTTTTGGGAGTGGATTTTTTTGCCTCTCTTATTTAAAATAAAAATGTCATGTAGAGTTAGCTGCTTTAATTTAACTTCAAAGCCTTCTCCAAACTGAAACCTACAGCTCCTAAACTGGGGGAGCTTCATAAAAATGCCCACATACATCGTCAGAATTTACACTTTTTTAAACTGTGGAACGTAAAGATCTCCCCTTCTAGGTTGTGTTAACCAATAATCCACTTTCTTCTGCCACAAACTAAAGGCTAAAAACTCATTTTGATATCAGATTGTTGCTGCTTTATTTCAGCAATGCAAGAAATTACATTGTTCTGGTATATCAGTAGGCAAAAATAGCCATATAGAGTGGCCATGCAGCAGCTAGAAATCCAAAGTGGCTTCAATGACACACAAGTCAAATACGAAATACCAACTATCGTGATAATCAACAATGTTATGGCCATATTATTCAGTTCTTGTAGCTAATCACTATTTTGAAAAACTAAAAATTTATCTAAACCAGTATCTTAACCTGTACTGCTGAGCACTTATTTCTATTAGCTAATGCCAGCAACAGTGTCACATACCAGGTGTCCTTGCTCGGATTCAAGGATTTTAATCAGCTAATGTAGAGATTTATTTATAGGTTAACTCCCAATTTTCCTATTTTTTTTTACTTAAACTCATATTGAATAATTGGAAAAATCTGATAAAAGTCTATTTCTGACTATTTCTGACAAGCAGACCGTGTAAGGTAACTTCATATTTTACCAGAATCAACTCTGATCCAATGCTACCTCAGGCTGATTAATGACTATCTAGTAAGAAATGAGAGCAATTACATCCAGGGATAGCTGTGCCCTACAGCATTAGCAGCCTTTCATTCCAATCAGTATCTCAGATTTTACAATCCCTTTATGACAGACTTTCTGATAGGATTTGTTTCTCTAACACTATTAGAGAAATCATATGACTAACCAGATCTCAATCAGACCATGGGAGGTCTGCTGTAAATTTTTGAGCACAGACTCAGAACAATTTCTTATACACATCCTTTCTCAAAGTAATTTTACTCAAAGCCAGTTTTTTTTTTTAATGCTGAAATGTACAGACAGTCTACCAGCCCTAGAAATGGGGCATTTTCCATGACAGTCAGGTTCACTTAGCTGAGTAAAAACATTTCAAAATGTAGGTGTTTTTTCTTTCTCTTTTTTTGTGTGTGTGCCGAGACATTTTATATGTACTTTTAGTTTTTGTTAGTTTCATTTTGGACTGGAAATCATTAAGAAGACTAAGGAGCTGAAATTGGCGAGATTTTCCTATGTAGTGCACATATTCTACCTGCCTAAATCTACTTTCTGTTTCAAATGAATAAAGAATGAACTGTATTTTCTGTGTCTTTTTTTTTCTTTAATTTTATTTTATTTTTATCCCTGGGGTGTGTCATATAAAATAGGAGAAATTTCAGACAGTGAGAGTACAGGAATAGGTAGTTTGTAGCTTTAGGGTCATTTTGGTAGGAATTAACCCTCACACCCTGTTGAGAGACTGATGCATTATACCAGTGCAACTACTAAGGAATAAATATGCAAATTAGAAGGAAGGCTTGGAAACAAGATCTAAAAAAACCCTAGAAGTATGGTGGCATTTATTTATTTTTTTAACTGCGTGGGGTAGAATGCATCTTGCATACTTAAACATGTACTTAAAATCTCAGAATCTTAAACATGTACTTAAAATCTCAGAATTAGTTCCAAGTAGTAAGTGATATCAAAGGCTTTGTTATCAGTTAGAGGAAGTCGTGCATCTGGACAATATCTCCTGCGGCCTTGTAAGTCTGCCACTAAAGGAAAGTTCCACACAGATCAGGGCCCTGCTTTTAAATCAGGCTTTCCATTCTTTTTTTATTTATTCAAACTTAGGAGAAAGTCATTACACCAGTCAGTTAAAATTATAAATCTGATTCCCCGTACCAAAGTCTGTGCTCACCTGACTGTCCCACCACGTTACGTTCAACACGGAGCTGCTGTCTGTCTTGTCCTACAAGCTGTCGAGTTAAGGACCTGTTGAAGTACACAGTAATGACTACAAACATTACAATATTTACCTGTTATTCAGCAGCAAGTATCTGTAGTACTGTTTTAATCAGTGAAGAGGCAGATATACACATCTACTTAAAAACACACGTGGAATTGTGTGCTTTGTAAAGTAAAACCCAACATTTTCTCTATGATTTATGCAGGCTCATCAGATTAATGTGAGGGGCTGGGGCTGACTGACACTACTGCACTTCTTTATGGAGTTACTTGGATACATGCTGTTCAAATGTATGTTATCTGCATCCCAAAGTTCAGTCAGAAAAGAGCTGTTGTGGTGGGGGTGAGGTCCTGTGGGAGGGCTGGGGGGTGGATGGGACTCTGGTGCTGCTGGTTGCACCAGCCAGCAGCTACAAGATAGGGGTGATGGGGCTGCAAGGTGGTTCCAGGTGGCTCCAAAACCAGTGAAACAGGCTCAGGAGCAATCAGAAAAGTGGCAGCCGCAGGGGCAGAGACATACGTGAGGGACCATAGATGGCCCAGACAGGGATGGCCGCGGCAGCATGGGTGTGAAACATTTCGCCCTCCCTGGCCTGGGGCAGGATGTAGCTAAGGGTAAATCGGGCTGCCGGGTGGTTCAGCTGCAGGTATTGATGTGCTGGAAGTGAGAAACAGGAGACATGGCCCCAAGGAAAGCTGTCAGGGTGAAGAGGAAAATTGACAGGTTGAAAACTGCACACAGGAACCAAAACTGAGGAAAACAACTTGCAGACGTGATGATAGGTTTGTCACTCGAAGAGGAACTGAGAATAAGCAATAATGAAGTAATTAATATGCAAGTGAAGAAAAATGGAACAGCAAAAGACAGTGTTAAAGTAAGATAGAAAGGGGAATACTGATGCAACCGCAGCAAGCTATTTATTATCAGACACAAAAGCTGCTTTTAAATGCTGGGATGATCTGACAAATGCACACCACCGGTTCTTTTTCACATATGTATGAGTCACTTTCCCAAAGCTCATTTCCCCACCATTTCAATGCCGGCTGCTGAGATGCGTGGATGCTCCCGTGCCTCCCACAGGACAGGGGCCCCTGCCGGGAGCGTGTCTGGCGGCGACGGGCTGTGCTACCCGCCTGTGCCTAGCACCATCTAGTGAGCCTCGGCCGGCCGCTCCTCCTTCCGCACGAATGAAAGCACTAAGAGTGATATACCTTAACTTGCAGCCCGCAGAAACATCTGGGGAACTATGCAGATTCCTCTGAAACTTGAATTTAGAGGCACCTGTTCCAGGTGACTTTTGAAGATGCAGATCTTCCCTTCTTTCAAACACACACCTTATCTGGGATAAGGAGCAGGGCAGGTGAGTATGTTATAACAGCAGGATGGTTATTAGGATGTTCCTTAGATGTTGTTAAAAATTCCAACTTAACTCTAATAAGATAGCTTGAGTGCTTCTCCTTTTATTAATATTATTGTTTAATTGGATTGGTGATTAAAGTAAGTAATATTTAGTCTGCTATTATTATAAGATGATATTTTTTTTCCTCCTTAGAAATCAATCTATATTCTTCTTTCCAACAAAGATGAAAACTAATTTATAAAATACTTACAGTAACCAACATTTCCCTGAGAAACATGAATTATTTTGTCTCTTAAACAGTCGTTGCAAAGAACAGAATCAGATAATACTATATTATTATAGTACTACCAATAATTATTAGTACAATTGCCACGCACTTCAATCTTCAGTACTTTATGGAACTAGGTGCGTATGAGCCACGTTTCACTTGGGTGCAAACTGAACTAAGAGAAAACTTCACTATTAATATGTAGTCAACTACAAATCAGAAAACAACTTTCAAGTCTTTCAACTATTTGCTTTGGATATCTAATACCCTTTTGAATAATAAAAGGTAGAGCCAAGAAGAGGAAAGGTGAAGTTCAGCAGGTACCTGCAGACAAAATGCAGTACTTGTTTCATGAGATCCATTACCTGAAGGACAATCAGAGGGACCTTATTGATGTTATTGAGGCTCTACTTTTTTATGTTGCTTTCTGATAATAAAATTGTTGATACATTTCCATCTCTTTCTTTCTTCCATTCCCTCCTGCTCTCTTTAAAACATTACACATTCAGTAAAAATTGTGGAGACCTTAGGGGCATCAGGAGTTTTGTTTCGTCTTTGAAAATTAGTTGTCCTTCTAGCTGGGTTTATGTACTATGCCCACACTACCAATCTGCCTTTAGGGCTTTCATTCAGGGAAGCGGTGGTGCAATAAAAAATATAAAGGAAAAAAAGTCAAGGAGAAAATTCAGGTTTAAAAATGTTTAAAGTAGTGTTCAGTACTAAGAGATCAGTAATAATCTGGAGGTGAAATTTAATGATTTTTGGATTCGTGAGTATAAATGATAAGTATACATTACGTGGTATTAATTAATGCTCCAGTCACTCCTTGAATATCCTATTCTATAGTTGCTTAACATAGTGTGACTACATAAAATAAGGTGAAGAAAATTAAAAGAGAAAACTTGTCCCCAAAGAAATCAAATGAAGTATGCAATGGACTTGAGGGAAGCCAGGGTCTAATTTAAAGCTACCAGACATAGTTTTATCCTATATATATACATTACAATGTATTACAATAATATATATATATACTAGAATTTAGTCAACACGCCTTGACAAGCAGAATTTCCACACACTGGAGGGTTTGGGGGTTTTCGTTTGCTTTCTTTTAAATATAGTTTCAGTTCAAAAGGACCTGTTTTCTCCTCCCAGAGACAAAGGATTTTGAAAAAAATACTGCATCCTATATTTCTAAAAGTATTCTTAATTTTTACTGCTTCCAGTGTTCCTTCACAAGAATAGAGCTGCTGAGAATCTGTCACCTTCATGAATCTTGCCAACAAGAAAGGCAATTTCAAGTGGCATTGAACAAATTCAAAACCAAACTTTGAAGTTTGCTTTGATTTATATCTCTGAGTTAAATACCTAATGCTCCTTAATCAGTGCCTGGAGGGAATTAAGTACCCCAAAACAGAATTCACTATTATTTTCTTAGGAAGCAACATGAAGCCTAAAACAGGGAAATCTGGGAAGGATGGAGCAAGGACAGTCCCTTTGTGGTGGTGTGGCAGCTAACTGAGGATTAGAGGGGGATTCCTGTGTTGGATCAAAATCACAACTCTAGCTACTCAGATTCTCAGGAGTCAATATCACCACTTTTCAAAAAGTGGAGCAAGAATTTTTATTTAAAGTTTAAGGGGTTTAAAACATAAAACCCAGAACCTACCATAATAAAGTTACTTGGTTAGGATTTTAAACACACAAAAAGTTCTTTTTTCATAACTGTTTGTACACATATTTTAATTGACTCTTGGAGAAGAGACTAGGATTTTCTCAGTTACCTGCTCCTGACCTAAGAGACTACGTGAAAAAGCAGAAATGTTCTTTCCCTGCAGCAGAGGTATTAGATTTTTGGTACACAAACCCAATCTCTAAGGAATACTAAGTAAGTTTGCTGACAACACTAAACTGGGAGAAGCTGTCAGAGCAGGAAGGGCCTGAAGAGTTGGACTTACAAAAGGACAAGAGAACATCTAGTTAAAGTAAATATGGCAAAGAAATATAATTCCTCCATTACAACATAAGACCTGCAAAATGACAGATGGGTAAATGGCCTAACCCACTCAGTCATCGCACCCTATTTGCCATCCTGAGAACGAATAAAAGGACAAGCGCTACCATATCACTTCCTCATTCCTCATGATATTGTATTTATCAAGTGTACTTTATATGTAGCTGTGGGTGTTCTCTACATATGTTAGGGACAAGAAAACTGACTGAGTAATAGGCCAACTGAGCAGCAATATGCTGGTTACAAGCATCGCCATTTCAAAATATATTTATGGGACATGAAATTCAATATCATATAAACAAGTGCAGCTATGTTCTACAGCCATATCTCAGCTTGGTTCCGAGACGGGATTTCAAGGTATGGCTTGTGTTAGATAAAATGTTGTTACTGGCAAAAGAGATACACTGCATACACAGAACTAAAATATGAAGAATAATAATGAATAAGAATAACAAGAATACAATAAGAATAATAGTGTTCTAGGAAGAATAACTTAACTATTAACTGACATAATTTAAATTAATTCTTTAAGAGTCGAATCCTCCGAGTTATCTAAGTGAAACAGGAATTCATATTAACAATACAGTTAAAATCATTACACAAAACACATATTCCTATATCCTAAAGTCCTCCCTTTTCTCTCACATTATGATCCAATGCCCCTCTTGTCTTAAAGTTGACAGTTGTAGTTTTCTTCAAGCAGGAGTTGGGGTGATAGCTGTACTGAGTTGTCAGCCTCTGTTTGTCAGTTATGATGAATTGAAGTAGGAATCAAACTGAATCAAATGGAATAGAATATTTGCATTGGAAGGGATGTGCAATGACCAGCCAGTCCAGCTGCCGGACTATTTCAAGGCTGACCAAAAGCTAAACCATATTATTAAGGGCACTGCCTCTTTAATACCGACAGGCTTGAGGTGTTGACCACCTCTCCAGGAACCTTGTCCCAGTGTTTGACCACCTCTCCATAAGAAATGCTTCCTAATTTTAAGTCCAAAACTCACCTCCTCTCCCTTTGTCAGTGTGAAGTTCACAGTGAGTGAGTGTTTCTTCCTCTTTGCTCTTGGGGCCCACTTAGAGTTATATTTAAATATTTTCTTATTGGAGTTTTCCTCCTCATCACTTGTTCCCTTGAAGTCAGAAAGTTTTCTCCCCCAGCCCCACCTCATAACAAAGACTGCTTCTTGTAAGGCAGTGCCTCCCCAGGTTTGCCAGACCTTTACCATTCTGAGTGTTCACAAAGCTTCAGCTCATACAAATGTGAAGCGATAGTTACTTTGCCAACAGGTGAATGCAAAACTCAGCTGAAGCCAAGACAAAGACAGACATGTTCTGACACCCTGCAACATCACATAATTTCAAGTCTTTTGCTGGTTGTGGCAAAAATCATATTTCCTGGGTTACACAGCATTTTTGACAGTTCCTGACAATTGACATTCCTGACAATTTTCATGATCAGCATTTTATTTACTCAAGATAAAATATCTGATTAGGAATTTAATATGCCATGCAGTCTCCAAATTGAGAAAATTTTCTCTCTTGCTCAATAGGCACATTTCCACTATTTTATCTCCAGCCCTCAGCTGGAGGCCACTGGGTATAATAATGTGGATGTGCAAAAACCAGTGAGTGTGGATGTTGAGTGTCAATAATGAGTATTCAAGATTGAAAATCAATAGTACATGTGACAGAAATACACAAAAGTGCTGTCTGCAAACTGAAAATGCTTTTCAGTTTTTAAGATTTAGCTCTTTTGGAGGATTTTTTAATCAGGAACAAGGAAGAAGATGTACTTCCTTACAAGTGAACAAGAATATAAAGTCCATTCACCTTGAGAGTAAACCAAATTCTCCTACCACATATAAGAGCCTAAAGATAGCTCAGACTTTCTATGGCTGACTCAGATAACCTGGTACATTAGCCCAGACAGTGCTGTATGTATTGCCTTAGACCCTATTCATCGGGCTGGAAGATGGGTATGTTCATATATATTGATTTCTCAATCAGTGTACTCATCCTGAATAATGGATGAGATATCAAAACTGGAACAAACAAATGAGCTGCATGGATCTTCTTTCTAGAATTTTTCACTTCCACTGTATTCATAGTAAGGAATTTATTAAGAAATGAATATTTGTACTTTTCATTGAGTTGTCTCTTACCTGCTTAAACTAAAAAGGTGCATTTTTATTCCATCTAAATATTAAGTTCACAACTCTTGAAGCTTAAAAGTCAAGATTTCCAAAGAATCTGATGGGATGGTAGGGAGATGTCAGCTCCCTGGGCTGGGGGCCAGGGACTTCAGGGGCTCCGGGGTCAGCAGGGACCAGCAGACAGGGCCTGATGCCTCAGCCTGGGCAGAGCAGGGCAGCTGGGGGTCAGCCACAGCCTCTGGCACCAGGATCCTCCCTGGGGATGCAGATTGTCTGGGACAGCAGCTGGTGGTCAAGATCCAGACTCTAAAACCCATGGCTGTGAGCTCCCATGGCTGTGGCACTGCAGGACATGAAGCTGGGCAGGGGACAAAGAGTAGAGGCTGTGCTGGCCCTGAGACACACCATGACAGTCTCTCTCTCATTAGCCATCCCTCTTTGTAGTCTCCACTCTGACAGTCTCTCTCTCATTAGCCAACCCTCTCTGTAGTCTCCACGCTAGTATTTTCCTCACAGGTCATAAGGGAGGGAGTGACAGAGGAGAGAGAAGACAATAAAACTCCCAGCTGTTTGAAATATCTGTTGAAGCCTCTCTGGCAGAGCTCCACTGCTGAGGTGAGGTCCCTCAGCAAAGCAAAGCTCTACAGAGATGGCATTTCGTCCCTGTTGTTTACAAAATGTACTCCAAGGCTGCTGAGCTCTGAACAGCCTCTTTTACTGACATCAGTACACTGCTCAAAGGAACTTAAATCAACTAGTCTGTCTAAATGCAACTGAATAAAAACTTGCAGAATTCCAGGCACAGCATGGCAGTAATTCTCATCCTGAAACTGGAATTGTTACAAGTAGCTGTTCATAAATGATGTTCCAATTTTCAGGCTGTGTCAGTTGGACACAGACCACAAGGCATATCTTTCTTTTGCCCATTTTGTTGCCAAATGGGGTGTGACTATTTGCAGATATAAAGTACACTTTTCACACACCCACTAACACGCAATAAAGTAGGATAATTGCACAACTTACCTGCTAGCAGAATCAGAATGTAAACACAGTGAGGAGGAGAATTAATTTGAGTCATTTACAACTAGCATTGAAAGATTATTTGTACTAGCCAACATACTTTACCTCTCCATTTCTAGGAAGGCATTAATAAGCTCTTTGGTTTTTTGTTCATGCTCAAGTCCTGTACCCTCAGTAGTTAATACAATTAATGAGGCAATTATTTGGCAAGAAAAGGTAACTCAATAATTTATTCATTAAGAGTAGTCTAATAAATAGTCACAGCTTGGGCTTAGTTTAGCATAAACTCAGACTGTATTTATTGTAAAGAAATTTAATAAACCTGAAAAGACAATGCCTTGAAGAAATTAAACCAAATATATTACTCCTAAGCCCCACCACAAAACTCAAAGACAGCTTCAAAGATTAAGTTTTGAAACTGGACTTCAAATATGTGAGTGTGAAGTGATCTAATTTTCTATGAGCACATTTAGAACATAGTAAGGAAAATAAGAAATTGTAGCCAGGTTAGTCAATAGCTTTGCAAAAGAGCGTCAAGCAGCAATTAAAGTAAAAATGGAAGGTTAAGGTATTCAAAGAGTGCTGCCTCTGTTCTTACACTCCTCCCTGGACATCTACTTGTGGCCACCAGAGGAAACAGGATACCAGAACAGTCATTGTTATGAAAAATCTACTGAAACATTATTCTAGAAAAGTTGTTAGTTTAACATGAAGGTATTGGATCCAACAAGTATAAGGAAGCACAATTTTATATAAGAGAAATTAAGAGAAAAAATAAGGTGTATATGCACTCAAGTCCTCAGTAGATTTCTACATCAGTATTCATGAGCTGGCACAGTGCATCTGACTAGAGTTGCCTTATATATTTGTTTCAGGATATGAAACAGTTCCTTGGGTACTGACCTCCAGCTTTAAACCATTGTGAGTGAGTTGAAATTAATATGACCTATATTTTACCAGTCCCATCACTTTGCACAATTTATGTATCTTAATTCTTACTACTGCTTTTCCTTATATTTCTTTAGACTTAGCACAATAAATTTTTCCCTTTCATATCCATCACGTCCTAATTGCAGTCACTGAAACTGAGGAGTCTCAGCTGGTTGCAGCAATTCCTTGTCATCATCAAATACCCCTCTTCTTCCTCAAAGTATAGTTCATAGCTAAAAATAACTCCCAAAAAATCATTAAATCATTCCTGTGATTATCTTTCAATCTGTGCTTATCAAACTGAACATCACTGGAGCTAGTAATTTCAGCTACTGAGTACCAACAAACATATTTACTATTTTGGGACAATAAATTAAGTAATAGAGAGAAATGTTACAAAATATACAAAATAAGTCTGGATACCTTAACTTACAGTCTTGAAGATGCAAGAGCCCAAGGAAGTTAATTCAGGCTGAAAATGTTGTCCTTAAGTCACCTGGCAATTATTTTCCAATGACTTAAGAACAGATGGCCAGCCTCAACCCAAAATTTCTTTTCTGAGTTTGATTCAGCCCCACAGTACAATTTGTAAGTTATGTTTCCTGATTAATTTTAAACATTCTGAAATGGAATAATGAGCTTTGATCTGCTTTCAGGACATTTACATCTTTTGTATGGTTGCTCTTAGCCAAAATGTAAATTGATACTAGGCAGGATAGGCTACGGTAATTATGATTACCGTAATTGGTTACAATTTGCGAAAAGAGGAAAGTGGGAGTGGGAATTAAAAACTAGAGCAAGATGTAGAATCTCAGCTTCTAATGTTATAGATACAGAATGTGCACTTGCAAAAATGTCCAGATGTTTGTCAAAGAAAAGTGAAAACAGGAAACAGAAAATCTGGGAGATTTTAAAGACAGATGTAAAGAGACTGAAATTTGATGATTAAAAGGATTAAAACTATGCGATCCTGAAAATTTTTGGCCCGCATATCCAAAGTTCCTGAGCAGAGCATGAGGAGACATATATCCTATAAATAAAAGTAACTTTCCAGAACCTCTAAGGACTAATTTGACTCAGGTCTGAAAATCCAATCAAAATGCAAGGAATAAGTTCTCTTTACTCAAGTCATCTTTCATGCAGACTGATTTCAAGATTAGAGAAGATTATCAAATCATGCTTGATTACTAAACCAAGCCTTACACAGCTTCACAGACTAAATCATAAACTTTCAAGTACAAAACTAAAGCCAGGCTTTAAACCAGTATGCTTTAAAAGCAGTCTTAAAATACTTCATAATTGAAGCAAACAAGTATATTTTCTGCATCAGAGAAGAGAGGGGAAACTATTCTCACCCTTTTATTGAAGAAACAATTTTGGGTTTTACATTAGGAATTTTGTCATCTTCCATCCTCCATGTAACAGCTGCAGAGAAAAGAGTTCACCACCAGCTGTGCTGAGCTTAAGGAAATAAACTGTCTAACTTAGCTGGCAGTCAAGGGGTGACTGAAGGTCTTCTCATGGGCAGCATTTTTTTAGCTAATCACTAACAATTTAACAAAAATTAGATAAACTGCAAATGAGCTCAGTTTGCTAAGTCTATTTTCTGTTTTCCAATTTTCCTAATGTGGATTAATTATGAAAATTGAAATATCAGAAAACCTAGAATGACTACTTTTTTGTGTATTTAGACAACTTTGGCACATGGAGTTTGATTATTGGTCAAGTGATGGATCTGTGGGAAGTGGAAGAGTTGCATGCACAGCTCAAGCCATAAATATAGTGAAAACAATGAAAATCCTTCAGAGTTAAATTGAATACTGCAATTCAGGAGATGCAGTGAAAGTAAATGACATTCATTGTCAACCCAAATGTTTTTTGGTTAGCTAGACTTACAGGGAATTTTATTTCTTTTAGAAAAATCTGTTACTTAACTAATCTTCCAATATGAGACTAGGAAGTAGAATGCTACAAGATATAAAGATGCACACTATGATTTCTCACCAAGAATGTTAAGGAGCAGGTTTGCCAGATTTTCTCAAATGTACCTTTTTGATTCAAAGAATTTGGTTAATTTATATCTTGCGGGTAGGACTTGCTTGATCTGCACCTGATACTCCTTGGGTGTAGTCAATCACTTAGAATATTGCCGGAGGCTCAACATTAACCAATTTATGTCACTGCAGACACTGCAGTCTTTCAAACAATCCAGAACATAAACTGCCATCATGAGTTCCTGGAGTGGCCTACAGTTACATCACCATTCCCACATCTATATATATATTTATATTATTGTTATAGGCCTAACTACATTTCAAAAATATCACATTTTCAGAATCATGGGAATAATAATTTTTTTGAATGAACTGTGAAGTAGTTGATGATCTCAGGTAAGAGAACACAAGGTCAAATTAACATTTTTAAGAGACTGTTCTATTATATAGACAGCTACATCAATTAGAAGGTGCAGGCTAATGGACCTTAACATTTAGTTGCTTTTCCTATTTTATGTTATATTTTTTCATGCCATAGAGAGAGTCTTCCATGCAAATTTTCATCTGTCCCAGGCCATCACCTGATATAGAAGCCTCTAATAAAGTTGAGTCCTGAGTCACTGCTTGGGATGTGGTGACGTTTTGTCATCCAAAACTTCACCGTCTTCAGGAAAACACAAGCATGAATTTACATGGGTTTTTTCAGAATCAGATTACTTTTTTGTGTCAGGAACTGTAAGTATAATTTAAGTCAGATTTCTCAATGTGAATTTAATAGTGGTTATGGGGGAGGAAGCAGAACCCTCTTGCACTTCTTTGAAAATGGAGTCTGTTAGAGAAGACTCTAAATCAAAGGGTCTGACATATCCTGCTATGCATGTGAAATAATCCTCTGCCAGAATGCATTAGTGGAGTGATGAATTATGTACCAGTGCCTTCACTACACCTACCATTAGAGTGTGATTCTTATTCTAGTTTCATACGTTTTTGTTACTTCAAGAACAGGAACAAAACCCTTGCTTTTCCCTCCTCCATAAAACTCACAAAGCCAAACAAATAAGATAATTTGAGTCTGAGTCTGGTTTTTTTTCTTTTTTCAGGACTTCTCATTTCAATCCTAGATTGGTGTTTTGATTTTAGATACTAAAATAACTTTTAATTGTAGCTGTTATCTGCACTGAAAGCACTAATTGGTGAGAATAGTATAGGGAAAGGTGTGAAGGCAGTCAAAGTGCCTTTATTTTTAAAATAAATTCAGATGAACACACTGGTATGTCAGCTAGTTTCCATCTCTAAAAGGGTTTCACTCGGAGGTAATTGTGAAACAATTCCATCAAATGGATTTCACAAAAGGCATCTTAATGGAGAGGCCAGTAAATATATTTATTACAGGTCTTTGTTCTATGGCAGAACTTAAAGGCTGAAGCTGAGGGCAGAACCCCACTTAGACTATTCACTGTATAGAAAGGGAAAGTGCCATCCTGAAGTGCTAATACAACAAATTATGAAAGAAGACAGAAATGCCCAAAGCCACATGGAAAATTGGTAGCAGATTAATAGATTAGAAGCCTATTTGTCTTGCTGTCCCTGTCAGATTTTTTCTTGTCTCATGGACAGAAAATTATATAGTCATAAAGATGATGTCAGGGGCCTGACTTTGGCACTTGCAGGGTCTGTGGTTTCCATGATGGAAATGGAAACCCCTTGAAATAACCCCGTGGTCTGGGCAAAGCATTTACCCCACACACAGACTCACACAGACACAGACACAGACACACACACTGACAGTCTCAACATAGAGCGGTTTTGCCACATTAAAATATAAAAAATGGATGCAAATGTGTGCAGAAACACCTGCTATAAATTGGAGTTCCAGCTCCCATCGCCCTAGTGACACAAATAATGTGTCTTTCTCTCTGCTGTTATTCCACAGACACCTATCTTGTAGATGTGTAAAGAAGTGAATAATCTCCCTAGTGCTGCTGAGTCACTCTCAGCGTAACACTTGCCTATGCATGTAATGAATCACAATAATGTGACATGAGGGCAGCGCTACAGGGGAGCAAAACGTGCTGGAGATAACTGGAGGTGTGCATGTGGAAATAATGCTGCTGGGCATCTTCCTGAAGGGAATATTTCAACTCTGACATACCTAGAAAAATGTAGTTTACCAGAACAAAGAAAAGTCATTCATCTGGTTGGATTCTGTGGGCAGAAATGAAGCAGCAAATTAGGGATAAATAAGTCTGATCCAAACCATGGGACACACCTGTCTTTCACAGCATGGAAGAGGGAAGCACTGAGAGCAAAAACATCAAACCCATCCTTCTAATTAGGCATTGCTGGAGAATATGCCCCTGAAGAGAGTGCTGTGTTTCTGAGTGAGGCTGAGTGGCCTGGCTATTCTTTGCAGTCTTTCATTTTTGCCAGAAATATATTATATAGATGACTGTGACATCTTTAACAAAAACAAAAATGACAGGCTTGGATGACTGGTTTTCCATCAAAATATATTTGGCATATTGCAGTGAACTGTCTGTTTCTCTCAGGTGGTACCATGCCTGTGTGAAAGGGCTTGCATTAGCTTCTTGGGCAAGAAGTCCCTGTCAACATCATGCACTGTGGCTTGTTTTGTTTGTCTTTCAAAAGAAGCTGTTTTTTCTGTAAATTTTAACCTATATTATAGTTTTGAAATGCAGAAGAAATTACTAAACAAGCTGTAAACAGAAAAAGTATCTGTACATACTTCTTTTTCTACTCTGAGAATAACAGTGTATTTTAAAAATCACCTGGACAGGTTTATAAGTTCCCCACAAAATGAATGATATTTGATATCTTTCTTTATTTCCAAACATCAAAAATGAAAAAACAGATACTTCTTGAAAGAGTAGCTTGAGTTCAAGTTAACCAGAATAGCTTGAAAATCTCAAAGTGAAAAATATATTCATTTTAAAATTTCCCTAATGTCATTGTTTTCAGATAACTGGGTATGACAATAGCCCAGTGTGCAAAAAGGACCATTTTGCAATATACATCTGGCCGAAACCTCAAAAAGATGGAAGCATAACTATGTTCTTCTCAGAGCTCACTAAGGTGATCCTGCATTCTGGACTGCATTCACAACTCTGTCCTATATTTGACATTAACATTGTCATTTTAAAATTTAGAGCAATGAGAAAAATACTCAGTGGAACTGTGTCTCCAATGTTTCAGTGACCATCCATCTAGTGGAAGTTTTCCCAGGTGGTCTTGTAAACTTTTTTGCCTAAGCTGCATTAATGTGTAGATTGGAAAACACTTAGCCATAGGAAATGAAATACAGGGAGATGTGAATGTGCCATCTTTCTTTTGTGAAGCAAACTGTTTGTTATTGTAGGTATAAAGCCTGAGAATGTTAAAATAGCCCATATATTTTCCTCTGACAGTCTTTGATTAGGAGAATGGAATTCACAGCAAGGACATTTTAACTGCTGAACATAAACTTCATGGACTTGGTTGTTTGCAGTACAGCTTTTTTAACAAAACAAAACAGCAAACAAGGTGAGACCTGTATGCTGTACTTATCAGAGCTACACTGGATGGGAAATAAACAGCCAGGTAGAATGTAGGGAAGGGTTAATCTATTAAGAGACTTAACCTGTGTTAAAAGAACTTGCTTGGAATTCGTGCTAATGAGATGGGGGAACTTGAAAAAATTTCCTTTACATTACATCTATTTAGCTAACTGACATTAATATCTCATATGTTGTTTCCTAATACTATATTAATAACATTGGAGGACAGTGCCTTGCTCCACTGAAATAACTGAAAAAAAATCCTGACTACCACCTCCAATAATTCTAAATTCATAGCTTGGCAATAATTCTGTTTCTGCATTTTCCTATCCCTATGTAGCACATCTTGGATTTTCAACTTATTTTCCCAGACTTAACCCTTTCTTTTTAAAAGAATTTTTTTAACACTATCACTCTCAAATGCCTTGAATTTATAAGGCAACAGAAGAGCACCATGTGCAAATACAAGTTTTGCCGAACCCTGTATACAATGACATTCCAGAGCTATCCTCTGCTCAGGACATCAGGCTCCCTCTCTTTTCAGACACCAGATGTTGCAGAGCTCAAACTCCTGTAGGCTGCCTGTTTAGCCAGACAGGGACTGACAACAGGACAATATACAATAGGGGCACCTCAGAGAGTTATAAATTAATATTAGCAGCCGTTCCAACCAGAGGTGACTAGCATGAGTGTCCTGAGCCTACCTATATGTGTTATAAACTTAATGTTTACTTTTGGACTTAGGACAGCCAAAGCTCTGTCTAGTTGCAAGATCCAACACTTCCACCTGAGTTTGGCATCCACTGATCAGGTAGTTAGATATGGCAGGATTGTCACATCAAAGTGATTTTATATGCATTGCCTTTCTAACAGTCATAAAGTCATAGAATAGTTTAGGTTGGAACAGACCTCTAAGATTACTGAGCCCAACCATTGACCCAGCACTGCCAAGTTCACCACAAAACCATGTCCCCAGGTGCCACATTTACACATCTTTTAAATACTTCCAGGGATGGTAACTCAACCACTTCCTTGGGCAGCCCAATCCAAGGCTTGACTACCCATTTGGTGAGGAAATTTTTCCTAATTTTCAGTCTAAACCCCAGCCTGATGCATCTTGAGGCTACTTCCTCTTATTCCATTTCTTGGGAGCAGGCCTGACCCTCACCTGGCTGCAACCTCCTTTCAGGTAGTTGTAGAGAACAACAAGGTCCGTCTGGCTCTCTTTTTCTCCAGTCTAAACAATGCCATTTATTAAGTATGTTGAAGACATAAAAGCCTGTTTCTTCTTAATGACATTTGTGTATAAATACAAAAAAGGCAGGTAAAAAAAGTCATTAAGGGAAGAGATAATCTCACATCTAGCTCTTGTGAAAGAAATAGAAGCTAATGAATAATTCACAGGAGAAGCTGGAAACAGCTATTTCAAATGGGCAGTAATTCATAATGTTTTCTCTGTGGTTCGTTTTTTGACTCTAGTGATTGGCTTTGCTTTTTCACATCACACCTAATCAAGTAATACTGAATAGCTTTGTGCAGTTGCAATACCTGAAGGATTAAATGAGGGCTTCTGCTTCAAATTTAAATCAGAAGACAGTGAAATTAATCTGAATTCTTTAGTAGTTAGAAACTTGGGACTGACCTACTGTCAGAACAAAGGTAGAAAATTTATAAAATTATATAGTATGTGCCTGCAGTGGGTTTATCTGAGCATGTCACTAACTGCTTGTATTGTTGCTTGAAGGAAAATCCGCCATAAACCACTGACCATGGAGTTAGACTGGATCATCATACCTCACCCATGTTCGGAAGTTTTAACCATAACTTTGCCAATGTAAAAGGAAATATCCACAGTAATACCCTTGGGGGTGCTTCAAAGTTAGCTGAAATTATTGAGAGAAGAACCACCAGCTTCATGAGATTTGATTTCAAGTTGAAAGCCTGGCTGAAGGCTGGCTTCAAAGAGCAGATTGGACTCAACAGTTAAAATTATAAATCATATTGTGATATGATATTTAGTCATTGTACGATTATTTCATTATCAGTCCTATAATCATATGGTGATCAAGGCTAATCTATGACCCTTCATGCAGTGCTGGTTTTTTTGTTTTAAAATTCAAGAGCATCTGTACTTTATACAAAAAAATCCAGTTAACCCGGGAGTGCCTTACAGCCCTGTAAAATATGAGACCTCAAAGTTGTGTAAAAATGCATTTAAGTACACCCAGCAAAACTCGTTTGCTCTCAGTCATCCAAGTGTCACAAAACTGTGTTTGAAATTCACTGTTCTAGTCCACCACCAAGGTTGATGTGTACACCCATGCCTCACCAGATTTCTACCAGATTTCTGATGTGACTGCCTCTGCGTACTAAATGATAGGTCCTTTGCATTTCCCAGACATTACAATCAATCACTTCCAGCTCCACAGCTCACTTCTGTTTTGCAAGCCTGGTTGTTCTTGACTGTTAGCTGTACTGTGTCTTTATTAATCACACCAGCTATCAACACCTTAGGTAAATACAACATTGATAACTGTGACAAAAAATATGATTATTACAGAGAACCAAGAGAGAAAAATCCATCTCAGAAAAATTGTAAGCTAAACTTTAGTGGTCATTATCTACAGTTGTCACCATTTAATGATTTGGGAACTGATCCTGGTTCTTTTGCACAATCTCTTCCTGTTGCTCACACACATTTCAACCTCTATGTTTTTTTCCTCTTTCCAGAGTACAACTCCCACCCCTAATTCCTTTATTACATGGTTTGTTATTTTTTTTTTTTTTTGCTGACCCATGCTATTTGTCTTTATTGGAGATGAAGGATTACTGGATTTAAAGAATCACATTGAAATCACAGCCGCTATTTCCTGATCCCTGGTTAAATACTTTGTTTATAATTTGTTCATAGTGGCTACAAACCAGTTCGTACCTCTGCCACATTCAGAGAAATCACGAGTGTTTATCTGTATTGATTTTGATCTGGCACTACTACTTGAATGGAGAAAAATTCTTGCCTGTGAACAAAAGACTTTAGAAAATAATTTAGAGGTATCTTCTGAATTCTAATCATACTTGAATGCAGCCTTTCACAAATAACTCACAACCAAGTGAAATGCTCTACTTAAGAAAATCAGGAAAGAATATAGTTGGATTGCACTGCATAATTCTGTAACATAAGTGTCAATGAATATATGGAATTTTGTGCACATGGACAAGGTTGGGAAAAAATCATTGTATCAGTTTCTATTTAGGTAAACTTTATTTAACACAAGAATTCCCACAGTCTGGATCAGAAGTAGATACAAGGCCAGCAATCAGAAATTTCTGTGTGCCAGTCCTGATTCTAACTCTTGGCAGGTAAATTGCCTGTGACTGAGATAATGGCCACTAATTCAAAAGAGCTGTTTCCTCACTTCCCTGGGCTACGTTGGTTATGTATAGAGAAGAGCAATTGGCTTGCATTTTACGTGAGGAGTGGTTTGACTACAAAAATATTCTGTAGGTGATACTTAATATGAAAGAACTCACAAGCAGATTTGAAAAATTCAGATTCTATGTATAACCAAACATTTGGTGTCTAAGAAACATAAACATTTGAATATATAAAAAAAGGTTTTTCTGTGGTTTGGCAAGATCTATAAATGGAGTACTGAGAGGAAAAAAATGGTGATATTATGAGTCAGGAAAAAATTGGCAGAGAAAAGAATGTATGAAAGAGACTGCATTAATTAGATGGCAATAAAAACCCAGGAAGTTATCAGAAACCTAGGATTGTAGGTGCTTTTTATTTCAGAACAGCTTTCTTTAATATTTATGTGATAGAAAAGCTTCTCAGATGCTTTTGATAGTTGGGTCATAGTATTTGATAGTATTGGGTGAGGCTGGGATGGAGTTAATTTTCCTCACAGCATCTCTTCTGCTGCTGTGCTTTGCATTGGTAGCCAGAAAAGCATTGGTAACACACCAGTGTTGAGCTACTGCTGAGCAGGGCAGGCACAGCATCAGCTCTGTCACTCAACATTCCTTCTCACCAGTGTGCTTGGGGTGGGCAAAATCTTGTGAGGGGACACAGCCAGGACGGCTGAGCCAAACTGACCAAAGGGATAGTCCACACCTAATGTGGTGGTGGTGGTGGTGGAGCTGCCCATGGAGGACCTCGTGGTGGAGCAGGTGGATGCCCAAAGGGAGCGGTGACCCTGTGGAAAAGCCAAGCTGGCTCAGGCTCCTGGCTGGACCCCTGGACCTACGCAGAGAGAAGTCCACACTGAAGCAGGTTTGCTGGCAGGACTTGTGACCCCACAGGAAACTCAACCCAGAGCTCTTTGTGAAGAACTGCAGCCCATGTGAAGGAGTAATGTTGGAGAAGTTTGTGGAGGACTGCCTCCTGTGGGAGGTTCACCCACACTGGAGCTGGGGAAGAGTGTGAGCAGACCTTCCCTGCGGAGGAAGGAGAGGAACAGACCACATGTGATGAACTGACCACAACCCCCATTCCCCCTGCACTGCTGGGGAGGAAAAAGTAGAGCAGTTGGGAGTGAAGTCAAGCCTGGAGAGAAGGGTCAGGTAGGTGTAAGGTGTTTTTAAGATTTGTTTTTACTTCTCATTCTCGTGTTACAATTTGATGTCTAATACATTCAATTGGTCTCCTCAAGCCAAATCTGCTTTGCCTGCGACCTTAACTGCTGAGTGATCTCTCCGTGCCCTTACCTCAACCCACAAGCCTTTTCTCATATTTTTTTCTCCCCTGTCCTGCTGAGGAAGGCAGTGACAGAATGGCTTTGGAGGGCACTTGTCATCCAGCCAGGGTGAAGCCACCAAAACAGTGCATTTGGGATCATGACCAAAGTCACCCTGGAGTCAGTTCAGAGGCTACTGTAGGTTCGGGAGGGTTTTATTTTTCTGCTAAGTGTGATTTTTTTGCATTTCTTAGCCAAAAAGTCTCCTCAGTTCCCAGGTAATTTCACTCTCCATTTCTTCTGCACCGATCACATTGACATGGTTCCACATTGGCAAATACTGCAATGAAATATCAATTTTTTAGCTATTATTGCAGAATATTCACAAAAAGCACATTTTGAATCAATAAGCAATAGCATTTATTTTAGAAATGTGTTTCTTGAAGTTACATTACAATATGCAATCAAGGAAAATTAAATCAGGCATTCAAGTATTATAAAGTACCGGGAAATCATGGATTTATCCTTAAAATAATTAATTGTTTGAATGCAGAAACATTTAAATATTGGTTGCCTATGTTTGCTTCGTAATTTCTAAAAAATGTGTTTGAATCCCACATTTTCACATTGCTTCAGTTATATGATCTAAATATACAATTTCAAAAGAATATTAAAAAGTTACAGTCTAAAATAACTTGATTCCATGAGTTTACATTTAAAAATGGCAGATGGTGGTCCTTGGAACACTTATCAGAGGGCCTCTGAGTATCTCACAAACAAAACAAAAAAGTTTACATTTAAAAATGGCAGATGGTGGTCCTTGGAACACTTATCAGAGGGTCTGTGCGTTTGTCACAAACAAAACAAATCAAGAGGTATTCTATAACTAGTATACTAGAATTAATTTTCATTTATTTTTAGAAACAGACCAAAAGGTTCTCATGACTTCTTACTGTTAAACTGAGTATGAGAAATGGACTCTAATTCCTTCATGACTTATGAATTATTGGAGAGTCTCTCCCCATAGCAACATTAATATATCTCAATTTGTGTCACTACCTACCATCCATGCAGCCAGGTCTGCAGCTTTTTGTAAAAATTGCAAAGCTTATTCCCCACCCTCATAACTCAGCTGTAATGAAAACTGAAAACTAGACGATTACAAAGCATCCCCAATTCACTACTTTAGATAAAATCTCACATTATTCTGTTTCAATGTAGTGTTTTCTTTGTAGTCATATTTTAACCAATTTATCCATATCTGTCCTTAAAAAACAATTTAAAAGCCAAGGGATAAAGATTAATAGGAAAAAAAGGAGCCATTAAGATATAAGGACAAAAGGAAAGCTTTCCAAAGCTTTTTTAAAGGAAGTAAAAGCACAGTTAGAAAACTTACAGCCTCATCCCTTTTTATTCTTGCACCTCATTAAATCTACCAGGTACCTAAATTCTATATCTACCCTTCCTAAAAGCAAGAGGTGTGCTTCCAACTAACTTGGAAGATGGGTTTCAAATACTAAACTTTTTTAATGCAAAAGGTTTTGTTAAGGAAACTTCCCAGTTTGACTATTCATGAGACTCTGGCAATCACACTCCTAAGGACAGAGGCTGCCACTGCTGGGGCTGAAATCAATTCACAGAGGTGGCTTCAGTGACCCAGTGAGTCCCTGCTTGGCTCCCCACACACCCCACTCACACTGTCAGACCAGTTTCCTTACTGGTTCAACCCCAGGGTTCCCAGAACAGAGTCTCAGATAATTTGCTCAGTAAAGCACTTTATTAACAGCGCTGTAATACAGAAATAGCTCGAGCTGGTGCCTCCACGGAGGGACCCCAAAAAAAAGAAACCCTGGGCTTTTATGTCTTTGAAGTCCAAACTCATAAATGTCTCCCTCTTCCTCTCTCTTCCTCCCCTTCCTCAGCTCCTGCTGTGTCTCCGTGTCCATTCACCTGGCTGGTGCCACTGGTCTTTGTGCCCTTTGTGATGCAAAGAGCCGCCTGTACCAGATGTATTCCACAACAGTCCTCCCTTTTTTTTAAAATTCAGCATTCTGCTAACATACTAAAAGGAAAAAAAAATAAAACCAACAAACTTTTAAGGCATCAACCTGCTACCTTTTTATACATGATTACAAGTGATAAACAAAACAGAATGAAGGCTAACAAGATTATCATAAGGTAGAAATTATTATCAAGATAAAACCACAAAAGACTCTCCAGAGTCAGTTATAGACCAACTAATTGATCATTCACTATTTGTTTGATATGAGAACTATGTATCCAGTTATTCTTACCCAAAATTTTAACAGCAAAATAAGAACACAGGAAGACAGCATTTTTGAGAATATCTTGATTAACACTTCATCCCCAGGTTGTATATCACGCACTTGTATTTCAGGTGGGCTGGGCTAATACTATTGAGCATCAACAGTTTGCAGCCACATTTTCATTTTAAATCTAATATATAGTACACGCTTGAATTGAGCCATATCCTAGTTTGAATAGCCATGGTAGGTCTTGTGACATGAATTCCAGACCCAGGACAAATCAATATGGAATGGCTTTATTTTCCCTTATATTGTCCCATCCGCCAACTTTTTCATCTCTGAAATCTTCCTGAGCCAGATGTGTATCCCACAGAATGCAACAAATCTATTTTCCCTGAACTTTTCCAGTTTGCTCTGGAGCCTCTGTAAGCTTTCACTGTTATTCCCCCATTGCAGCATGAATCACCTCTTTCACCTTGTCTTGAAGCAAGTCCCTACAAGCTTCATTTGGATCTTCTTATTCTTCCCTTATTCTTATTACCCTGAAAAGCTTGCTAATACTGGGAAATTTTTCCATCACACAACTTTTTCCAGTTCTTTCCAGGATTTTGTGGAACAGCACAGGTCATAGCAGGGATCCCTGAGAAACCCCACCAGTGATTTTCTTCCATCACAAAAGCTCAACATTTACTCTTTCCTTCAGAAGTTAGTAAAATAGTGATAATATTATTTTAAGAAGGACAGTTATACTCCCTAACTTAGAGACTGGGCAACCAGGTCTGGTTCAGATTGCCTGCTTGCGGCACTTTAATTCATTCTTGTAGCTCTTCCAAATAATCCTACACACTTCCAGCATCAGTCACATGACCTTTCCTTCTTTAATTAGTTTAATTTTTAATTTTAATTACTTGGGAATCACTGACAGGAAAGGACACATCATATGCTACAGCAATCAAAAGACTATGGAATATATTTTGCGATATATTTTCACGCAAGCTAAGTCAGGCAATGTCTGAAAACATAATTATGGAGAAGATTATTCTGGGACTTATGAAGAAACACCTAAAGGGCAACACAGTCATTGGTCACAGCCAGCATGGGTTCATGAGGGGAAACTCCTGCTTGGCAAACTGAATTTCCTTTTACGACAAGGTAACCCACCCTAGTTGAACAAGGGAAGCCAGCTGATGTATTCTTTTGGATTTCAGTAAAGCTTTTGATACTGCCTCTCACAGTATCCTTCTGGATGCAGAACTGGGTAAACAAATTATGGGATGGGTGAGCAACTGGTTCACAAGTCAGGTGCAAAGGGTTATAGTGAGTGGGGGGACATCAGACTGGTGACCTGTCACTAGTGGGGCTCTATTTTCAGCCCTGTGCTTTTCAACCTCTTCACTAACAACTTGAACACAGAACTCAAAGATGCACTGGCTGAGTTTGCCAGTGACAGTAACTTGAGAGGAGCTGTTGATTCCCTCGAGGTCAGAGAGGCCTTGCAGGGTGACCTTGAAAAATCAGAGGGCTGGGCAATCACCAGCTGAATCAAGTTCAACAAGGGCAAGTTCCTGGTATGGGGAAACCCTGGATATATGAACAGACTGGGGAATGAGAGGCTGGAGAGCAGCTGTGGAAAAGGACCTGGGGGTCCTGAGCGATGGCAAGTTGAACACGAGTCAGCAGTGCCCTGGCAGCCAGGAGGGCCAACTCTGTCCTGGGGTGCCTCAGGCACAGCATCGCCAGCCAGGCAAGGGAGGGGATTGTCCTGCTCTGCTCTGCACTGGGGCAGCCTCACCTCAAGTGCTGGAGGTAGTTCTGGGCACCACAATATAAAAAAGATACTAAGCTGTTAGAGAGTGTCCAAAGGAAGGCCATGAGGACAGTGAAGGGTGTAAAGGAGAAGTCATAGGAGGAGTGGCTCAGGTCACTTGGTTTGTTCAGCCTGGAGAAGAGGAGACTGAAGTGAGAACTCATTGCAGTCTGCAGCTTCCTTGAGAGGTGAAGCAGAAGTGCAGGCACTGACCTCTTCTCTCTGGTGACCAGTGACAGGACTCAAGGGAATGGCCTGAAGTTGTGTCAGGGGAGATTTAGGCTGGATTTTAGGAAAAGCTTCTTCACCCAGAGGGTGGTTGAACACCAGAAAAGGTTTCTCAGAGAAGGGGTCACAGCACCAAGCTTGATAGAGTTCAAGAAGTGTTTGGACAGTGCTCTCAGGCACATGGTGTTATTCTTGGGGCTGTCCTGTGCAGGGCCAGAAGCTGGACTTAAAGATCCCTGTGGGTCCCTTACAACTCAGGATATGCTATTATTCTACAATATGAACAATGTCAGCTTCTTTGTGTCAAGCTGTCTGGCAATGTGGGAATAACTGAATGCCAGACTATCGCTGCTGTAAATAAAGTAAGCAGCAGGTAAATACAACACTATATTATATTTTTAATTTGGTTGATTAATCTTGTTCTTCTTTCTTTTAATTGTTCAGTCTTTATTAAGCAAGGCCTAATTTTAACTGTACTTCTGTTTTCCTGCTGATCTTTACTTTTAATTTTGAAAGAAATAAGCAAAGCTAAAATACATTGTTATCCTGCTGGAATGCAATTTTCTGTTGCTATGGGCAACAAAGCTCTGTTTACCTAATGGGTTGTTTTGCTACAAAGGGGAAAAATATCCCCTGGGGAGCACTAGACATTGTGTCCTCTACTGTCATGTCTTATGACTAACAGAGGCAGAGAAGCTTCCAGAGGTTTACAAGTTTCAATTATCAGAAGGGGTTAATTTGTTCTCCATTCTCCTCTTTCCATCTTCCATTTCCTCACAATGAGCATATACAAGTTTCTTCTTGTACTGCAGCATGTTTTATCACAATGCTGAGTTGTCACTGAAAGCTTTACTGGCTGGTGTATTTTCCTATTATATTGTTTCTTTAAGAAGGTTATTAATGAGAACAGAGGATGGCACAATATTAATTCATTTGCATTATAACAATGGGAATGAGAACAGAAAATGACATTGTCTTCCTATTGTCTTGAAAATGTGATGGGTAGAAGGAGGCCAAAAATAGCCTGAAATGTCCCATGACAATATGATAAGCAGAATGAGCAACAAGAAATCATACATTACACTTCATACTGCTCTTAAAGCCAACAGTGGCAGTGTTGTGAAGAGGTTACACACCAACCATTTGCTCTTAGGCTATGGCTGTGTGACTGAGTGTGACTTACAGCAGCTTAGCAACTTATGTCTTCACAGCTGTGCTGCCTTTCTGGCCTTTTTACATGCTTTTAGCTCTCTCATTTATGAAACAAGATGTGTTTAGACTCTTTGAAAGCTGCACAAACCAGCCTATTTTGCCCCACAAGAGGGAGGAATTGGCAGCAAGAATTGAGTCAGACCTGGAATTTCAGCTGATAATGGGCAACAGCTTCAACCATTGAGATTTCCTTTGCTTGGCTAGCAGCAAAATCACAGCTAGTATCAACAACTAGATTTGTTTTATCTTTTGCAATCCCTGAAATAGCAGCAGAGATATATCTACAAAGGGGCTTGCTGATATTTTAGTTACCCAATATATAAATCTAGGTCTTCACAGTAACTTGGCTTTGTTGCTCCAGTCAGCAGTCTGTAGTTGCAGGTTTCCAGCTATGCAGCTTGAATGTAGAGCAGCACTGGAAAGGTATGGAAGCAGAAGTTACCTGACATGCCTGAGGGCTCTTTCAAACCAGGGAACTATAACTTAGGACACACTGTCTCATACCTTAATTCAGAGCCATGAAAGTCCAGTGTTTTATTTGATTGATAGTCAACGTAACCCAGTAAAATAGGTTGTAGCAGTCTATAAACTGCTATATAACCTTAATTTTAACTTTTCTTCTTTTTTTATTATAGAAAAGTGAATTTTTCTTACTTTCTACTGTGCTTTCAATAAATTTTTGGAAGGATTCTCACTTTTTAACACCACTACTTCTTTGCTCTGGATTTCATGATGCCTTGTTTTCTGAGGACTATTAAAACTATCATCTGTTTATTTTTCACAGTAGTTGCATGATAGAATTCTCATTATTTTTGTTGTGTTTATAATTGTTCATACTTCTCACACAGAGTTAATGATTAACTGGCTAGTACAGAGAACAGAATGGAGGAAATCAATATTAAATCAGAGGAGTAAAATAACCTGAGTAGCTCACAAAACCTGCAAAGGAAAGCAAACACTCAGATGACATGATGATGAATGCAGTTTAATGGCACAGAAAGAAGGCATGGCTTATAGCTCCTTGCCCCACACTCCTATTTGCAGTGTTAAAATTTGCATTGCCTCCTGAAACAGGAGCACACTGCTGCTGCTGCTGCAGAGGACGGTGTTAGTCCTAGTCTGAAGGAGATGCTTGGTAGTTGTTACTGAGTTGAAAATCAGCAGCTCCTCTAACCCCTTAAAAGGAATGCTAATTTCTGCCCTGTGTGTGTCCTCAGACCAGACCAGCTCCTAGAATACATCCAAGCAATTGTGATTATCTTGACATTATACTTGACCTCACACTCAAGAAACTGAAAGCACAAGTAATCCAGGTTTGCACAAGACAAATCACTTCTCTTTGTCTTACTCTCCTGTCCCAAAATGAAGGACTACCTTTAGTACCCCTGCCAGCAGGCTACAGGAATGTTGAATCACCTTGATATTTTCCCAGTATTAGAAGAATTCACAAACTAGATGCACGTATGAAAAAGTAGACTGGAATATGTCATTAATTAAGAATATCCTCCTGTTCTTAACCAAAAATACAGCAATTCACACTTACACACATTTCATTGTCCCAACAATTCAGACACAAAAATATGCTGTCACAATAAAATGAAAATTATAGTCCTTCAGATTTTCAAGACTACCTGTTAGAGTCACTACTGCTGGAAACACAGTGCTGTAAACATAGATGTTCCAGTAATAGAAGTGGATTCCTCTTACAGAAAACTGCACTCCTTGAATTTCAAGGTCAGATTGAGAACCAGGGCCTCTTTTGAGGAAATGGAAACAGTATTGTTTAATTGCTTGGATCTTTTTAAACTTAGACAAAGGAGTACTTTTTTTTTTCTGTTAAACTTAACATTACATATGGGCCACTACAGTGGTATAAACAGAAGTGTGTCCATAAATATTCCAGCAATATGAGGCTGTGCTAAGCATTTTGGGCATCTGTTTTGGTGTAATCCCCATTTTTGTCATGATGTCAGCAAAACATAACTATTCTTTCTAACAAATACTGCCCTTAAACTTTTCAGATGCCACAGAAAAAGAAAAGGTAGTCACACATATCGAATAATAGCTATCAGGAATGATGTGGTGGCTTATGCTTGCTCTTTTCCAAAATATGAATTTTATTACCTCTTCTTATCTCAGAAGGACGAAAATTACTTAGTCTAGAACTATTCACTTCCAATGAGTCTCTAAAGTATGTGCAGTCAGGATCTTGCTGCCCACTGCCAAGTGCCGCAGACACAGATTTCTTGGTGCTCCAAGAACTTGTTGCCAACACAGAGAAGCACTGCATTTTCCTCACAGTCCTACCAACTCCTCATGTTGTATGGGTGTAGGAAATTTTTCATATAGGTCCTCACTGTAGAGCACGATTCTTCTGTATGTGACACTTTTATTCTAAGGCTTTTCCATAGGAGGAATTTTAAGTTATTTTCCTTCATGCATTAAATATGAGACTTGTGATTCTTGCTTCACAAAAATCTGAGAACACTCATGGAAGTTTTTACAATTCAGCTGTGTGATGTCTGTTCTTTAAGTCTCTGTGAGTGCTTCTTACACCTTTAGCACTGAGGATGACTCACCTCCCGAACACAGCTGGAGTGAGAAAAACGGTTACAGCGGGGACAAAAAAAAAGAATTAAAAATTAGCTTTCCACCCTGCCCAGCTGCAGGGCTGTTCTGCGCTCACGTGGTATGCACAGCTACTTGGCAGGGCTTTTAACATGGCATGTGAGTGTGCTGGACATAACAGATCGTGACACTCTGTCACACTGAAGCCAGTGACCTATATAACAAGATCTGTGTCAGGGACCTGAGTGCAGAGACTGCCTCCGCAGAAGTTTGGTTGGTGATGTTGGAGGTCAGCTCTGATATGGAGCAGCCATGTAAACTTGCTGGCTTATTTAAAAAAAGAGATCTATCCGCCCTTTCCTCAGGAGCTGCATTTGAGCTCAGTACCTGTCCTGGTCCTTCCCTGAGTTACATCGGACATGCCTTGGATTTGCTGAGCTTGACCCTGGTCCTCAGAGTTGACTTCCCAGACAGATCTTGGACTTGCTTCATTTGCCATGGATTTCTCTGGTCATCTGGACTCTGTGCTGAGCACAGCTGCCATGCCCAGCCTGTGCCACTCACCCCACTGAGGTGCACTGGGACTTGGTCTTGCTTGGTGAGGCCACTGCCCTGTTGACAAAGGTAGCACATCCCCATCCCTTGCTGCTGCCTTTTGGTCTACTCCCTTCCACATGCTGCTCAAAGCTGCAAGGAAAAAAAATAGGAAAAAGCAAAAAAAGAAAAAGGAAAATATTTTAAAATTAAATCCTGAACCATCTGTACTGAAGATAACAGGGACCTGAAATAAGGACTGAGATCTCATGGTTCAATACCATTTAGTTAAGGTGGCAAATAACTGCATAAGAATTTAAAATACTGCCCCATGCTGGCTTTTTAGCTAATGCTCAGAGGTCATGGAGCATGTTTGAGATAAAGTGATGCTTTCTGGAAAATGTCTCCACGTTATCAGGAACAGCTAAAAATTTTATATATATATATATATATTTAAGCTTTTCATTAAACCTTTTTTTCAGCAAGAGTGACTTAGACTTTTCCCATGTCTTTAAAGTATTAGTGACATATCAGAAGTCTTGCAATGAAGTGATAAAATGAATACTTTGAAGCATTTCCAAATCAACACTGAGTTAGAAGGTGAGAGCTGAATTTCTCTCCCAAATCTGATCCAACAACGTTTCTCCCCACAAAAATCAGAAGGAAGATTAAGATGAGCAGTTCACTATAAGTGTGAACATATGCAAATATTAAATTTTCCTCAATAACAAGCACTCATATATTTTATGTATTTATTTGGGCTATTTTTTAATGTAAAATTTAGCATTTGGGTACAAAAGTCAGCACTTGTATAACTGATTTTGTTATAACTGTTTGTCCCATCCTGAACTTGATTCTGAGGATGAGAATCTGTTTGCCAAGATCAAAGGGAGGACTAGTCCTCTCCTCCGACTATAGAAGAAAATTATGGAAAATAAATCTCTGGCTGTCAGATGGTTATTTTAGGTTCATCTGGATTTTTCATAGACACTTTGAATTATTCTCATAGCTTTTCTGTTAACATTTGTATGCTATTTTTGCTGTTATTATTTCATTACTGTTATTATTAGCAATTGAATGCAACTCACAGTGAAAAAAAATGCAGTCACACCAATCTGAAAAATCAATGGTTTAAAATCTGCTCTGAAAGGCACCTCTAGCAGAGATAGACAGTTGCACTAGATCATGTATTGTATGTAAACAAGCTAAAATATTAATTAAAAATAGTAAAATCCAACAAAAAATTCCAAAGAAAAGAAACATCACAATTGATTATATTTGTAGCTTTAATATAGTTCTTTAATGTATAAACACTCTTTACAATGTGAAAAAAAAAAAAATTAAATCATAGCTCTTCCAATAGAATTCTTCCCTTATTCAGGGCACCAAATGAACAATAATATATTGAACAATAATATAATTGAATAAGTTATTCAATATTTTGCTTGTACTGGTTGTTCCTTATGCCTTACAAAAGTGCTATTGTATTATTTGAACACATCCCCAAGAGCAAAATTTTGCATTCCTTTGGTAGTCTGGTATCTGAGTGCATAATAAATGCTACATGATTCATTCACCAAGACCTGCCCCCAAAGGTAGATGGATTGTTAAGAATCCCCCATCTATTCCATTTTTATGGCTATAAGAAAATGTTTCCAACACTGGGGAGTTGATGAGCTGGCAAGTAGGCCTTGTTCAAGGGGCAGATAAGGCATCTGTAAGGCACAGAAGAGCTCCCCCTATTTTACTAGATGGCAGACTGCTCTTCTCCGTCACTCACCAAGGGAAATGACTATCGCGTAGCAAAAGGGACTAATCTGCTCGTTGCTATAATGAGGAATATCAGCACAGCTTCTTAACTCATCCTTTTTCATCTTTTTTTTTTTTTTTTCCTACCTTGACCTGGATGGAGAAGCTTTAAATTCTTGTTTGGCAAAAATTGTCTGGCCCAGTTAAGCTCATCCAGGTACAGAAATAAGTGAACAGAAAAATAAGTTTGTCACTGTTATCAGTGGTGCAGTGATTTCCAATTCCAGGATTAAGGATGCCTCCCTGCAGTTTGTATGGAGGGAATAGACTTTGTCTGTCTGACAAGGAGCTTGGCATTTTCAGGAACTTGGACTAAGATGGATTCCCTTCTAATCGCTGAGAGAGATGACAATGAATATTTATGCTTTATTGCAGCATTACTGGAGGATTTGGAAAGGAATTCTATTTTCTTTGACCTAAAGATCTGCTAGGACAGGAGCCCTGAATAGACCATTATACACCAAAAAGGTGTACCTCTATGCTTCAGACAGACTACATTATCTTTCAATTTTTATTTTGTCTCTGTGTAACAGATGGATTTAACTTTTTGCCTTCCCACAAGAGTACCTTCATTTGGATACTTGAATCTGGAGAACTTCCAGGCCTGAGATTCAGATACTCATCCCTTTGAATGATGAAGAGACAAATGAAGAGGCATGGCAAAGGGAGCATCTTTTTATGATCCACAGGTCTTCTGAGAGATGACCAGAGGGCAGTCAGATGTTCTGCAGAACGTGTGTGCCACAGTTCCTCATCTGCATGGACTTACACATGGAGTGGAAGAGTATTGCTTCATTCAGGGCATCTGTGTTCTTCATATCAGGTCACATGCTTGTACATGGATCTTAGCATTCCTACTCATTAATAACGACTCTACATAGCTGTGCCTCAGCATCTGCATGCTGTGGATCATTGCACACTTGCAGCCCCCAGCCAGGGTCCGGAATAGATATCCTGCCTTCCACCTTAATTCTGAGCAAAGGCAGCAACACTACTGTGTTGCTTTTCACTAGCTCATTACCAAGCTTCTAGGGTTCTTGCTAGGGTTTGGTGTTCGATAGCAGATCTAAAATAAATTTAAAAAAGACTGCCAGGACATCGATCATGTTGGAGCTTCCCCCAGTAGCTTCCAAGATATTTTGAAAAAAATGGAATGGAGTATAGACTAACACAATATTTTACATCCAATTTATAACTTTCAATGTACAGGGTATTGGGGTTTTTTTGATTAAAAAGAAAATTAAATCAACATTTATCATAGTCTCCTCCACACAGAAGATACAACCTAATGTGTGTTTTTCACAGATTAATTAAAACTACTGACAGTTCTGTTCATTGGTTTGCTTTTTGTTTAATGGTAGATAAGAGTAATACATATTTTGTAGTTATCCATAAGAATGAATGTCTTTTTTCAGACACACTGTGGAAATTTATTAAGATCCCTCTCTACAAATATATATGTTCAAGTATTTTATATAACTATATATAAAACTATATTTATATATTTATTTATATATTTATACCTATAATAATATGTCTCTGTGGATATAATATTTTCCTTGAATAATCTGCATCAAATAGTTACTTACTCATAATGTCTGTGTTGCAATACTAATAATGGGAGAAAAGAATAAAGCCTAATAAAAACAAGTGCTGCACAATACAATTGCTCACCATGCACTGGCTGATGCCCAGCCCATCCCCAAGAAGCTCCTGACCAACTCCCCCCAGTTTCTATACTGGGCATGACGTGCCATGGTATGGAGNTGGTTTAAAATCTGCTCTGAAAGGCACCTCTAGTAGAGATAGACAGTTGCACTAGATCATGTATTGTATGTAAACAAGCTAAAATATTAATTAAAAATAGTAAAATCCAACAAAAAATTCCAAAGAAAAGAAACATCACAATTGATTATATTTGTAGCTTTAATATAGTTCTTTAATGTATAAACACTCTTTACAATGTGAAAAAAAAAAAAATTAAATCATAGCTCTTCCAATAGAATTCTTCCCTTATTCAGGGCACCAAATGAACAATAATATATTGAACAATAATATAATTGAATAAGTTATTCAATATTTTGCTTGTACTGGTTGTTCCTTATGCCTTACAAAAGTGCTATTGTATTATTTGAACACATCCCCAAGAGCAAAATTTTGCATTCCTTTGGTAGTCTGGTATCTGAGTGCATAATAAATGCTACATGATTCATTCACCAAGACCTGCCCCCAAAGGTAGATGGATTGTTAAGAATCCCCCATCTATTCCATTTTTATGGCTATAAGAAAATGTTTCCAACACTGGGGAGTTGATGAGCTGGCAAGTAGGCCTTGTTCAAGGGGCAGATAAGGCATCTGTAAGGCACAGAAGAGCTCCCCCTATTTTACTAGATGGCAGACTGCTCTTCTCCGTCACTCACCAAGGGAAATGACTATCGCATAGCAAAAGGGACTAATCTGCTCGTTGCTATAATGAGGAATATCAGCACAGCTTCTTAACTCATCCTTTTTCATCTTTTTTTTTTTTTTTTCCTACCTTGCCCTGGATGGAGAAGCTTTAAATTCTTGTTTGGCAAAAATTGTCTGGCCCAGTTAAGCTCATCCAGGTACAGAAATAAGTGAACAGAAAAATAAGTTTGTCACTGTTATCAGTGGTGCAGTGATTTCCAATTCCAGGATTAAGGATGCCTCCCTGCAGTTTGTATGGAGGGAATAGACTTTGTCTGTCTGACAAGGAGCTTGGCATTTTCAGGAACTTGGACTAAGATGGATTCCCTTCTAATCGCTGAGAGAGATGACAATGAATATTTATGCTTTATTGCAGCATTACTGGAGGATTTGGAAAGGAATTCTATTTTCTTTGACCTAAAGATCTGCTAGGACAGGAGCCCCGAATAAACCATTATACACCAAAAAGGTGTACCTCTATGCTTCAGACAGACTACATTATCTTTCAATTTTTATTTTGTCTCTGTGTAACAGATGGATTTAACTTTTTGCCTTCCCACAAGAGTACCTTCATTTGGATACTTGAATCTGGAGAACTTCCAGGCCTGAGATTCAGATACTCATCCCTTTGAATGATGAAGAGACAAATGAAGAGGCATGGCAAAGGGAGCATCTTTTTATGATCCACAGGTCTTCTGAGAGATGACCAGAGGGCAGTCAGATGTTCTGCAGAACGTGCGTGCCACAGTTCCTCATCTGCATGGACTTACACATGGAGTGGAAGAGTATTGCTTCATTCAGGGCATCTGTGTTCTTCATATCAGGTCACATGCTTGTACATGGATCTTAGCATTCCTACTCATTAATAACGACTCTACATAGCTGTGCCTCAGCATCTGCATGCTGTGGATCATTGCACACTTGCAGCCCCCAGCCAGGGTCCGGAATAGATATCCTGCCTTCCACCTTAATTCTGAGCAAAGGCAGCAACACTACTGTGTTGCTTTTCACTAGCTCATTACCAAGCTTCTAGGGTTCTTGCTAGGGTTTGGTGTTCGATAGCAGATCTAAAATAAATTTAAAAAAGACTGCCAGGACATCGATCATGTTGGAGCTTCCCCCAGTAGCTTCCAAGATATTTTGAAAAAAATGGAATGGAGTATAGACTAACACAATATTTTACATCCAATTTATAACTTTCAATGTACAGGGTATTGGGGTTTTTTTGATTAAAAAGAAAATTAAATCAACATTTATCATAGTCTCCTCCACACAGAAGATACAACCTAATGTGTGTTTTTCACAGATTAATTAAAACTACTGACAGTTCTGTTCATTGGTTTGCTTTTTGTTTAATGGTAGATAAGAGTAATACATATTTTGTAGTTATCCATAAGAATGAATGTCTTTTTTCAGACACACTGTGGAAATTTATTAAGATCCCTCTCTACAAATATATATGTTCAAGTATTTTATATAACTATATATAAAACTATATTTATATATTTATTTATATATTTATACCTATAATAATATGTCTCTGTGGATATAATATTTTCCTTGAATAATCTGCATCAAATAGTTACTTACTCATAATGTCTGTGTTGCAATACTAATAATGGGAGAAAAGAATAAAGCCTAATAAAAACAAGTGCTGCACAATACAATTGCTCACCATGCACTGGCTGATGCCCAGACCATCCCCAAGAAGCTCCTAACCAACTCCCCCCAGTTTCTATACTGGGCATGACGTGCCATGGTATGGAGTATCCCTTTGGTCAGTTCAGGTCAGCTGTCCTGGCCATGCTTCCCCTCAGCTTCTTGTGCACCTGCTCACTGGCAGAGCCTGGGACACTGAAAAGTCTTGGATTTAGAATAAATGCTACTGAACAACAACTAAAATATCACTGTTAGAAACATCAGTTAACAACCTTATTCTCAGTCTGAATCCAAAACACAGCACTGTACCAGCTACCAGGCAGAAAATAAACTCTATCCCAGCCAAACCCACAACATAATGTAAGTCCCTCCCCTTTCTTCTTTCACGGTTCTGGCTGGTTCAGTGCTAATAGCTCAATTCTCTTACATTAGGGCAAATACTTAGTTTTAAAATCCCCAATTTCGGCAGAAAATGTAAGAGTACAGACTTCATTTTGCTCACTTCATCTTCCCAACATCTGTTTGCTTGGAGTATGGAAAGGCAAAAGATTCTTCTTTATCTAGTACATGAAATTTTGACTTCTGGTAACTTTAGAGTTTAAAAAAGGGGATAAAGTTCAGTGCTTCAGAGCATTATTGTTTTTTTTTAACTTACAGAAGATGAGAAAAGGGTTTTTCGTACTTCTCTCTCTTTTTTTTTTTTTTTTAACCAAACAATACCTGTTGCAAGTGAGCTCATTAATTATATGATTGGTAGACAGATTCTCTCAGCTTGCATGGACATTATTACTTCCCATGACAAATCTTGGTCCAGCATTCCATTTACAACAGTGCTGAATTTAACAAGTGACAATTTTGAAAACTCAAATTGTGAAGTGTAGAGATTAAACCAAATTCTTTTTTTTCCCCCAAATGATAGATAATAGTAATATCAAAATAATGATATATATTAATAAAATAATAATTTCCCAAATAATAGATAACATTATTATCTATCATTTGGGAAAAATGTCTTGTTATACAGTTCACCAAATTAAAATTGTTTTCAAAAAGACTATGCAGAATTCTACATCCCTTCTGGTAAATCAGGTTGGTTTCATTAACATTGGTTACCTCTTTCCAATCAATGCAGGAAAATTGCTGCTCTTCCTTGTACCCATTTCTTCCGAAATCTCAAAAAAGGGAAGTGGAAAGAGAGATGTTAATGTCTGCTTCCTGGTATCCAGGGGTAGTACATATGGGAATGGTTCAAAGCTGCATCAAGGGGAATTCAGACTTGACATTAGGAAGCATTTCTTTACAGAGAGGGTGATCAAACACTGGAACAGGCTTCCTACAGCAGTGATCAATGGGTAGTCAATGCCCCAAGCTTGTCAGTGTTCAAGAGTCAAGTGGACAATGCTCTTAATAACACACTTCAACTTTTGTTCAACCCTGAACTGGTCAGGCTGAAGGACAAGATGGTTGTTGTAGATCCTGTCCAACTGAAATGTTCTATTCTATTCTATTCTATTCTATTCAGGACAGTTGTTCATCTCATCCTCTGAGGAACATGTGTGAACCTTGTTTAGGAAAATTTCTAACCCCTGTTTAGTGAACAGCACATAAAATTGATTTGATTTAGCTGTTTCTCTTACACTGCTTGAATGCCTTTTTTTTTTTTTTATGGTATCATCTATCAGTCTTGTAAATTCTCAAGCAGGTTACCTTCTTATGATGTATTTGAAAATTTTCATTGTTAGTTTTCATGCCTCAAGCAAGTTTCTCCCTAAAATATTTTTCTTTTATTTTTTTTCCCTTCTTTTCTATTTTCCCTCATTGCAGTTTTATATCTAACTTGACATTTTATCCTCTTCTGTGCCTTATTTTTTTACAAAGCCTCTGTTTTTGGAAAGTTGACTTTTTGTTCCTAATACTTATTTTCTTTGCTGTTTAACCATGATAGCTCGCTTGAGGATTTTGTGTGTATATGTGTGTGTGACTGTGTGTTCCTCATACATTTTGTTTCTCACCTTCTGTTTAGTGGTATATTTTTAAATTTAAGCATCTATTAAGAGATTTGTTAACCATTTTTTCTTGGAAGCATTTTATCCAGTCAGCAGTTCATTTTATCTTGTTCTAACTTTCTTCTTCCTGTATGTACGGATTCCACTTTTAAAGAAGGAGTATCCTCCAAAGGTCCTCAGATTTCACTGCTGTATGTCCCCCATTACTCAAAAATGAAATCGCTGATATGTTATTGGCGCTTCAGTCTTCTGTCCTGAACCAGGATGCTGCTGATGTGAACGTCACTTGTTCTCTTGTGAATGCTCTGACTACTCCAGGACACAGCGGCAGTTTTAAAGTGCAGTTTATGCATCATACTCCCCATGTTTACTTTGACTGATGAAGGTTCACTGAAGATTTACATAATTCTTGTTTTACTTCATAATTATTATAATATTTTTCATCATTTTCAGAGCACAGTTCTCCTTTTACAGTTTGGTCCTTGTATAACTCTACTGCCCCATTTTTCCTAACTCAATCAGGAATTTCAATCTATGAAGACTATGTGACATAATGTGACAGCAAAGGCTTATTTGACTATTCTGTTTTAACATAACCCCGTCCTTGTCGCAAATGCAGTACACTGTCTCATTCCCATATTGTTGGACTGCAATAACAGACAGCATAATGATTATTTTCTTTCTATCAAGTTTCCAACTGGCATATTAAATATATATTTGTCTTATAAAAGTATATTATTAATCATAAATATGTATTATTCAAAACTGGATATTTTAATCATGCAGGATTTTGTAAAAATATAATTACACAGAAGTGTTATATGAAGAGTAATTTAATGTAAAACTACCAGTACAGATAGTTTAAATCTAGCTGCTTATTTTTATTTCCCCATTTAATTGAATTCTATACTCTTAGTATTTATTTCCCTGCTTGCCTACATTTTTTTACTGCTGTTATAGCATTTTCTTTATAATATTCCTCTCAAGGAATGAATTATCTCAAACTCCTTTTTTCTTTATTATTTTTCTTTAATTTTTTTATTTTTATTGGTGTTTAGTTCTAAAACTTCTTTTAAAAATTTAGTGCCAGAAAACTGAACATATTTTTTCTTCCGATTCCATATTTCTTGAAGATCTTTCACTTGTTTTTTGTTAAATTTAAACAATCTCTCTTTATATGAGGGTATTCTGCCTTTCTGCCTACCTGTCTGTCTGTATATCCCTATGCTTAGAATTAGAAATATTTCAAAGAACATTGTCCAAGAAATTCTGATCCAAAGCCTCCGGACAAAAGTCTACATCTGCCATCAAGAACCTCTCTAGTATCTGCAAGAGCTGCCAATCTCCAGCCCCTCTGAAGCACTAGGCTGCTTCACTGTCTTGTGACTGCTTTGCATTCAACGGACTCTAGATTCAGAATTCCCCTGTATGTATGTTTTTTAACTTATACACCAGCTCTCCATCCTGTCTTCTGTTAATCTTGAGCCTCTCAAGCACAGATCTGATAGAGGCAGCAGGAACACAGCTGTGGCTTGTTCTTTGACATCTTTATTTCACAGTTCTCCATCTTTATATGAATGCCAGCTGGGGCCTTCTGTTCCTTCCCACAGTTCATGCTTCACATTTTATGAACTGCAAAACACATCTTCACGTACACATTTGGGTTGGTTGTAAGAGTAGAGAGTAAACAGTACTTAACGTGAAATCACCTGTGGATTCCAGCTGTTCCTGGAGTTTGTCAGCTGCAAGTACCATTATTTGTGCCCTAGGAACAGACTGTAAATCACTGTGAGACAATAAATTATTTCACTGCAGAGGTGAGATGTCCGCAGGCTATTAATCAGAGGTAAAAGATTTTGGAGCAGGCTGTGTAAGAACCAGAGCAGACAACCTTGCATTTTGGTAAGAGGAGGTGAAAACAGCCAGATCAAGTGTCCCATTTTGTGGATTTTCAGCTGCTGGGGTAAAGGAAGATCTGTATCCTGTTATTGAGCCTAGAATTGTGGTAATTTGCATTTTAAATATGAAAAGTTCTATTCCTGAACATTTCAGTTCTGTGTCTTCCTCTACTTACAGTCCAAGCTGGAGACACCTTCCTTTGTGTTTAATTGCTCATAAATTTTGACTATTCCTGACAGATACAAATATGGGTTTTCAGTGTTTGTAAGACAAAAAGTTATTTGAAAGCTGCTCAATCTGATTCTTATTCAGGTTTGTTATGTTTTAGTACTTACAGAGTCTAAAGGGGCCATATGTCAGAAGGTTTTCTGAATTCTCAGTTTCTGGACTTAACTTTACCCAGGTGTTGGAGCTTTTCCATCTATTAATGAAGGTATTTATGGTGCTCACTTAATGCAGCAGTGAGAGCAGGCAGGCCAGTTCATGCAAGTGTTAGATACTTATAGTTTAGAGAAGTTATAACTTCTTAGGTTTAGTTTGTACTGTAGGGAGCAGCACATAGGTCCTGATTATCAGAATCAGGACCATAATAAATGGATTCCCCACTACAGTCTTTATTAAGTGTTTAAATTTATGTAAATATATATTCCACACCACTATTTGCTAAGAGGTGTATTTTGTATGTACATTGCACATATTTATGTGACTACAAATTCTCAGATATGTCCCTAACTCATACACAGGGGGCAATACCAGGAAAAAAACGGAAATAATTCTGGAAATCAAATAGCTCTCAAACAAATGCGTAACTTTTGTTTTAAAAAATGTTTCTGATGCAAATGAATATACAAAATGGTCATAGATCCTTTTTGCAATAGGAAAATCAGCTTACAAATAATTTCATCCTGGTTTTTTTTTTTTTTTTTTGTTCCTACTGTCCTTTGACCCTCCTGTGCCTCTTGCACATATATATCAGTTTGTGAATTCCTGGCTCTGGTCCTCATAAGGAGCCCCACAAAACCCTGTTCAGACACAGCTGAGAATGGTACTCAAGGGAAGTAATGAGAGGCCAAGGCTAGTGTAGTTGGAAGGCAAAAATTACTCAAGAATTGAAAATATGCTTATGGAATGAAATGGGCTCAAAATTCAATTCTCATAGAAGTGGCACACCTGATAAATTATGCCGTTCATTTGCCCCCTCTTTCTGATGTGTTGTGTGTTACAGCTGTCCTGGTCTGCAATGTCAGGTAAAAAATGTGTCATTATTTGTTCTTTTCAAGAAGAGTAACATATGTTACTTATTTGCTGAGCAGCAAAATCACATCTTCACCATTATCTCAGGTATGTGCAAAGGAATTTAATTGTTCTTCAGGAACAAGAATTTGCAGAAAATATACAGTAAACAAATTATCTCTGAATGTGTTTGTCCCTTTTCTGTGTAGTTCTACAGATATTTAAATGTTTGTTGTTTTATTTTAACCTTGCAATCTAATTAAATACCAAATGATGTATGCATGCAACCTATTAGCATGCAGCAAAATTTAATAAAGATATCTTAGGCATATGAGGTAGCTTTCAGAATGCCCAATGAGTTTTTCCCAAACTGTTTCACAGTTTGTGTTTGTACATGACCAGACACATTGCTGTGTAGATCTACTCAACTGCTGATATTTCTCTTTTAATAATATTAACCATGCCAAGTGTGCTAATAGATCGGTTTCAAGTTCCTCAAGCTAAATCCCTGATCTGAAGAAGTATCTCTCCCTGCTAAGAAGAAAGTCTGTAGCTGGTTTCTGTGAAGTGCCTAGCATGGTGCTTGCTTCTAAGTGACACTTTTAAATACAATAATTTTTTAAAAAATCTTCACTGCAGAAATAAGGGGAACTCAAAAGACTGCTGACACAAGAAAAACCACATTGAGATAGTGAGAGATTTGAGAACACAGTCATAGCAGAAAACTTCTAGTGTAAAATCCTAATTTTCTGGGAACAGAATACAGGTTTTCATTCAGAAAACCCAAATCATATTCAAGTTTTACAGGTAACTTGAAAATATTTTAAAATGATGACATAAACAAAAATGGCAGGACTAGGAAAATGTCAAGGTACTAATAGAAATAGCAGAAGTTGTCTACAGGCACACTACCATGTGAACTAATTATCTGTTAATTCAGTAGTCCCTGGGAGTTAATATATATATAATTACAACTTTTGTCTGTACTTTCATTAGAACTGGGCAATCTGAAACGTTCAGCTCTTACCATCTGAAGCAGATTCCTATCATCTTTGTTATGAGCATGACCTGTATATGTGGCTTACACATACAGTAGGACTATGAATCATAGATTTAGAGAATCATAGAATGGTCTGATGTGGAAAGGACCTGTTAAGACCATGGAATTCAGCCCCCCTACCAGGGACAGGGACAGCCTTCACTAGACCAGGTTGCTCAAGGCCCTGTCCAAACTGACCTTACATACTTCCAATAATAGGGAAACCACAGCTTCTCTGGGCAACCTGTTCCAGTGTCTCACACATATGAAAAAAAATCCTTCCTTTATGCAATCTAAATCCACCCCCTTTCAGTTTAAAATCATTATCCCTTGTCATGTTGCTACACACCCTAGTAAAAAGTCCTTCCCCATCGTTCTTTGTATATTGACCAAAATAGTCTCCCCAGGGCCTTGTCTTCTCCAGGCTGAACCCCAACTCTCTCAGTCTCTCTGCAAATGAGAGGTGGTCTATCCCTCTGATCATTTTTGTGCCCCTCTTCTCAGCCTGCTCCTAAAGGTCTTTCATGTGCTGAAGACCCCAGGGTTGGATGCAGTACCCCAGGTGTGGTCTCACGAGAGCAGAGTAGAAAGGGAGAATCACCTTCCACAACCTTCTGGCCACTCTTCTTGTGATGTAGCCCAGAATAGGGCTGACTTTCTGAGCTGCAAGTCAACATTGCCAGGCCTCATTGAATGTTTAATCTCCTGGTATCCCCAAGTACTTTTCTCAACTCAGTCATGCCCCAGACTGTCCAGATACTGGGGTTTGCCCTGACCCCAGTGCAGGGCCTTGGACTTGGCCTTGTTGAACTACATGAGTTTCTCATGGGCCCACTCCAGGTGCCTCTGGATGGCATCCCTGCCCTCTAGCAAATTAACTGCACCACTCAGTTTGGTGCACCTCACACGCTGAGGGTACATTCAGTCTCACTGTTGTCATAAATAAAGATATTGAAAGGTCCTGGTCCCCTGAGGGAGGCCATTTTTTACTGATCTCCATTTGGACACTGAGCCACTGACTGCAACTCTTTGGATGCAACCATCCATCTAGTTCCTTCAGGAACTTTCCCAGGAGAAGAGGGGGTGTGTGTGTGGTGAGGGGGGTTTACAACTGAGCGAGTTGTACAGGGGACGGCCATTGGCAAGATAAAAAGCACCATCCCACCTTGCAGGATCTGTCTCTTATTGGCCTCAAAGCCCAGCTTGTAACCTCTGGTAGTGATTGCTCATCCCATCTGTCTTATGCAGACCAGAGTCTTGCCATTACACACCCAAAAGCTCACCTCCTCCCCCTCAGGGGGTGCAAACCTGGCCTCTGCAAAGCACCCTGTGATTGTTTTGAGTCATTAGCATTCCAGTCTCCCACAATAACCAGCTCTTGCTGAAAGAAACAAAATAGTTTGTCTCCAAAGAAACTAAGAAGAAACTTCTTTAATTCTATTGCACAGTATCTACTGCTTTGAAATTCATCAGGTTGGTTTTACTTAATTCAGGTAAAAGTCTTGTCTGTATTAAAGAAAGGTACACCATCTGTGCTGCATAAATCACTGCCTTGACTATGCCCTTAATTATTCAGACCTTGGTCTCTTTGCCTGCCTAGACCTTGTGTGAGGGAACAGCCTTTGTTGTGCTGATGACAGGAAGGTTCAGTTTCAGGTAAGAAGAGATTTCCCACAGCATGGCTTTTGTTTATGGCTACAAAAATAGACTAATTGCTTCATTTGATACATTGCTTTAATGTGACTTAAATCCACCAATTCTTATGTAGAAGATGGACTGAATATGAGACAAGGAAGAGATCAGTCTCTTTTTCATCTCTCCTTCCTTTTAAGTCTTTTATAGCCTTATGTCTAGTGAAAGGGAAGCAAACCTACTTCCCCTGTAGCCTGAATAGAATGAGGACTAACACGATTATTCTGCAGCCTTTGAAAGTGTAGCCCATGTTCATATTCAGCTGCCACCAAGCTAATAGATTGATATATTCTCTTTTCCTGTGGCCTTTGTGTAATTGCATTTTTGATGGCCCTCTCTGCAGCTGGTTTGCAACTGAAAGCTCTGCGGAGCATATGGCGTCTGCTGACCAAAGACGGCATTCACTTAATTTTAGTTTTGTGGATCCAGCTTTACAACAGGAAAAATTCAAACTACATGAGTTGCTAACAATTACGTACTTTTTCTGCCTCCTTCCCCAGCATTGCATAGCATCAAATGCAGTGAAGTGTAAGCAGTCACGGTGAATGAGAAAGGCTTCCCCACACATCAGTTATCCCACAGCAGCCTTTGCTTCTGCCATATGGTTTTGCAATGACCCCCACAAGACTTCACAATCCGTGTGCTGTCTAATGCCTGGATTAGACCAGCTGAGCTGCACATGAACACACTGAGAACAGCCAGTGGCAAGAATCATCTGTTTGGGGATGTGCTCCCTGGCACAAGCAGCGGAAGTGGCAAACCTCCTGGCAGCTTCAGCTCCACTGACAAGCTATAGAAGAGGATGGAGGGGGCCTCAACTGATACTGATCCTACATTCACCACCAGAAAGGCCACTCTTGCAACTCCTTTTCCTCTTTCTTTTTCCCAATTTGTGTGCTTTAGGTGCTTTGAAAAGGATGGATGGGATGGAAAACCTTTTTTTTTATTTTTATTTTTTTTTCCCATCAAAAACATGTTTCTGCTTTTCTGGAGAACATTCTCTTTGAAATTAAAAATTTGTCCACATTTCATAATCTACCCAGGCACAGGAACTATGATAAAAAAGCACGACTCTGGGTCTTTTATAAAAGCTTGTGTGGGTGAGTAGTTCTTTTATTAGAGACACTAACCCCATACCAATAAAAATAACTCGCAGCCAAATATTCATCTGGCAGCTCACAATTCCCTGTGCCAAGTGCAACATTTAATGAAGTTCAGAAAACAATGTCATGAAAGTGTAGAAAGCAGCCAAAAAGCCAGAGCACAGAAAAGACACGGTAATGTTCTAGGCTGGGAGAGTCATAATTTTATATACTGGGGGTTAAATGAATTTTTTTCATGCACACACTCTTAAAAGGTCAGCACACATTAAAAGAAAATACTATAGTTTTCAGATTATTAAAAAAAATCCCATCTCTGGTCTTTTCCAAGATAATTAAAAGGCAGAAAGGTAGAAAGGCAGATACTATTTGAAAGTTATATATCAGGTTTATGAATATCTTTTTTTTTTTTTCCACAGAAACGTGGTATAAAAGTGTGCTAAAACTTAATTCCCCAGATTCTAAGCAAATCTAAATAATAGCGGTTTCTTAAAATTAATCTCTGATGAAACATGACCTATGAGAGGTGAGTCCATTAAAAAAAAAATTCCCTCTGAACAAAACAGTTCCCCAATATATATTTTCTTGTTGAATGCTGTCAATGTCACCCTCCCCAGTGACTTTGTTTACTAGTTCTCTAAGGCAAAATTGCTGAGAAATAGTTACTGTATTTTCATATATATTGACAGCTCTGATATTTTGGAGTATTTATTTTATGACAAAAATCAGCTTGAAATATTTTTTCTGATTACCTGAAAGCATCATGGTGGAGTTAATCTGATGAATCCTCTCATCCTAATGAACACGTCTTAGAAGGATAGATTGCAGTCTAAAAATGTATGTTTCTTTTCACCAACAATTAGAATGGAAAAAAAAGAAAAAA
>VZRS01001346.1:86775-148681 GCA_013398055.1 Ifrita kowaldi
GCCTGCCTCCTTCTCCCCCCCCTCAAAAAAAAAAAAAAAAAAATCAAAGAAGCCTGAACAACTTTAGTTCTTGTGCTTTAAATATTATTATGGGCTCATAATAATATGATGACTTGTAATAATAATAATATGATAATTTGTCACTCAGTGTGACAAGACCATGTATGGGCATCACTGTAAAAAGGATTTCTGTTCCTTGATGGACTCACTAACCTTTGATTTTTCGCTCTGGCCCTCTTCTAGAACCTTCCACTCTATAACAGGAATGACTGAGGAAGTTTTGTTACCAGATTATAGTACCAGAAACCAAAGCTGCCCTCCTGAAAGACATATTGCTTGGTATGAAGATTCCCTTACTCTCAGCTTTTGGAGCACAAGCTGGGGTCCCCCAGATGATTTTACTTGCCTGCTCACCTGGCACTGCTCTGCATCGCTGCAGCCCGACACTGCACTGACATGGGAAGCTTTGGCCACAGGCCTTTTCTCTTGTAAACAAGAGATTAAAGGATGCAAAAATATATTTTCATCCCTCTGGTGGCTGCTGTGAAGCCAATTGCAAACATAAAAAGCATTATCAAATGTTAATTTTTTTAATGATTGAAAAGTAGTATAGTATCAAGTAAATGTTTAAGCAGAAGAAAATATAGTAAATTAAATACTAATGATCTGTATGCTTGAGGTAAAGCCACAGGTTTCCATTATCTTGATTATGACACAGTCCACTCAGTGCATTCTTCAAGTTCTGATTAATAGCACTTTTTAATACACCTAGCAAATTAAAATGCAAAAAATACTCATGGTGCATTAATCATGCCCAATGGTCTGCAAATTTCATCTCTTATTATTGGGAAAGGGAGAAGACAGTGAATTACAGCTGTTGTGGTTTATGAAGATAATGATGATTATCTACTTTATTATGTGCCTTCACAGACATGGTAGAAGTCCAGGTCGAGGGGACTTGGCAAATGTGATTCTTCAGAGTGAGAAAAAGTCATCATGAGCTGTCTATACGTACGTTGGAAATGCTGAAACTCAAATTGACTACAGATATTCTGAGAGTTCATAATTTACATACCACAAATGCAGCCACATTAAATGTAATCCTAGACTGTCCTTCTTAAAACATAACTTTCCAAAATGTGCAAAACCACTTCCAAAGACATGAAATTCCGCTGTTGAATTAACGGACACTGCAAGTAAAGAGATGTTTTGTTTCAACGGAATTTTCCATGTGTTGCAATTGGGGAAATCTACCGAAACAAGTTCACAATGGCTCTTTAGCCCACAGGTGTCCTGAAACAAGATTTGTGACTCACGAAACCATTAATTGATCCAGGCTTCTCCTCCTGCAACTAAGTGTGCTCTTTCTAGATAGGGATAAGAATCTCAAGAAATCTAGGAATTAGGCAGAAAAGGCTTCCATGCTTCAAGTTTGTTCAACGGTGCTCTGTCCTGCACCTCTCACTTCAGCAAATTAAGAGCACAAGTGCACAAATGCTTAATAAAGTATTACCTGGTTCAACATTACATGAGAGCTGTATCTCAAACAAGCAAAGCGCTTTTGTGAAACGGGATAACAGTGATGGATTAGGTTGATGTTTGGCAAATTTGTTCTTCAGTGTGTGCATCATTGTAGAAAGTTTTTTAACTCCTAGTGTCCAGAGGTTTACTTGACATTGCTAGCTCTGCCAGCTTTCTGTTTATAGTGCTATTCAGATAACTTATTTCCTCAAAAAATTAAATTAATAAAAATTAAAAAAAATCACTCATTGATAGTATAAAAAATAAATATCACCCAGAGGGAAAACTTGTCAATTATGGCTTCATTTCTGATAAATTCTCATGTCAGCTGGACGTAAATTCTCCATTAAAAACTGTAATTTGGTGAAGTGAACAGGATTCCAGGGCTGATAGGAATTGCAGGCATCCTGCTAGGTTTCAGCTGTAGAAAAGCTCACTTTCAGTGCCTCTTATCTGGACAGTGCAGCTTTCAGTGGCATTTGTGCCTTCTGGAGTCAGAGACATAAAGTTGCATAAATAACTCCAGCCTCAGTGCTCCAAGGTAGAATGAGGCGATTACTGTTTTGTTGTTTTTTTTTTTTAAGAGGGAAACTGACTGACTGACATTTAGGAGAAATTTGATTTTTTTCTGCCTGTCAGGGTTAAGCCCCAGACAGCAACCACGCCCCACACAGGCACTCACTCCCTCCCTCGGCAGCAGGATCAGGGAAAGGACTGGAACGGTAAAAGAGAGAAAACTTGTGGGTTGAGATAAAGAAAGTTTAATTGGGAAAGCAAAAGCCATGCACACAAGCAAAGTAAAGCAAGGAATTAATTCACTGCTTCCCACGGGCAGGCAGGTTTTCAGCAACCTCCAGGAGAGCAGGGCCCCATCACACATAACAGTGACTTGGGAAGACAAACACAAAACACCATCAGTCCAAATATCCCCCCAACCTCCTTCTTCCCTCAGTTGATATACTGGTCAGATGGTCTGGAATGTTCATTTGGGTCACCTATCCCAGCTGTATCGCCTCCCAGCCTCCCATGCATCCCCAGCTCCCTCACCCTTGTGGCAGTATGAAAAGCAAAGAAAGGCCTTTGCTCTGTGTAAGCCCTGATCAGCAATAAAAAAAAGAAAAAAAAAATTCTCTCTGCATTATCTACCCTGGGTTCAGCACAAATCCAAAACATTTCCCCACAGTAGCCACCATGAAGAGAATTAACTCTACACCAGCCAAAACCAGCACACCCTCGAAATTGAATAGAAAATAAAAGAACATGGAAAACTCTATAACTATGTAAATTATATTGATTCAAGCACTTCTTCAAATATGACTATTACCTGTGCTATTCAGGTACCTGAATAATTCCCCTTCAGGGCAATTATTTTTCTCGCTTGCCTACAGAAAGCGATGTGTTTTATGCTGCAGAAGAGTGGTGTATAACCTAAAAGCTTACTCTGAGATATAAAAGCCAGGAATTTCACAGCAGGTTAACACTCTCCTGCCCTGATGTCCCAAAAGAATCTGAGAGCACAGTAGTTAGCACAAGGTGACAGTAATCTCACCGACAACAAAAGAGCAAGAGCAAAGCAAAGGAAGTGTTTAGTCCAAGTGGTCTGGCAATTCCTTCATCACGAAACAGGGTAGAGTCCAAAGTTTTATCCAAATTGTGGTTTCTCAGTGAATTTCCATCAGTTAGAATGTTCTGGGCTTCAGTGACCGTGTTCCACTCTGAAAATGCATTCATGCATCAGATAGACTAAATCTACTCATTACCCTGTGCCCCATTTCTCATGTGGCAGCTCTATACAAACATCTTTCTGTCCTTATCTGCGGTCTGTGCTCATGAAATTCATGGTGAAGGACATCTGTAATTAACAATGTGTGACTAGTGAGCTGCAGATAATCATACTGTCTGGGGAAAATAAATTATAAGAAATAATATAGATTATTTCAGCCAAACATGGTTCTTAATTATATTTATAATTTGACCACTTCATGCACATACAAAATACATCAAACTCATAATGAAAAGAAGCAGTCAATGCCCCCCAAATATACAAAGAAGCATTTTAAATAACATTGTGTTAAATGAACATTTGTGCATATCCTTCCAAAACACATTGTCACTCTTTCTCTTCTTCCGTAGATGTCAGAGCACTCTTTGAACAAGACCTTTTAGTTCTGAATTCTCACAGGAATTGCAACCATGAAAGGAGCAAGGTGTAAGCTAAAAAGTTAAATTTTAAAAGGCAAATAAAGAGGTAATGCAAATCTCCACATGTAAACACTAAAAGGGATGGGTAGCTAAAAATACACACTCTCATATTAGATCAAGAATCCTGACTTCCGTATCACATGATTTCCACTTGAAATCTCAGAGAATGAGACACAAAGTTATATTTGTTCCATGAGGCTGAGATGCTATAATTCCTTTCTAATAGTTCATTAATGATACATTTAGCACTACATACTTGCAAATGAATCAAAAAGTAAAAAATAACTCCCATTGCTCTTTAAAAGAAGGGTACTCCATAATTCATCAGGAAAGTATTTTAGTAGTGTTTGAAGTTTTCTGCCGAGGATGTCAGTGAGGTTTGTGTAGGGGATTAAGTATAGACCAGGGATGCTTGTTCTGTGTGTGCTCTCTGCCACAACCTCCAGTGCTGGCACTTTCCATACAGCTGTAAACAAACAGAAGATCCTAAATGCAGCTAAGTTCCATTAAACTGTTATAGAAACATGAATTTATCCAGTCTCCTCTCTCAGATCAAAGCTATAAACTGCAGGAAGTCATGCAAGGATGTGGTCCAGGCCCATTGTAGCTAGATGAAGTGCATACCCTCAGATACAATGATTCCCTTAACAGGCTGATGGAGATTCATCTGCTGCTATACCCACACCAGGTGAAACCCTGTTTTCCTCACACTATGGCTGCTGACAGGGTGCCATGTGCTCCTTCCAAACACCACTTTGGACAGGACGGTCTCTGCTCCCAGCAGAGCACAGCAAAGCTCGCTGGTCCTGCCAGCACCTGTGAGTTCCTGTCACAAACTGCCTGTTTGGGAAACACTGGATTAGCGCTGATTGCTGCATTTTTGCACAGCAAACAGCAAATCTCTGTTACCCAGGCTGTTAATTCCCACTCTTCCCTGATTAGAAATTTAAGCTCAACATGAAACTCTTTGTAGCTGATGAATCCCTTGTATATTTTCTTCATGGTACAAAAATCTGGATCCGTTTGGCTATTTCCCCTTTTGGCATAATGTTCTTATTTTAGGAGTTAACTCATTTGTAACTCATTTGTGTTTACATTTAACTTGTGTTTATGTTTAACTTGTGTTTAACTGTCCTATCTTTAATATTTTTAATTTTCAATTAAAAAAAAATCCAAATCCAATTTATAATTTATGTAATATTAAGTTTCTCAGGTATTGAAATGCTAGTTTTTCTGCATCTTCTGCATCTGGTTTCTTAAAACAAGCTTTTCTTAAAGAGAGAGAGAGATATATATGTGTATGTGTATATATATATCTATATATATACACTTGTTATACTTTTTTTAAAGGAAGCCTTGAAAGACCTAGATTGTAAGTGACTTAGTTCTTTTGATCTCCTTTTCTGGTATCACTCACAAGAGGAACAAAGCAGCCCTTTCGAACAGAAATCACACATCAGAAAAAGATTTATGTGGACCAGATCTGGAAACTATAGAAACACAGCTTCATAATGCTGTTTTTCTTTTTAATCTACATTCTAACCTTTTATGACTGCATTTTACCCCAAAAGCACATTAACAACATAAAACATCACTTATTTTAAATACTGCCTTTCCAGTATAAATTACTTCCAACATTGCCTTCTAAATCTGTGGGTTTAGCACATGGAGACTAAAAGTATGTGCTGAAAGCAAACCAGCTATGGATCTCGGTAACACTTCTTTGCTTATGTATATTTCTTCAGAAAAGTAATTTCAATGTCGGGTTTCCCTTTCTTTTGCCACAAGAGGGCGATCCCTCAATTCGTGTCACCCCGAAGGCAACCTACAGACACAAAATGGACTCGTTTTATATCTAAACCATTATTTCAGCTTCTTATATAGATAAATTAATGAATGTCATTCTGTCTGAGTTCTCAGCATGCATGTGACTTACATGAAGTTACTCGGCAATATTATTTAGCTGTGGGAGCACACTGCACTTATAAATGACTGGTACTGAAAAGAGGGTGGGAAGTAAATAGGATTTCCCTTCATTATCTTTAGAAATAGTAGTACACTGTATTAACACAACTCATTGTTCTCAGTGATAAACTCAGACAGGTCACAATCAAAAGGAATAAGATCTTAAGATGTGCTGCTTTCAGAAGCATGAGAAATTTGTGAAACAAAGAAAAGATATGTGTTATACTTTTCATCCACTTGTGAATGCTTTAGCTATTTGAATTTGTTAAATATGCCATCATGTGCAACAATATACAGCTCAAGCACGATCCACAAAGGAAACTGATTCAAGCACTCAAAGTCTGAAGATTGTCACATCCTCCCTAATGCAAAGCTCTGATTGCATTGACTTAGAACCAGATAGTTGGGAAGATTTTGTTTAAAATGCTTCTAAACAGTCATGAGTGTACAATATAACTTACCATAGCATTTTTGTTTTCAGTCCCACTATTTTACATATATAAACTTGTGAAATTTACTCAAACCAAGACTGATTTCTCCCTCTTAAGTCCAAATAATATTTTGTCAGAAACAGTGGATGGATTTTGTCCATCAAGAGTCAGCTATATTCCTGGGCAGCCGGTAATGCTCTGGCCTGATCCTTGCCTTCTTCTCCTGAGGGTTGGCATATTTCCACTTGGATGGAGACATTTTCAGCTTTTTTCTCTTCTTATCTGTACACCACACTTTTTCACAGTATTCTTCCACCCTCTGGAAGTTGCTGTAACCTATCAGTTGAAGAAATTCCTTATACCATGGCTTTGAAGCCTGAGGTATACTGCTCTGCATCGGGCATGGCATTTTGTGAGGGATCTCCTCCTCATAGTCTTTGTTGAACATTTCATCTACACGTTCCTCCTCAACGATTTCCAGGGTGATTTTCCTGACAGTGTGAACAATGCTGTGTTCCACTGTCTGACAAAAATAAGTCCCTGCATCCAGTCGATGCAGCTTCAGGAATAAAAGGCCAAGGTCCATTTTTATTATTCTATCATCGGTCTTCACCTAAAAAAAAAAAGCAGTTATAGAGCACACGCCTTTGCATTATATTAAACCAGTGCAATTATTTCTGACCTGTACTTTCATGTAATATTAAATTTTGAGAGGAAGATTAGAGATCCACAAATTTTTAATTCACAGGGTTTTTTTTTAATGGCAAAAACATTTACTTGAAGTAAAGATTGAGCTGTAAATGGAGAACAGTCTAAAGAATCTGGGAAGCATGGAAGAACATATAGTGGAGCAGACAGTTTCCTGTTTTAATTGCAGAGGGAAATAAGTGAGAAACATGCAAATAACCTACTGGATGGAAAACAATAGGGCATTTTCCGGGTGACCTGTGGTAAGGATCCCTGTGAATTCTCCTATAGACTGGTATGCTTTTGAGGAGACATTAATAGGTATTTATATCTAACTGCAGGATTTTCGTGATCTTAAAGCTTCAGTTCTGAGCCTAGTGAGTTCCTCCAACAGCTCCCAGAGGCTACATTATCGACTACAAGACATTCACAGACGCTGGCAAGCAGGGAGCACTGAGCTGTCTAATCCAGCAGCAGGAGTGACCACGAAAATGGTATCCTCAGCTTTTCATTTAACAAAAAGGTAATGAATTTAAGCAGAAATACTGGGTGATGGAGGGATCGAAAGCAGGCCTGAAGAGAAGCACTTGGGGATACTTAGGGATGAGAAACTGGATGAGAGCTGGCCATGCCCACTTGCAGAAAGCAAACTGAATACTGTGCTGTATAACAAGAAGTGTGGCCAACAGATCAAGGGAGAGATTTTTCCCCCCTCTACTCTGCTCTGGTAAGACCCCACTTGGAGTGCTGCATCTGGCTCTGGGATCCTCAGTGCAAGGCAGACATGGACCTGTTAGAGTGGGACTGAAGGAAGGCCACAGAAATGGAGAGAGGAATGGGGCACCTCTCCTATGAAGAAAAAGAGAGCTGGGAGTGCTCAGCCTACAGGAGAGGAGGTTCCAGAAAGACCTTATTGTGACCTTTCGGTACTTAAACTGGGGTTATAAGAAAGATGGTGACTTTTTTACCAGCCCCTGTAGTGACATATCTACACTGTAGTGATAGATACACTGCTGTCTATCAGAGAGGTATTGAGGAATAAATATAATAACACCTGTGAAGCACTTTCATAATGGCAAAATACATGTAAAAAGGGCAGAGAACCCACCAATATTCATTTGCAAAAGATTCTGTAATGTAATGGACGAGGCTGAAAAAATGAATAGATGTTAAGCTAGACTAATGCTGGAAATAATATGTACACATTTCACCCCTGCAAAAGCATACCAAGAGATGGATTTTCCTTTGTTTTGAGATCTTAAATAAGCTTCACTACATTTCTAACATCTGCGTTCAAGATGCTGAATGCAAACACCGGGTGAAGCTCTTTGGGTCTATTAATTCAAGAGACCAGATGAACATAGTGATTTTCTCTGACACCCATACAAGTTTCAGCAACTGGTGACAGGAATTCAGTGAAGATGTAATGATCCTAACAACAGGGTCTTTTATTGGAAAAAGTTAGTCCGTAAGAACTAACTAATTTACCTCTTCCTTCTTAGTTTCATGTGCTCGCTGGACAAACCAGATTACTTTTGCTTGTAGGGTCCGAGGGGTGCACTCCAGAAGGGTGCTGTTGTACTCTATTCCATAAACAAGTCTCTCCTCAGTCTTCTCCAAGACTTCACCTAGAAGGGAAATAAATGTTTCAAAAATGTGTTACTGCAAGTACTTGTTACACTCTGTTTCCAGGGTATATTTACTTTTAAGAGTGAAGCTTAATTCAGATCCAACCATATAGTGACTGAAAACTAATGTCTAATGGAGATCTGACCTGCTAAATGAATTTTCCCATCATCCCAGAATTTCACAGTATCTGACCAAATTGTGCTGTGACTCACCTAAGATTATACACAGAGAAACAAATCTCAGCCTTTCACACTGCTAATTGCTTGTGCCTGGTTCTTATGAATAGTTAATTTCATTTCCACTCAGTGAAACAGGAGGATTCAAAACATGTTTAAATATAATAAATAATTGAATTTTTTTAGGGATAATGACAGCACATAACCATTTGCAGAATGAAACTATAAATACTCTAACCAGTATTATATATATACATGCTCTGTACATATGTAACCTGAGTGTATAGTTTGGGCCCAAGGGTGCTAATAAAAACAAGGTGAATGAATTTAATAAAAATTTAATTCTGGTTTCCAATCCAACAAAACATCTGGAGGAAGATAAACTAGTTGTTACACTGGATGAAAACAATTGCCTCATTAATGAAATCATCGTATTCCATAATAGTGAGAAAGATTCTTGAGACTAAATAGCTTTACACCCTGAAAAAATACACTATTTTATATATTGTGATTTCTCTCTTGTATTTCAAACTTGTGGAAGAACTAGCACTTAGTATTGGAATATACTTTTCCAAAATGTACTGTATCTTACAATGGACTTCAATTTTAATGAAGCTTTCTGTGGTAAAATACATATATATAATATTTAAAATAGTCTTTCTCTGGCTATCTTTCTAGAAGAACCTTTTTTGTTTCCTTTTTTTCTTCTACAAACGTATTGTGTGTTATCCTGCAAAACACTGAGGATTTCCAGGAAACTGTTTTCTTTCTGTTTTGCTATTCCCAATACCCATGTTTGAAATCCTCACTTTCTAAGGCTTGGACAACAGCATTAAACACAGTACTTTATCTTTTTCTTAGAGAAAACTTGATAACGATCATGAATACACATTTTTATTCCAGCATGTCACTGCCCATTCCTATGCTTCAATTCTGTCTAAGCGTCCTGACTATTTAATACACATTTCAGGATGCAGCTCCATTGTTTCTTATCCCTGCCCCATCTTTCTGCTTTTCTTTCTGTTGGAAGCCATTGAGACGCATTATCCGCAATTTTGGTCTGAATGTCAGTGCTGCAGGACCACATGAACATTTTGGGATGCTCCTGACCTGCCACAGGGACAGTCACTCTTAGACCTGGATGTCAGGGTCTTGTTCCCACAGCTCTTATAACACTACAGGAACATGCCAGTGAAAAAAGGCAGGTGAGATCATGGTCTGGCCCATGCTGTTGGCAGACTCTGTGCTGCTGTTCCAGGCATTTACAAGCAATCTGTAGGTGTGTGAATAGATTACCAATGAACTGCTGGCCAAAGCACTGCTGCGCTGCATTTCCGTGCCGAACATCTTGTCTGCGGAAACGTCTGGAGGGGAAAAAGTGGAAGTATTTGAGAGAACATGTTTAGCTTACATGTTGTTGGGTTAATGCTAAACTGGCATTCATTAAAAACATAAGGAGTTAAATCTTGATTGCTAACAATTTACCATTGTTGTGAGAAGTACTCATTTAAAAATCAGTATTTTGTCTCTACTCAACCTACTGGGAGACACGTGTCTGAAAAAAGGAAACACACTTGTCTGGAGAAGAGGCACAATTATGTGTCCGTTTTATATATAACTACACTGATATTATAAATACTAAAACAAGATCCTTTGAACCAGCTAGGTAACATTCAGTCAAAGGGACCTTTAGTCTCTCTTTGGATTCTCTCCCTCTCTTGCTCCAGAAAAGAAGGAAATTTTCTTTTTTTAATTTAGAACAATTTCCCATATATGTGAATGGTGCTTCTTTTATCCCTCACACTCACATTGGTTTCTTTCACTTGGGAATCTCAAAGCACAGAGGAAATACTTTATTTTACTTCACCTTTGTAGCAGACAGCTACTGAGCTTGTTTTGCCCAGCAGGGAAACAGACACATTCATGAATGCCCAGGCCTAGAAAATGAACTGGTGGCAGAACTGTGGTCAGAACATGGGAGCCCTGTTTTTGACCTGGAACTAATGCCAGTGCTTTTGAAAGAAAATGAGGTTTGGGTTTTTTATATGCATTTACAGAAAAAAAAAATGAAAACCATGATTATGTGGTGCATTCCCAGAAGAATTGTGCCTTTATATTGCACTTTTTTCTTTGAATGACCTGATTAATAAAATTAAGATTATTTACTTGGGAAATAAAAGAGCCCGTTGGAAGGCTGTATCTTGCTAGATTAGTATGACCAATTTCAAATTTAGTTTCTCTAAGGATACCTTTCTTATATTTGCATAAAGAGAAATTCTACACAGTATTGCCAATGACATACATAACAGATTAACAGAAGAAATATGCAGTGCAGCAAATCTTTCATGGTAGGTATGTGTACAGTACAAATTATTTATGTTACAAACAAGCAAAGCCAAAGTGTTCTTTTACTCTTTACTTTTACTACTGAAACAATGTTATTCCATATTTCTATGTGAACCCAAAAGATAAAATTTGAACTTTGCACAAATCAAATTTACTGAAACTATGCATATCTATGCCATCTAAAGGCCTTGTGCATGGATGTTACTCATTTAATTTCTAACCAGGCAGTAGAGAGTGATTATTTTCTGAGTTCTGTCACCCATATGGACTCCTGATCCAGTGCTCTTGGTGGATCAAGATCACAGCTTTAACCTCCACCGATATTCAGAGAAGAGCCAGTGTTTTTTCCATTCCTGTTCCAGGGGAATCTGGAAATTCATTAGGGACTGCATTGGGATTTTACGGAGAAATGCTAACAATACTTGCATCCTATTAAAGAAAAACAGAGATTCTGACATAGCAGCTGGGCCTTATTCTGCCCTGGGAGCTGTCCTTGCAATGTGTAGTGTCAATACTGATAAATGCTATCACCAGGTTTGCAAGTCTGTGTATGCAGATTACTCAGAAGAGACATCCTCCTACACAAATATACATAAACACTATAGGATTTGCATTAGCCTTTAAAAAAACAAACAAGACAGCCCTGCTGCTGTCAGGTCCAACAGCCCTATCTAGCAGGAACAGGACAGGTAGCAGGCATGTTCTATTTATTTATCAGTTCCTTAAGATAACTGTAAAGCTAAAACATTCTGTAAGACAGGGTTATTTCTCCAGTTGTCAGAATCATTAAAGAAAAAGAAATGTTTATTTGATGCAATTTTACTGTTGTGACTGTGAAGACTGGCAAAGACACAGTTACCAGTGCCTTCACTTGCTATTTTCTTGAATAGGAGGAAAAAATGGGGAGAGGTGCTGAAAGAGAGGGAGATGCTGGGGGATAAACTCATTTCACAAATACCGACATAAGCCTGATTTTTTAAAATTTTTTCTGAGAAATTATTTTACTCAGAATTCTGTGAATAATAGAGTATCAGACAATCCCTGAGATAAATTACGGAACAATTTTCAGTGATTAACAAATATACTGAATGTACAGAAGTATCTTTTGCAATCTATAATTTCGGGAATTTAGATTCCAGCCCTTAACCCTGTGCTTTCAGGAAGCTAGAAAAATGATCTGCAAGAAAGAAATACAGTCATCACCATCATCATCATAATCACCATAATTTTCATTTTTCTTTATTATTTCCCGGGAATGTATGAGGCAAAATCAAAAAGTCTAGGGAAATAAAGGCACCACTGTGGTTTGCATAAATGTATCAGTAGACTGCATTCTTGCTGGTGGAGTGGGTGATGGGGGAAGAAGCCAGAGAGGGAGAAGAGGCAGGGGAATGACTGTCAGCTTCTAAAAATTAGCTAAAGAATCACACGAGACATATCCAAGCTCAAAGACATTGTAAAATTACTTCAGACCTTTTTCAGCCTGGATGGTGAGCTAGCACAGCAAAGAATCTCACCTGTAGAATTTAGTGCTTGTTTAGACAAAAATCGAACCTGCCTAAATCAGATTGTAGAACTAATAGTGAACTAAAGCATTTAAGTCCTGGACCTCTGCTTTCTCAAGAGCACTTCATGAAATTTGAATGCAATAGAAATTCCTTCTGCCATCTGAGGTATTCACAGTATGCAGGAGCCATACACCTGTAATTACCACGGAACTGTGGTGTGCTGTGCTGCCAGCATCAAGATAAGGGATTTTGAACTCAGTTTTTATGTTTCCTTAATTAAATCCTACATTTAATTAGTTATCCAGGCTATGCATGTACAAGGAATTATAGACTTTCACAATTAAAAAAAATTAGTACCAGATGCCAAGCAGAGGGTTTTTGTATTTATGCTTTGTGCTGGAGCTCACAGTCTTCTGAGTCTTGGATTAGGATTTCTCAGAGCAGAGCTCCAATAGCACACAGCAACCAGGAACAACCACTCCAACCTTGGCTCCTCCCAGGGCTAGATTTATAGGGCTTGTGCCCGCCCTGCAGCTACAGCTGTTTGTGGGAGGTTAATGAGCACTTTATGTTGAGGTGGCCTGAACTCTATTTGAATAACAATTGAGTTCAGGTGTTGAGTCCAGTCCTGAGTGAGAGCTTGGCTAGTGTACACCATCAGGGTTTAAATACATATTACTACAATTCCCCCTTTTTCTTTTTGCACTGGCCAAACTATATTTAATATATTTTTTTAATCTTGTTTTAATTATATTTTAATAAATAATAACTTTTTTTCTGACTCCATTTCTTTTCAAGACCTTTAAGTTAGTCTTTTCTTTTTAGTTTTTTTCTTAGTCCCCAGTTGCTCACCTCTTTGGGTGTTTTTTATTTAGTTCTTCTTTAAAGCTTTTGAGAGGATATGCTGGAGGGCCTTAAATATAGCCTGTTCTTTGTCGACAGACTCTTTTCCCTCCAGCCCCTGGTTTCCACCTCTTCTGGTGATATTTGGGAGCTCTTTTTCTGAGAGCCTCTTCTCGGCCCCCCGAGCTCCAGGGGAGCCGTCTCATGACTTCCCCCCCGCTGCGGTCTTGCTGTCTCAGTTCTCACCTCTTCGGGTACTGACTGCTGATGTCCCGCTGCAGCAGTTCTCACCCAGGTCTAGATCTTGGAAGACCCCTCTGGGTGTTTTTGACCAGGGCCTCAAAGGGAGTCATCTTGCAACTCCCTCCCCGCCATGGCAGTCCTCACCTCTTTAGGTATGTTGGACCACAGGAATTTTGCCACAGCAGTTGTCACACTGCGTGGTGGTATCACATCGGGGTCACCACTTGTGCTGGAGCTCACAGTCTTCTGAGTCTTGGATTATGATTTCTCAGAGCAGAGCTACAGCAGCACGGAACAACCACTCCAACCTTGGCTCCTCCCAGGGCTAGATTTATAGGGCTTGTGCCCGCCCTGCAGCTACAGCTGTTTGTGGGAGGTTAATGAGCACTTTAGGTTGAGGTGGCCCGAACTCTATTTGAATAACAATTGAGTTCAGGTGTTGAGTCCAGTCCTGAGTGAGAGCTTGGCTAGTGTACACCATCAGGGTTTAAATACATATTACTACAATGCTTCACTTCTCTCTAAATCCGTTACATGCCTTACTTTATAGATTTATATTTAATGTTTCTCAAAACACTTGTTATACCCTGGTGGCATCAGGATCTAAAGCAGACAGCACTTGGATCAAAGTGGAGAGGACACATTGTACATCCCTGCCCCAATTCAACTCTTTACCAGTAGGACTGGAACTAAAAAGAGAGCTTTAAGCAGTGCCCTTACCAGCAGTACTGCCCTTGCAAATCAAAAGTCCCCCTGAATGTACAGCATGAGGGCCACATTTGAGCAGACAGAAGTGGTATTAAGGCCAGCTCACGTGTGTTGCAATGTAATGCACAACTCCATTACTCCAGTGAAGGGAGGGATATCAGCAACAGGAGAAACAAGTGCTCTTCAATGCCACTTGCACTCACATCAGTTGTATCACCATGTACAGCTCTAGCAGAAATCTGGAGCCCTGAGACAAGGCCAGACTAAGACATGAATGTTCTGGGATGTGGCATTAATTCTGTCTGGAGCCCAAGGAAGCCATGGCAGGGTTATCAACTACTCAGTGCCACTTGGTATCAGAAAACTCCACACTGTTTACTGGGACCTGACTTTTCCCATAATACTCTTCACCTGGTACATGACGAGAAGCAACTTAAAACAACTTCAATACACATGTCCCTAGTACCTGTCCCTGCCTCTCCATGTACCACACAGTTACTGTAAGGTCTTAAATTTAAAATTCTCTGAGCTTCAGCTGTGACCTAAAGTGAACAAGGCAAATGCCATTCATGCCTCTCAACACTTGCTGGCTGTTCCCCAAACTCCTATATGTAAAACAAGTTTTGCAGACTTCAAGAACATTCAATTGAGTGCAAATCCCTTCTCCAGTGCTACAGTACCTATCTTAAGAGAAGGAAGGAGATAACAGCAGTATTTTCTTCTTTTAGAGGCTGACCTGCTGAATGTTGGGGAGGTAAGGCACAGGAAGGTGCCTGGGGTGTTGCCCATATCACTCCACCCTGGATAAATGTGTTTTCAGGGGGCTTAAAGGCTGCTTAAAGGCTGCTCTGGATATTGTCTTAGTTGAGAAACATGTACAACAGAGTCCAGGCCTCAGTGAGTTTCTCTTATCTTTTCTTAGACACAAGTAGCCTGCACAACATAAATGGTGATACTGCTAGCAAGTTAAAGGCTGCTGGGAAATTTTTAACCCCGGCTTCCTTTTCAAATGACTTTTACATCATTAGATGATGAACCCATATGCTTTATCATTATGATAATCCAATTTCTCTTCTACTGTAGGACATTAATGACATTAATCTCCCTGGCCCACTATATAGCTGCTCATCTTTCTTAATTTGGGGCCTGAAAATTTTAACCAGACTCATCCCACCCTAAAGAGTCAATCAGAGCCCACTGCTTCCCTTCAGGTCTCTTCACAAAAAGCACAAGAAAATGATGCAATCCTGCTTGCAAAAGCAGTGCAGGTTTCCTGCTCAGTTTAACCTATGCCTCAGTGCAGTAAATCCAAGAGATTGTTAATTATGCTGAGTCACAGACTGTGTTTCTCATTTGCAGTTTTAAATGTGCCTTATCCAAAAAATGATGTTTCCAAAGGAAACATGACTGTATTAATTATCTTTTATAAAAATTTATGGAAATGTCTTTTATGCCTGACAATAGTCAGCCTGCATTTGTTTGAGTGCATCCAGGTTCATGGAAAGATAATATGTGCAGGATGAAAAATAAATAAATACAAAGCCCCACCTTTCTGATTTTCCTTAGGAAACAATGATACATTTGGGATAATATGACTTGGTTGGGACTGAACCACCTCCACCAGTTTTCAAAACTCTCTCTGGAATGTATCAAATTAATTCTTGTAGTCCTTTTAGGTCTAATATAAACAGGCATGTACTTTTAGAACCAGTAATTGCAAAAAAAGGCACAGAAAGATTTTCAATTGCATATTACCAAAATTTTGCTGACTCGGGTAAGAAATTGCTCTCTCTAGGTGGCAAAGGTGACTAATTTTATGAAAACATCTGGATTAAAACATACATGTTCTAGATACTTGATCTGTGTAGCTGAATTGCAGAACCTGGATTTGAGAGGGAAGGAGGGACAACAGGTCCCAGGGAAATCATTGACTGAAAGAGTGAAGGTCAAGAACCACCCAGTGAAGGGCGGTACAGAGAAAGAGTCTCCAAAAGGAGGAATTAAAGCACCCAAATCAGGTTTGTGCTTTGAACTGGCCTGTAGAGTAACTTGCCTTTCCATCCACTGCAGAAAACATAAACCAAACCTTAGCTTTTGCAGAAATTCTGATTTGATTTTGTCTGTTAAAGATATGTTACTATTAACAAAGATTCTTCTTTGCTTTTTTTCAGAAATTCTGTTGTATATGTTATTGCAGTGTGATATCCTTGCTGTGTAATACTACCAAACTAAGTCTCTGATGTTGCAAAGACTTGAAAAGATTCTTAAGGAAATTCAGGTTTACAGTGTAATGCAAATAATTACAAAATGACTTAACATTACTCAAAAAAATATTCCTGGTACAGCATTTCATGCCATCCTGTGAGTTTGGTTCCTTGCAATCCCCTAAGGTTATGCTGATAAATTAGCAGCTGACATCTCACTGTTCAGTGTGTCTGAGGGGGAGATACGAAGTACTTTGTGTTGCAGTAGAAACTGTTGATGCAGATATTTTGCAAAAAGCGTATCAGAAAAAGCAACAGCTCTCACCTCTTTGCCTGCACTGCTGTGGGGTAGTACCGCGAGCAGGAGATCCCATCCCAGGCGCAGTAGGGATCCCGAGCGAGGCAGCAGTCGGCGCAGGCCGTGCCGTACATGTCACACTGGTGGAACTTCACTTGAGCTATGACTGACTCGGATCCCACGTAGAGCTGTTGCTGCAAAAAATACACCACACGGGATTGCTAGAATGTCCACTAAAACTTCTCTTCCCAATGCAGTTATTAAAATTGTTAGATTAGTTGTTGCTTGCTGGTTGTGCATCCAGCCTGTGACCTGAGGGAGGCAGAGTTACTCTGTAGGAAAATATCTGATTACAGATTAAACTCTCCTACTGAGGACAGGGAAACAGAAAGAAGGTGAAATGAACAAGCTTATTTTGGCATTTCCTCTCTTCTGAAGTTTCAGCTTTTTGTTTGAATAAGCAAGGGTTTATATTTCTTTTTCTTCATCAAGATATTTTCCAGTGCCGCCCTCTTTACACTTTTCTGTCACCTAACTGATCTGCAAAAATCCCCAACTTGACATAAAATACTTTAAACAAAGAAGTTCATATATGCAAGTGTTATAAGCAAACTCAATTTTAAAATGTGACTTTTCAAGTAGATTTAACTCTTGATGTGCCCACTTAGAATATGGTCAATATTTACATGCATAGTAGTGCTATGGTTTGTATAGTTCCTCAGTGCACAGGAGATAGATAGATAGATATTTAATTTAATTCAACAACAATTTCCTGTTGTTCTGCAGTCTTTCCTTACAAATTAACTGGTCACTATCTACTTCTTTAATGTTTATTTGTGGAGTTTGGGTGGGGTTTTTTTCAGCCTTACCATTGACTGTTTGAACCTTTTAAGTTCACATAGATGTCTTTTTCAAATCAAACAACAGATTGTCGATCTAATTCTTTAGATGTTAGCACAATAATTTCAGAAGAGAATACCTTGAATTTACAGGAATTTGAGAAAAAGTCTTGTTGGTGATGAATGTAAATTTTCTGAACACAGAAATATGCACTGTGCACTGCAATAGAAACTGCTTATGCACAGCTCACTACCACAGTTTTACCAGTCAGAAAAAAGATTCCTAAGCTGTGCTCATCCTAATGGCCAAACTTAGTCCATAATTCCTACTCTTCAACCAAGCTTTCAAAATCTGGTATTTGAAAATTACTTAAAACTGGAAAATACTGATACCTCATTTAGTCTATCATAAAATAAAAATTTTAATCCAGATTGTCTATTCTTGTTTCTTATTATACCTCTCATATCTCTTTAGATCACAGAAATTTAACTTTCAGGGATGCCACGGGAAGAAATTACGAGAGGCTGGTAACAGCAGTGCTTGAAGAATTTTTCTGGTGAGATAAACCAGACAATATTAACAGGAACTCAATCTGCCAACTGGAATGAAGAGTAAACCTAGGATACTTGTTTGAGGGGAATTCTTTGTCTGAAAGTGCTGCAGTGTGATTGTCCCAGAAGGCACGAACAACACTTTCAATGAGACATAAGAGATGAGATTTTCTCTTTTATCTTTTAGCAGGGGTAAAAACTTCTTTAAGTCTTGCTAAATCACAGGAGGGAAAAGAAGCATCTGATATCTAGCCAACTAAACATCAAAGAACATTCTTTCCCAGCCTCTGCAGATAACTAGCTCAGCCCTGAAATGTGATATTTTACTGTACCATGACTTGGTGATGACTGGTCAGTGTTACAAGGATACGGAGACATAGGTAGCAAGGAAGTCTCCACAGGCTCAGTAACTCCAAGTTCAAAAGAGATCAGTGAAAATGCTTGAGGTACATAATTTTTTTCTCATATACTCAAATAAGTTATATTCCTGCTGATTTTAAAGACAAAATTACTCGGTGCCAACTCTGTCCCTAACACTTATTCCAACATTTAATTGTCCTCAGTATCGGAAAACTGTATCCTAATTCAAGAATAAGTTTATCTACATTCAACAAGCTGATCTTGGCTATTTAATCTGATATTGCTTTGCCATCGATGTTTAAGAATCCTCATACATACAGTAGGAAGTCACTTCACACAGTAAAATATGTATATATGACTCTCCTGTTCTCTCTGTCTTCTCTTTGATATTTTGAAAAAAAATTAAGCTACTTTTACTTCTTGCAAGAAGTTTTGCTCTTCAACCACTGTATTGCTTTGGTGGCTTTTTTACAGTTCTCTCCAGATTCTCCAGATATGCCTTGAATTAGTAGAATTAGCAGCCCTCTTGGGAGCTGAATATAACGGAGGAATGCTACTTCAAATTTTATACCTCCTTTTTACTCTTCCAACACAACCATTTAACCATGACAATTCATTGAGAGTTAAAGGTAAGGCAAGCATCTGAAATGACAGGGAGTCTTTCTCCAAATAATCTCTTAGGTGCAGTGTTAGACAATCTAGTCTCCAGAGCTGCTTTCACAGTCCATGGGGAAAGATTGGTGCAGGAAATAATTCAAGATATTTAGACCCAAATCCTTCTCTGAAATTACCATCACAGAACTTTGACTTTCTGTATTACCTACAGGAAGAATGCAAGTTGATTAGACACCAAGACTAAAATAACCTTTTGAGGCACTCTCACACCTCCTAAAAATGCAGTTTTTGTTCTTTGTTACATGTGTTTCACTGTGTTTATGTGCACCTACATTGCACCGGATGTCTAACATCACTGTTGGACATGTTTAACATTAAGACATAACTGCCTTCGGATGTTTATAATGGCTCCATGCTGAGACGATAGGATGATATGATATGGATGAGAATCTAATCACAAGAGTAATAAATTTGGTGTTGTTATCAGAAGAAACTTGCAGAAACTCAAAAAGGACTCAGATCCTAATAGCCCTATAGGGCAACTGAATATGTGGGAGAACCAGCAAGGCTCTTTTTGCACTGATATCCCTATGGGGCTGAAGTCTGCCTGCATTTATCAAAAAAGAACTTTTCTGTGAATGGCCATATCCATCCACTAGGCTAATCCCTAGTATGACAGTAATTTATGAAACAGATTGGTTTTTACTTGCTTTGATATGCATGATATTGTGAACGGAGGATATTTAACATTAGAATTGAAAAACATAAATGCATTATAAAGGAACAGAGCATATAACCAAGAGTTTGTATTACCAAAGGATTACATGTATCCAACCAGATCTCATTATAGATGATGTACATCTGCCTATGTATCTATGCATCTACCTCTGTGCAGTTTACAGCTTCATTACATTTGAGTCACAATCAAATCAAATCGAATTTGTAAAACACTTACCCTTTTTGAAGAGATTTCCATAGAAATAATAGGAATTGGCATCTAAAAAAATAGGAAATACTTGCTTGGTTAGAAAAAAGAATATCTTTTTGCTATGGAAATAAATCAGGTAAAATAGGATTGATATTTACTTATTGCATTCAGCTTTGCGAAATACTTTGACTTTTTTTGAGAAAGATGTGAGGAAATTGTGACTTTCAGAAGTATTGTTTTAAAAGAGTTTATTTAGAAACAACCAGCCAACACTTAATTCAGGATTATCAGAGCTACAGGAACACTACAATTTCCCTGTCAAACATGACATTAGCTCTTGCCACCACTGAATCTCTTTTGTCCTGCTTGAGAGTGATAAGTGGAGTGTTCTTTATAACAAAACATTCATTGAAGATAAGATAAAAATAGCAGGAATTCCTTCTTTCACCATTGTCCTCTCTACCCTCTGCTCAGATTTCTTGGAGCAATACATAGCCCCTCATTGTTCTATTGAAAAGTAGCTTTATCAAGAAGCGCAAATTCTGTGATTTTCCCCCAGGCAACAAGTCAATAGTTACACTGCCTAAATTCAGGTACCAGACTTAAATGACTAACTTTAGATATTAGATTTTCCCTGTGGTTTGAAGCAGGTTAGCCTCCTGCTTGCTGTGGCTAATGTGACATGATGAGAATGCTCACTAAGAGAATTTTATTATATTAGCTTTGTCATGTGCCAAGCACTGAGCTTTAGTCATCAGTTATTTTTTTTGCAGAATGGAGCTCTGCCTCACTAGGACCCAGGTTTGCCCACTGCAGAGACAGATTAAATTATTCACTCTTTCTGAGGATTGGATTTCTTATATTTGGACCTCATTTAAGTTTCCAAGATTGTAGTAGGCACATTTTTATGTGTGCAGTTATACTCTTTTAATTATTCAATTGGATGTGAGGGAGAATTAAACAAAATTCAGTACGTTTCTAATTAAAAGTTGCACTGCAATGTCCAAGCACATAAATAGAAAGGCAGTAGTTGTGATTTGCTTCAACATGCTTTGGTACTTGGGCCATTAGAAAAACTTCATTTGAAAATGAAGTTTTCTGTCATAAAATTGCTAGATATTTAGGAAATTTCTTGCACAGAGGTATTACATATTTCACTGTCCTCAGACATTTTTTAGGTATTTTAATTCTGCAGAAAATTCAAGACTTGTGTATATACTTCGTATACAGCACAGTTCACCTTGAATACTTGCAGCTCTTCAAGAATCACTTCTTCCATTGATTCAGTCTCTTGATTGTAAATTGTTATGACTTTCAGCACAATACCATTATCTGGACATAAATTTAAAACAAAACAAAAGTAAAGGTTATGATTGGTTGAAACATTTATATGGCCTTCAAATACCTGAAATGACTACTTCAAATTGATAAGGGATTGAAATTTATAAATATGAAAAGGTAGATACATATTGCTTTCATTAATGAGGATTCTTACTCTTAGAAAATGAAATATTTGACAATTTGTCCCCCGCAAATGAGTCAACTTAGACATTTGTAAGCGACATAATTAATTTTATTTTTCAAACACTGGATCATAACCCCTTGTGAATAGCAAAAGGATCACGGAGGGTGACCATACTTCAGAAAAAGAAATGGGAGTAGGTGGAAGCCTAGTGCATTGAGGCAAGCAAGTGTAAAATAGCTTTAATTATAGGACCTAAGTGTTTGCACTAGATAGGAAACTAGCAGTATCCTTAACTGCTGACAGCAGCTCCATTCTCCCAGGTAAGAGTACAAAAACCTTCAGCGGTTCATTGTGCACAATTCTCACCCTCCTCTAAGGAAACACTGAGCTGCTGTTGAGCTGAAGGTGTTAGTCAAAGGGAGATGAACCAAAATATAAGATGCACATTCAAAAAGACCAAGGCACATTGGATTTAGATTTATCAACCTCTCTGTCATTGCAACTCTTGCAGGAAATTAAAATATACAAATAACATCTGGTCTTCCACCACTTTGGTTTTTCCTTGCTGGCTATTAATAGGAAAGCCTTGCTGCCCTTAATACGAAAATTTGTCATCAATAATGGCAAATATATCTCCCTTTCTTCTGTTACTTTCAGTCACCTTTGATTTATAGGGGAAATACTAAGCAAGGTAGCAGTGGGGAAAATGTTCAGCAAAAGATCAAAGGGTGAAACAAAAAGAGGAACCATTAAACGGGGGTCATACACCATTTTTCAAAGAGAATATGTAATCAAAGGCAACCATTTTGCAGTAGAACAGTGAAAAAAATTTGTATTCCAAGCTCTGATTTTCATAAGTCCCTCTTCAAATCCTGCTGACAGACATGTAAAAGCTCTGATGTTCAGGCTTTGCCTTTGATGAACCTTTCTAACTTGCACTGCTACCCTAAGGAAACTTGCTCAGCTTTAAGATGCTGCTTACTTTTGTTACACAGCAGGTGTTGGACTGGGATTAAAAAAAATATATCAACCCTTTCTTAACATTATATTGCCCAAAGAAGCAGTGAGTTTTCTGATGGGAGCTTTGCCGGAGTAGTGACTGCTGGTTTCATTTCAGAGTTTCTATAACCCAAATTCTTTTGCTAGAATTTCATTTCACCTGAGATCAGACAGCTTGAGAACACTAGGCAGCTGCTGGGGGCCAATCTAGCAGAGCTCTAAAGCACACACTTAAGCCACTTTGGATTCAACTTTGATGAACAGAAGACTTGTATACAAGAATATTTGATGCAGTCTCAATCAGAAATTCAAGGAGAAAATATGAAGAATGTAGAATCTGTAAAAATGTATACACTGTAAAACCTGCTGTACAGAAATAAGTGACACATGGTACAATGTTTTACAGACCACAGTAAGTCCATTACCAAGACCATACTGAGGCCATTCAAAACCTTAGAAAACAACACTAATATAAATAAGACTTTGCTAGTCTATGAACATGCTTTTTTTGAATGTTCTCAACACTGAAATGTACTTATCAGAGGAATTTCATTAGTAAAAATAATTCACTGCAACTGCTTTTCTAGACAAAATGGTCAAAATGATTTGTGATACCACTCCTGTTGTTAAATTGATTAAATGTGAATGTAAGAATCCTTGGTTTTTTTCCAGACAGATTAGATGTGACTTAAGTCTTGTCTAGTTCCAGCCTTTCCTCTTGTTTTCTTATTTTTTTATTTTTTAAATACCATTAGGATATTTATTTTTTTCTGCTTTCTTAGATTTAGTGCAGCTATATGTTATATTTTGCCTTAACTGTGTTTGTTAAGAAGATGTTTAAAAATTCTTGTTAAACAAACTCTCTATATTTTAATAAAATGGCACAGAAGAAAGACAAGAAAACTTGGCAGGAAACTTCTACCAGTTTTGGGTTTTTTTAAATTGGGCATTTCCTCCTTCCTTCCTTGAGCTGTGTTTTAACCCAAATCTGGAAGCTGGCAGGTTTTTTTAATTGTATCAGCTAGACTTGTTGTCTCCAGAACTGGGGAAAAGAAACTGTGGGATAAAGCCAATAACTAGAACTGATATTTTTGGAAATCATATCACCTTTGTTTCTCTCAGGTCTCCAAGTCTCAGCTCAGATACATGACTGTGTTCTGAAGTCTAAAAAATAAGGCTGGTTGTCCTGCAATTTTTTTAGTATTCTTTTTTGAAAAGAAAATAAATTAAAATGGAATCCTATACTTGTTTCTCTTTCTAGTCTTTAAAGGTTTCCCTACCATTACTTTCCTATGTAATGTTAGCATCACAGTGAAGCACGTCTAGAATGACTAACATCCTCTGTAAGGTGAAGACTGGCACAGGCATGAAAAGAAAAATTGTCAAAAAGGAATGTTGTATTTATTTGCTTCATCCTGGAGAAAAAAACAACAAAACGACTTACTAAATTGTAAATAAAAAAATTCTTTCTTGCTTTCTGTATTTACCTGTGCCAATGAACAAAACGTCATATTGCCCATCTTCAGCTTCCACTCTGTCCACTGCTATTTGTTTAAGATTGTACTTTCCATCTGTTTTAACTAGTATTGGTCTCTTATGAACAGGCCTGATGGGCTGATACATCAGTGGATGACTCCTGGCAAAATGGACAGCTTCATCAGGATAGTCTTTAGTGGTAGTGTACAGCCCGCCGTTCACCTTGCTGGCACACTGCAAAAACAGAACACAGATTGTCCTGAAGGTTTGCCCGAGAAATTGTCAGAAAAAGGGTCGTGTTTTCAGGGATAAAGACAAGTCTACAGAAAACCAAACACAGAAGACCCCAGTGGGAATTGGGACAGTGAACTCTGTACTTTATGAATGTGTGGATTATTAATCATGAGAAGAAACGAAATGCTGAACAGTGCCTTGACATTGTCATGTTTAGAAAGGAATTCCTCCCTTTTGGCATACTAAGAGCAGGATAAAGAGTAGCACTTCTAGATTTTGACAAAAGCCATAGTGCTTACGTCTTCCCCAAATTCATATTGAAGATGTAATCGAAATGGCCATTGACAGAGTAACAAGAAAGGGGCTTTCTATCCCAGTAGAGAAACAGCCATACAAAATCAGCAGAACACTAATGCTTGAAATCAATCTCTAGTCTTATTATTTTTTTGATTGCAAAATGTATTACCATAAGAAACTAAGCACACTTAAATATTATGCCATCAGCAACAGTAATTCTTGATTTCAGGCATTCTAACAGTATTATATTTGATTCCAATTCCTGACTCTCCATGACAGTATTATATATCACAGTTTAGATTCAAATACCAATGTTTGCATTGATCAATCTACCAGTTTGCAAAGCAAATAAACTTTATGTTAACGACTGATTAAAAGAGGCTTACTCCTTCAGTCAAATATGCAATTAGAGATAATTTAATGCGTTAAAGAGAGAAGTTGATTTTAGGATGCTTTGTGAATGAGGTAGTGTTTCCCAACTAAACATAGATCCTACATTTCCAATTTGCTTCATGATGTCTAATTGCAACCATTTATGATCAAGCTGGAAATATCTCAGTAACCATTTACTTTCTCCAAATATTCATAAGACAGTGTGGTTTTAAGAAGCATTTCAAGCAAAGCCACAGTAGCAGCCTTTCTCTATTTAAATTGGATTTTTCAATCAATAAAACGAAATAAAATACTCCTTATGTTTACTGGAAACAGTAACTTTAAACTTGTGGTCAGCTGTTATCGACAGTAACAAACTCCTGCACTTGTCAAGTGGGGCAATGTTTGTTTCCATTTTTTGGGCTTAGCTACAGGAAAGTATTTGTTCAGTGTTGACTTAAAAGTAATTGTCTAATCAACCTAGTGATGGAATTTCACCAGCTGTTTGCAATAAAGAGACAGAGCCGGAGCATGAAGACAGGCTAAGCCTGTGCTTCCCATGCACTGCACAGCATATCAAGTGAATAGGCATTGCCAGGTTCCCTTTGCAAAGTTCTAGTCCTGGAGAGATTTAATAAAAATTATAATTCACAGGCTTTTCATTTTAATTAAATAAAATCAAGTAGTCTAGAAAGGAAACAGTAGAGGCAGCTGTCTCTGAAGTCTATCAACACCACTTTTGATGTAGCTGATGTCATTTCCAGAAGCAACACAGCCTAAATGAACTAAAAGAACCAGCAGAGATTATGGCAGAGGATTGCAGAGTCTGATAGAACCTGTGTGACACTTAACAGTGGCTTTCTGTTCATTTAGCTTTAAGCTCTATTCTCATCCCTTATAGACTTACTATTTACTCATTCAATACATAAGATCAATGTGTGCTGATTGTCAGAGATGCCCATTAAGTTAATTTTGGCCTCTTGTCACTGTCACTCCTGTAATGGGAAAGGTAGTGAGATTTAGTTTACCAACAAGCTGCACATTCTTTGGAGTGTGAAACCTAACACTTGGCTGCAGCCCGCTGCACACTTTTTCTCCATGCTACTGGATAAACATTGAAAAGACCTCTAAACTGTGCCCTAAATGAGTAGCTAAAAATGAATCAATTAATGCTCTGTTAGCTGGCAGAGCCATTTACTTCAGCCTCTGATGAGCTCTGCAACATATAAAGAAAATCACGATTAAATCTATTAGCACCCAGGAGAGAACTGCTTCTTCAGCTAATTTTCCCCTGATATTGGGAAATTACTTTCACCCTTCTGCTCCTTTTTCAGTTCCTATGCCTTGCTTTTTTGGGGAAGTGTCACTCTAGTCTGACCCAAACATGGCCAAGGAAGAGAAGCATTGAAAGCAAGTGGAGCTTAGGGCAGCCTTTCTATAAATCATTGTCAACCTTGCTGAAGTGCTGGCGCTGTGCTCTCTCCTTCTTGCCAAAAAGACACCATTTAATCTTCAGTGCTAGGAGATATCAATGTAATAACTGCAGTCATTAATGCTGAATTCATGCCTGTGTTTAATGCTAGTCCAAATAACATATGTGAGGAGTTCTACTGCCCGGAAAAAAATGAATACCACTTGAAGAACTTGGATCGTAACACCTTTGCAAAACATATAGCCATTCTGCAATCCATGCATGGTACTGTCTCATTATTTGGTACACGTGCAAAACCCATACATTTGCTATACAAAATATCAAATATGAAACTAATAATTCCTTTTAATTAGACCGTTTTTCCTAAAATGCTGTAATTTATTTACTTCTTTTTCTATCCTGACTCAATACTAATGACTTCAATTGATGTCAAACAAGAAAAAAGTATTTGGTATTGATGTCAGTAGCGCTACAGGGGTAGCTCATTGGCCAAGATGTTCAAATCATATTCATATTGTTTAAATCCTAGATAATCTCTTTTTTGAACAATTCCTTCTACATTTTGACTTATGTCTGTAACCCCAAGAGAAGCAGAGAGAAGTACTAATCTTAAATGATTAATTTAAAATGAGAAAGGACATGCATTTGAAATCATACTACAGGGAGAAAAGCTTCACTGAATGGAGTAGATAAGCTAACAGGCCTTTTCTCCTCTCATTCTTGAGATCTGGTGATAAATGAATTGTATGCAATGCTTATTTCTGGAAATGATTGTTTTTAGTATAAAAGGGAATATTGATTAAATTATCAAAGGGAAAACACGCACTGAAAGGAATATCCAGCTACTGTTTATTCTGCCTTTAATACCAAGAGAGTGAGCCCCTAGCCTGAGAGGAGACTGAGGTGAAGTGTGAAAACTGGGGTGAGGGGGGCAGATTTAGCCAAACAGCTGTTAGAAATGTCTTTGCTCAGAGTTAGAAACCAGCCTAGTGACAGAGGTTAGACCTTCATGAGTGTAAACAAAAGCAGCTTTGCAGCACATGACAATTGCCACGGGTGGGTAGGTAGTTGTAATCCCAAAAAGTACAGGGCAAAAAAGAAATCCTGAATGCTGTACTTCCCTGAGTTAGCCTGGCATTGCCTGCCTCCTCCTGGAAGCCCTGGTTGTGCCAGTTCTGTGAGATGGTGACAGGCTCTGAAATGTAAAGAGCACCTTCAACCTGCACCAGCGGGTGCTCTCCTCACCCCTTGAGTGGGGATGTGAGAGCCCTGGCACAGAAACTGCAGAAACACCTAAAAGACACTAAAATGGGAAAATGGCTTGAGGTGAAGATCACTTGTGATGTCCTTGAGAAAACAACATGAAAATTAGGAATCCCTTGTAAAAGTTAATTACTTGTCTCTTAAATCACGAGTTTGCGATTTCCTCCAGAAATCTAAGTACCAGACAGGAAAAACTCTCTACATGACAGCACCTCTATAGTTGCTGAATTCTCACTACAGTAATTCCTATTTAATTGCATTTCCAAAATATTTCTTGTTTCTTTCCTTCAGTTAATAGTCATTGAAAAAAATTATTTTTATAAAGAAACTTGTGCAAAAATTAACAAAAATTATGAGTGACTTTTCTGAGTTTGGTTTTTTACAGTGTTAATATTTTTATATTCTTTGTAAAGGGTACAGAACAAGAATGTTGATAAGCTCAGGAACCTGATTGAAGGGTAGTAAAATCTCACTCTGTGATGTCTGAAAGGAAATCAGTGAATTGTGAGGGTACCAGACCATTGCTTCCAGAAAGAACCAATCTTGAGCAAAGGACTTTGAATGATGGAGAATTCGCTCCTTATCTACAAACGCATTTATTCTGATTAGTTACTTTTATTAAAATATGTCTAATTTCTAACCTGTGCATTGATCTAAATTACAGAAGTATTTAAATTTAATCCTTTTGGAAAATGAGGTGGAAAAAAGGAACGAGAACCACCTGACATTGAAATAGTGGATTCTCTTTTGTTTTGTTGGTTTTTTTTTCCTTTTCTTTTCTTCCTTTTACACTTGTTAAATGTCCCAGTTTCACCACACAAAAGAAAGAAAGTGAGGCTCTTCACAGGTAATGCACTTACTGTTTCTGAATACAGCATCTGACCCACCTTCTAGAGCTGCCTCTTTCTATCCCTTTTGCCTGGGGTCCTAATTTTGGGACCTTAGGACCTTTCCGCAAAGTTGATAAAACCATGTCCCAACACGATTTTGAAAAATCATATATACTTGATCCCACTATTTTCCTCTGGGAAATGTATGGTTCTAGTACTTGATTAAACCTATTGCTGAGCCATTCCGTACTTTTCCAGGAGTAGCTGGAATATCTAGATATTCAAAGGACTATATCCTGGACTGTGAAGTCAGGAAGATTTTTATATTAGCAGCAGTCTGCTTTTTCTTTCCAAAATCGTTTACATAGCAAAGAAGTGGGAAATAGACTGTACTTACTGAACCAGGTCTAGGATAAGGGACTTTTCTTTCATAGAGAGCCCAGTGGTATTCAGGTCCTTCTTTATGAGCGTACGGTCCATTGAAAGCTGCTCGGACACTTGCCATGTGGTAAACACATATAGCATATCCTCTAAATATATTGCTATGAAGTAAAGTTTAAAGGCATTATTAAAGCAATATGTCACATTCTGTCCATATAATATTGGAATTATAATGTAATTAAAATCAAGTCACATTTCAACAGTATTCAGGGAGAAAACACTGCTTATTCTTTCCTATATGCTTTTCTTCTAAATACTTTATCCAATGTTCTTTAAAAGTCTTTAATGTGTTTATATTCATAACATTTCTCCAAGGAAGCTCTGTGTTGCTATGCCAAAATTTGATGATGGTGTACACAAACTCTAAATTACTTGTTTAGAAGCACAGAGGAAGCACAACAGACTGAACTCAGGTCCTGTATGTCTTTGATTAGTGACTTAAACAGTTAACCATTTTTCTTCCCTAATATTTTTCCTACTGTTTTTACTTGGAAAGATGGGAACCAACCAATGCTGACTAAAATGAACAGTCCTAAAATGAGTCCTTTTTGTATTGAGTGGGAATGTTGGTTGGTATTATTAGCTAGAACAGATTATTTTATTTAGAACAATCCAGATAATAGTTGATAATAGTTTCTATTTTATTTTTAAATTTTATTCTAATATTTTTTTATTTTGTTCCAGAAAAGCAATTTTTTTTAAAGAATCATCAATGCTCTCTACAAAGAAATTATTTCTGAAGACTGCAGAAGTTGATTCAGATAATTTTAATTAGGTGCCCACCTTTCTCTACTGGCATCAAGAGTCAGTAGAAAATGCCAGATGTCTGCAACCCTAGAGGAGCAGATCTGCCTTCTGTTATTAAAAAAAGTAATAAGCCAGGAGAAAGTGGCAAAAGCACAGGTGCTCTTTTCTACCAGTTACATCCTAAACTGAGCTGAGAGTACTGTGTGCTCGCACTTGAACTAGGCTGCAGTGGAAAAGGAAAAGGAGGCCACCAGCAACATCGCAGCTGGTGCTTTAGGCTTCACTAAGGAGTTAGTAGGAATTTAAGCTGCTCTCTACTTAACCTTGAATTACAGTGGAGCTCTTAAAGGAAGACAGGTGGCTCTGAGATGCTGCTCTTATAAGCATGCAGGAGTGCATACACTTTGACACAGGAAATTGTCAAGCTGAGAAACATTTAATTAATTTGTGATCCAGATATACTGAATCACAGAATGACACTTCAAGCCCCTGAGTGTTATAGAGAAGTTTTTACATTAGCAAGGAAGCCCACTGTGAATAGAACTGAGATTAAACTGTTTACAATACGTTTGCTAAGGGATATGTATCATCCAGCTTCTATCTCTTTAATAGACTGTTCAAACATTCCTCTATGGCTGCTATTATTTCTTCTAGCTGTTTACCTTGTAGTGTTGAAGAGGCCAAATATCACTGGGTTTTTGTTATCACGAGTTTGCAGCAAAAACACATCCTCTGTAAAATTTAAATGCAATGTTATTGTTAAAAACCTACTTTTCTCAGCTGTCCAAAAGAAAATTCATTGATTGTTAAAAGCATAATCCTATTTTACTCATTTATTCTATTTAATTTTATGCAGATCTTAGAAGCGATCTTTAAAACCAATGCAATTCATAAATGAATAATTAGTGATAGTGAACTCCATATATATTCCAACTTCATATACATTGGAAACAACGCTAACCACCATTCCCTGATAATGAATACAAGCGCAATATTTGTCAGTAAGATGTGTTATCATGAAGTTATATGTTTTTTCCATGGTTTCAAGTTTGTTGCCATCTAGGATATTTACCTAATTCATCAAAATGTGTATCAATTCCATTTCTCCCAGGCACAGAACAAACTAGCCTGGTTTTGAGGAAAGTGGTCCATTTATTGACGAGCATTCGCTGGCCTCCCATGTCATTCTGTGTAGAGAGAAACAAATGCCAATGGTAATTTGAATGAGTAAGTCTGGAAGCACAAACATCTCTGATGAATTAGCTGCTCATTGTATCTTCTAATGTCAAAAGCATCCATTTCCAAACCACATGTCTACTACTAGCATCATTTCTCTGGAGTCAGTTTTCAAGTAGGATTGCACTGATCAAGTCCAGGTCTCGTTAAGCTCTGTGGTTTCATAAGAATTTTTTAATTCTGTACCATATCCCTGGATAGTTTTAGCTATACAGCTGTGGAAAAGCTTTTTTTTATTGCTCATTCTTGCAAACTAGATATACTGAGTACATTACTGAACTTTAGCTTTGCTTTAAGAGCTCAGTGCAGGTTTAGTTCAATGCATTTGGGAACTAAAGCCCTGCATCTATCTATAGTGCTGGTGAAGATGGGGCAAGTCTGAGGCAATTATTTACATGGTTTTCTAACAAATTCTCAACAACTTTAAACAACACCTGCCTCGCTATGGCTGTCTCACCTTTTTCTTGCTCTTGCAACAGTTGGGACTCTCAAGAAAAGGGAATATTTACTACTACTTAGCAATCAGGTTTTGTAACCTTTAGGTAGCATCCTCAATCTGTGGCTTTATATTCAAGACCCGTGTAACTGTCTGTTGAAGGCTCTGCAATAGGCTTGCAAAACTCGTCTCACAAACAGATCTGTTTTCCTCAGAAAAGTAGAAATATGCGGAGTAGATGCCTCTGTGTTGCAAAACCTGTTATAGCTCAGATGAAAATATAAAAGCTGGGAAAAAGAAGCCAGTCCTTGAATCACGAGCTAGCTATTTTTTGTATTCACTAAATCAAATCTGAATTCTGACATACAGCTGTGAAGTTAACGGCCAGATAAATTTTGGAGAAGTGGAAGAGAAAGGTCGGTAGGATTTTGGTTTAACCCACGGCTAGAGATAAGACTTCCAGGTGGATATATTGCAGAGTAGAGGGAAGTATTAAAATAATCTATTCAGGCATATATTCAGAACATAAGACAAAGAATTCCAGTTTGGATCCTGATGCAGGCTGGAACACAGAAAGCCAAATGGCTTTGTGAACATTAATGTCTGAGGCTGCATGTCGGTACTTTGCATACATCAGATGTTTTTAAGTTATACATGATATATACAATACCCAAGAAAGTTTAAGGAGCAGTATGCTGGTGAGCATATGTGATAAATACCACACACCCAGGTGACAGAAAATAATTAACTTGTATCTTGCTCTTTGCCCAATAGTTTTAGGAATGTGTCCCCTACAGTTAGGGGGGCAATACAAACTTTTTTTTGAAACAAAATCAGATCTTAAGACAGAACCTTCTGTTTCCTTCCTTTAATCAAGCAGATGTAGTCCCAGTGGGAATGGGAGAGCTTGTCTTGTCAGCCTTACAGTAGTTGGTTACTAGAAAAAGAATGCACCCCAAATTCATCAATGTTTAGAGAGCACCAGTATGGGCAGCTGGGAGATCATATGTTAACAACGTTCCTAGCCAGCAACTGCCTGAGATCTCATTCCTCTGTGTGGGGTCAGGGAGACAAAAAGAGGTGAGATCAACACACCAGGAGAATGGCCTGAGTGGGAAATGGATAACTGAACAGAGCAGTAGAGGGAAGCAAAGCCTTTCCTCATGATTTTTCTGGTCCTTTTGGTAAAACTTCAGTCTGTCTATGATAATAATTTGCTGCACAATTCATCATTTGTTCTGGTTTCTTATATGCACAGAGAAAGGATCTTACCGCACATACACGTCCCACTCTGGTATATATGGCGTGAGTGCTTGTCTCAGCTTCTAAAGCTTTTTCAGTAAAGAAGAAATATACTTTGTTATCATCGTGGTCTTCATTGTCAGGAATCATGTATGACCCAACGAATTTTGGTTCTAAAAAAAAAAACAAAAATGAATTGAGTCCAGTTATTAAAATCTTGTCTTATTTTTTAAAGACTTAAAATCAGCTGATAGAAACCAAAAAATAAAACTAGAGGTAAAGGATCTGTCAGTCAGAGAGCTACCTAAGGACAATTGGGTGATAGAAATAGTAAAAAAAATATTGGTTTTTTGGTGGGTATCTATAGAACATGTGGAATACATTAATGTTGAAGTATTTTTGTACCTCAAATTGAAAAATTAATATTACTTTGTATTTTTGCAAAAGACCATTTTCCAGTCCCATTCTCTGTGTTTTATATATTTTAATTTGATTTAGGCTAAAACTCAACACTAATATTTGCATAGCAATCTCTGATCCCATGCAAACCAGAAGTTCTCCAGTCATCTGAAACACCTCTGTTTTTAGTTCCTTGTCCTTCTCATACCTTTCAGCAGGCGCTCATTGTCAGGCTCAGTGCGAAGATGGGCCATGCGGTTCATGGAGCGAAACAGAGCAGCATCTCTTCCCCAGTAGTCGCTGTAGAGACCAGTAAAAAGTTCACCACCTGCAGACCAGACATAAAAAAAACCCCAAATGAAACAATTTGGTAATTATCTACATATTAATTTCACTGCATGTGATAGGAACCACATTATAAATATGGCTCATTAGTATTTGCTCAAATTGAGGGGAGAAGGGGAGTCAGTAGTTTTATACAGTCTGAAGTGCACTTTGATGTTGTTCCTACCAGCAGTGCAGAATTTGCAACCGGAGCAGCATGAGGACAAGAATTTTAAATTTAATGCGTAGTGGTCTCATTTTCAAAACTGTCTTGACAAGACAGATTCACACACGGAACACGAAAGTGTTACATTAACATCTATGCACATCTGCCACAATAACATCTGACACATTGGGCACCTCAGTTCAAAGATCTCATTGTGGTCCAGGTAGCGCCTGGCTCTGGGGACAATGAGATGGTACCTAAATCTTCACCAGTGCTAAGACCCTGATCAGCAATTGGCTGCTGGGCAGTTCCAGATGTGTCCTGGTTTTGCCAATGAGATGCACCAAATTTCCTGGTTCTAGAACTGGAAGGGACATGGTGGGTTTATGAGGAGCTAAGTATTACAGGAGCAAGAAAATCAGATGAAAATGCAGCAACAATTTTCAGAGAATGCAGTGCTAAGGATAAGAATGCTGTTAGCTGCACCAAACTACTGATTTGGGCTACACTATGTGGTTACAGCTCAAGGCTAAGACATAACTGAATCCACAGACAGGAACTCAAACACAGGAGCCTTTCCTGAGCATAATTATGAAATTTAGCTCTGTGGAAAACATGGCTGAAAAGAGAGTCATACTAAAAACACTGGAGGGCTGGATGCAGTTATCTCCCCAGCTGGAGAGACAAGAAGCAGTACCTGCTACCTTAGAAATTATTCCTTTAAACAAGCACAAGTTTTATTAGGCTGAGAGGGTTTTCCAGTCAGCCTACTGGAATTGTTTCACTTCACATGGAATAACTACAGTTTGGGAATAAATTGCTGGCTGAGGGGATTGTGTTCAGTGGACATAAAAAAAAGGACTATTTTTCTCTCGTCCATCAATCACTTTTTTTCATAGCATTGAAATATTTACCAGCATAAGGACAGAACCTGAGATTTCATCCATCCTCCACAACTGGTGATGAATATTTCTTGAAAAAATTATGGAAACAGAAACTGGGTCTCATTTTCAAAGGATTTAGATGGTATTCATAAATTAAGCAAGCACCAAAAAATTTACAAATAATACACTGATTAACAGCCACTGCTGAAAAATCAATTTGTATATTGGTACAATTTAATATGTTCAAAAATCAAGCCTATCTCTGACCCACCTAAAATTGTGATATTGGATATATTTTACCTTGGTAAAATGTCATCAATAATTCTACCTTTCAGTTTTGTATGGACACTGTTCCCTTAACTGAACAAGTATTAACAATAACTTATTTCACATCACTGGGGACTTAGGCCCAATTTAAGAAGCAGGCAGCTATTGTCACTAGGTGGCATCCTTATGCTAGAAAATAGCACAGAAGGACTTAAACTGCTCAAGGCGAGGGAGATAAATTATTTCCAGTTGAAGGCTAATCTGAGTGGAGGCTTCAGTGACACATCTTCCTGCTGCCTAATCAAAATAAACATGACTGATACATCCAAAAAACATTTGCTGGCATTCAAAAAAGATTATAGCAGAAAGCAAGAATTTCGTTTGTAGGTCTCCCTCAAAGTGTGCATTTTGTTTCTTTTAAGAGAGACATATGAATTGAATGGTGGCATAATTCTGAATGATTATTCTGAAAAGTTAATAGTTTGGCAGCTGAGACTGGTTCAGACACCTCAGCTGAGCTGGAGACGAGCATAGTTTTGCCTTAGGCTTCGTAACATACAGAATGGATATTGCCCTGGAAATACCTGGTTGTGATTTAGTGCAAAATATTGGCAAGTGAAGTAAAAAGTAAAGTGAAGTAAATTATAGCATCTGTAGAAGTTAAGATTGCCCAAAACTAATAGAGAACTTTATTTTTTAAACAGCACAGAGCTGCTTAAATTGTAGAATTTGCCAGTGTCTTTACACTGTTCCAAACAATCTTCACAACCCTAATTAAAGACTTACATTAGTCATATACCCCCTTTGGGAATTCTATTGGAAAAATACATCAGATTGGCTGGTATTCTTTCCAGTTTTGGTGATGTGTAATGCAAAATGGGATATTTTATCTTTTTAACGCTATAATGAATCTTGGAAAATGCATCAGTGCAGGGTAAATGATTCGTCACATATTGCCAATGATCAGGACTGATATCTGTAAGTCCAGATGTTCAGAAGTTTGGATATGAAGTCTATTCCTTCTGTTTGACATAGGTATAAAATGTTGGTGTAAATAACTAACCTGCTGGTATGGCATTCTACCATGTACTGAAGAAGTTATCATTAATTGTACCTCTGAGATCCTGAGGGGAGAAAATGGAAGTTCCAGTCCTGGATGGATAATGTTACATGAAAAACATTGTACAGATACATAAATTAAATCTCATTTTTACCCTGAACAGTTAGTAAACTAAATATAACTATCCTGTGTGAACAAACAGGTCACTTCACCTAAGAACAGCAAAGGGACAGTACTGAGAAGTGTGACTGTCAAATATCTCAGCACAAAAACATTCAACATAATTCTGCTATATTTTGCACTTGTGACACAAAGAGGATCTTCTCTTGTCCTTTCCAATAGTCTTTTGTTTAAATGCAAGTTACAAACTTTGAACACTGCTAGCTTTTTACAGGTGCTGACCAATTCCAGATTTAGAGATCACCTAAGATTGAGGCTTGAAGAATTCTGGTAAGATTTCCACTTTTTTCTCCTCCCTTGAAAAGCTACTATCACATACCAATTCACTCCTGTCTTGGCTGCAGGGTTTTATACTGCCGCACATCACACTGATTAACCTCTACCTTCCAGTGAAAATCAGCTGAGTAACTTCAGAGACCTTCACTGCTGCTTCCTTCTTCCAGCCTAACCTCAGCTTCACGTTAAATTGCTAAAATTCAAGTTTGCTTAATCAGGTTAACAGCCTGGTTAATCATGTTCTAAAAAGAATGAAAAGTTTCTTATTTCCTTATTTAAGCAAACAAAAAACTCCCAGGGACCTCCAAGACCAGTTTTAGCTCAAGTGATACACACTTGAGCTTTTAGCTACATACTTTTAGCTACATTCTTTTCAAGCAAACAAATACATCAAAATTCAACTGTGACCATTTAAAAATTCCTTTACTTTTGCCCTTTATTCAAAGTCAAATATTAACAAATTAAAATACAAACTTTTTCTTCTAAACCCTTCAAAATTCCTAGGTGACAACCCCAAAGCAAAAGAGATTGAAGCATTTAAATTAAATTACTCATACAAAAGATTTCTATAAGTAGGCTGCTACCACCTTAAAAGTGGCATGTTTTGTGTACCTGCTTCAAAGTGGAAGGTAATTCAAACACAAGCTATTATTCATCAGCAGTCCTTTTTGTATAAAATGGAAAATTTTTGTTATGAATAAAGGATTAGAACATAATGAGTAGAACATAAGCTGCACCTTTCATGCATTTCTTTGACTGTCAGTCAGTTATTACTCACATGACAACTAAAATCAGAAGGCTAATTCACATTTTAGCAAATTACACTTTTGCAGTATGAAAACAGCAAATTAAAAAAAAAGCCAAACCTATTGTTTAACTGGTAAACTAATACCTCCGTATATTTGTATTTTCTGTCTGTCACTCAAGTATTTTGTCTTTTGTTTTGAGAGAAAATGTATTTTTGTCTAGAATAAAAGAAAATACACAAATACCTAACTTTTAAAACGGTAAAAGCAGAAAATATTTTTGGAATGGATTCCCTGGATATTCACCTATTCAGATGTAGTTTAGGTTTTTCGCCACTTCTGCTATATTGCAGGTAAGAATATATGGACATAAACTAATTTCTCAGCTTTCAAGAGCTAGTGTGGTCTAACTCAATCAGTGTGCAAAATCTGGTATCAAAAATAGTTTTGGCTATTGAAAGCAGATGGGGGAGTTCATTAGAAATAAAAGTCCAAAAGCTTTATATACCGTTGAGCTCAACATAAACATTTTATTCAGCCTGTCTGCCATCCAACTTCCATTCTGTTTCCTGATGCTGGCAATAAATTAATTGATTGTTCATATATTGAGGAATTCATCAAAAGCTACTTCACCAGTGGGTCAGATAACCTACAATAATACTTACAACAGCACAGATATTTCATTTTAAAGCCAAGTCACGAACTGTTGTTTTCTTGAAGTGGGTATTTTAACTCTTGTGTTGAAATACATAAAGTGATGCAGAACAAGGGATTATCTTTCTTCCTAAATTAATCCAGCTAAATCTGGTCCTAATTAGTTATGGTGCAAATGATCTTTCAAGATCAAGATTTTAAAAGCTTTTAAAGCTTTATGAGAGGTATGTAAAGTTTTCTTGTTAGCCTAACCCTCACTGTTAGTCACTGGTGATGCCCGTGTAGGCGCTGTGTTAATGCGAAGGGCTGAGGTGGGAGCAGGTTTTGGATAGTTTCCTTAGGAAGGAGAAGGTGCTGGGGTGTGCTTTGCTAACAGGTATGCATAAAACCTTTTCAAGGACATGCACATTGACTGAACCTGCACTGGAGAGTGGAGACAACTCTGGGGTGCAGCCTCCAAGATCATGCTGACTTCACACCAGGAGCAGATTTCACTTTCTAAGAAAACTGAGGTGCATGAAGAAGAATTAAACCTCCAAGCATTGGAGGAAGGACTGGAAGACCAGTCATGGAGGGTGCACGGTCATCTCCTGTCGTGGGGTAAAGTCCATCATGAGCTGAATTCAGTGCTTGTCTGAATGAAGGAGTATCCCTTCCTTCTCAGTGCATTTGGCATTAGAAGTCTGTCTCATTTTCAAATGTCAGTTAAAAGATTATTATTCACTGTGATTGCATCAAGGTCTTCTAACCTTTCCAACTGGCCACCTGCAGAGACAAAGGACATATGTACTGGAGTCTAAGGTGCAGCATTTTATTCTGTGAACTGTGTGTCTCTGGTTAGTAGAAATTGGTAGAATAAAGTAGAATACATGGAAATTCAAATTTCCTTAGGATATTCTTCCTAAGTGTTGGAAGTGTTTCAACTCCATTAGTTAAAAATACGAAATAATAAATAAAATAATAAAATCTTTGAAGAATTTTGTTATGCTTTTAAAATATCATTGCATGATAACTTGAAATTATAGAATTTCCTAATGGATGGCTAGAAAAACGGCCTCTAAATACTTTGCTGGTTTTGATGAAGAGGTGAAAGTTAGTCTGTCTTTTGGTGTATCAGTGATCTGATAAAAGTATTATTTTCTCCTGTTAATCTTGCTACATTACAGAATTTTTAGCTTTGTCAAATTGATTTTATAAGTCTTTGTCAGTGGACATCCAAGACTCTAATCAGCCTTTATCAGGGAAGGGCTTATTTAATTGTTTTCTCCTTCAGATAAAAATATGAGGATCCATAGGACCTCCCATAATTCAGGCAAACTTAAAGCTCGGTGGGACAATCTGGCTTCCATTTAAGCAAATAAAATTCACATTGATCTCACAGTAGGAACATGATCAGGTTAATTTATTTACTTAGTTTTATCTGAGGAAAGGTTGAGAAGGACTTCAAGATTAGACCATGAAGTATCAGGCCTGCCTACAGCAATTCCAGGGGTCTTTGTTCCCAGGCTAAGCTGAGACTGGAATCTGTCAAAAACTGTAGAAACAGATTAGAAATAAGGGTTGAATAAAAGCGTGACAATCTGTGCTTCATGGATTTGGGAAGGTCAGGGAAAATACAGCGTGTTTTTCTGATTCTTCTATGACTTCTTAACCCACTAACTCTTAAGAATTAAAGCTCTAATTTACTTTTTTTTTTTTTTTTGATGACAATGAAGAATATTTTGATGAATTGCTGCAATGTGAAAGATTTGACATTCCTGCTGAAGATTCTTCTTGTAATTAATTTGTTAATGTAAAGGAACAAATAAACCTAGCATGTAAAAATACATCTGTCACTCATGAACAATACTTCATCACCACCATGGATGAGCCATACCAGAGAATTTATCTCTCAGACTTTAAGATGCAGACAAATGTAAATATCAAAAGGGTCCTAAAATCCTCCTTTTTTTTTTATCCCTGAAAAACAGAAAAATTATTTAATCTTCAGCCTCTTTTCTCCAGCTCTTTCTTTTAATGGATAGTCCTTTCGAATGCTCAGGTTTTGTTTATGTTTTTTAAACCCAGAAATCATTGCTACTCACTAACTTCATCTAGCTTTTACCCTTTACCTGCTGTTCCAGGCTATTTTTAGTCAATGTACTCTTAGTCAATAGTGCCAAGACTGTCTTTGCTTCATCTCACAAAATGTTTTAAGCAAACATATTTGAGGAAAACCCATATGGTTTGCTATATCACAACTTCGAAGATCCCAGTCCTATAGTGATACACTTCCCAGCAAGGCACAGAGGAGCACTATCTCAGTACAGCTTCCTGGCACTGCAGGACTTAGACTGAATTCTACTTTTATATCTTCTGACTATAAGATCAACTCTTCTAACACAGAATCACCAGTTTGTGATAGTTTTGTTAGAAGGCAGCATTAAAAAAAAAAAAAAGAAATCATCTTAAAAATGGTAATTTATATGAACAATAAAGCTTGATATAAACACGCTTAAATTCACGTTTTGACAGGGTGCTCATTGCTCAGATTCATCTCAGTAGATGAAAATGAAAGTGGTGCAAACGACTAAGCCAGACAGGCATCTTTGCTTTTAAGGAAAGCAGGAAATGGTTATTTCCATAATTACACAACAATCTATTACCTTCAGGATGGCACATGTCATTCAACATTTCACTTCAGTGAGACACCCTTGCTGTAGTTAACGCTGCCTGGAATGTAATATTAATGTGGGCAGCACCATGAGGATGAAGTCTGCCATGTGGAAGGTTGCAATGGAAGGCTGACAACACTTTGGTGTGATGAAGAAAGAGACTCAGAATGACAGATTGACAGGACTGTGAAGCTTGTCACGTAAAGATCATTACCAATTAAGATGGAGGTGAAGGAAGAACTGGGGTCAAAAGGGCACCTGCCTCGTCCTCTCTCAAATTTGTGCGATTCCAGTTGAAACAGATGATCCTTAAAAAAAAAAAAAGACAGAGAACACCATAAACCCTACAGGCAAAGAAGCAGTCCTCAGAGACAAGCTTTAACTTTGTTATACCTTTGTGGAGGATTGACTTCATTAGGGAAAAAACACAATTATGGTTGCTCACTGATGTACTGGTAAAAATTCTCTGGGTTTTTACAAATCACCTTTGTGTGTGTTCACTGCCCAAAAACAATCAGAAAAATATGCACTAAAATTGCACTTTTTTCATTTCAGTGGGAGTAGGGAGGGAAAATTCCTCTATCTCTTCTCCAGATTATCTAAACATTAAATAGATATCTCACCATGGAATGTGTTTTCCCCCTTTAAACAATTTTTTTCCCAGTAGTTGTTAAATATATCATACTGTGTTATCTTCTCTTCATAGCTTTGAGATGTTTATATATCTTCTTCATAGAAGTATGTTTAGGAATGAATTCCCAGTTATGGTTTTCAGAGCAGATGTGATTTCTTCAGTGGATTTAACAGAATATCAGTATAAAAAAATATTGGCAACTTGGTTTAATTTGCCTGTATAAGGCTGTAAAGACTGAGAAAGAATTTACAATTTAAATTTTCATTTGCAATGGTAGGTTTGTCTCAGCTTTCACAGAAAAGCCCATTAATGTCTGATTAAAATATCAAGTGAGAGCACAATATTTTTAATTTAGATATTAACAGAACAGCATGCCACAAAACACAGAGATGGGGAGAAAAAAGGGCAAATAGAGAGAAAGCGATGAAAGCTTGATAAAAAATATGCCACACTGCCATCAAGAATAGCAAATATTTCGATAATTTAGTAGTTTCAGCTCTGTGTAAAGTTTTACTCAAAAGTCCACTGAAATGTAGATTATATCAATATATTGGATAAATGTAACCTACCTGTTCATTAAACCAAATCTCAGGTTCACACTGTTAATATATGAGACAAATATTTTGTGAGGCACAAAATTACATGCAATAGGAAGCCAAATCCCCCAGAATTTTTAGAAGTACTTGTCTCAGCCTCTCCCTTATAGAACACATTATCAAAAAGGTCCAAGAGAATTTTTAGTCATAAAAATCAGGTTTCATTAGACCGGACTTTTCAGGAATTTATTAGAATAACTCTACCGGCACAGAAAAAGCTCAAAAATCTACAACCTACAAATCTTCCCAAGGAAGTACAATTGCCCTAAAAGCAAAATGAATATTCTCTTCAGGTGACTTCAAGACAATTATGCTCTCCTGAAAAAAGAAACAACATAAAAACACAAGGAGCAAAGAAGCAGAAGGTGAAAAACTGGAAAGACAATAATAATAAAAATAATAGCTTAAAAGGACAGAAAAAAAATAGATATAAGGAAAGCGGAAAGTAGTAGAGCTCATAGTTCCAACTAATTGATGAACAATTGAATCTTTCTGTGTCTTTAATTTGAAACAGTTAACCTTGAATTTTTCACAAGGCCCTGACTTCAAAGCATTATTCACATCTTAACCCCTAGATCAGACAAGCTGCTGTACCTGTATTCTATTCCCAACCATCTAAATCATACATGTCATTTTGCTGCAACTTTTGGTCAAAAAGAGATATTCCCAATAGTTAGAGAGCTTCTATAAAAAATGAGGTGCAACTCGGAATGTGGTTCTGGAAACACAGAACATCTGTTTCATGTGTACTTGCAGTGAAAAAAATCATTAAAAATCATAAAAAGTAATAAAATAAAATAAAATAAAATAAAATAAAATAAAATAAGGAAAAAACCATAAAAAATTTACCTAATGGAAATAAAACTCATGAGGTAACAAGGCATTCATAATATCACCTCTCCAGAAGCTCCTTCGTTGGCCTAACCCTGGTATGTTAGTGCCTGGTTGTTAAAGCTGATGTAGCAGAAAATAACTGTCCTGGGTAGAGACTGATGGTGCAGGAATATTAATTTATGCTGTATCAGCAACTATTGCACATCACTAGTAACTATTCCCCCTCTGCTGTTGGGTAAATGTCAAACAATGAAGAAATATTTCCCTAAGTGTGGAAATCTCAGTCCCATTCCATACTTTTCAAACATCACATACCATGTATTTTTCAAAACTAAATACTGTAACATTTTGAATCAACAGTGGATAAAATATGAGTAAGGTGAGCTCAGGAAGGAAACAAAAAACTTTCTGAAATAATGAAAAAGTACTTGGGAGTCATAATGGCATAAAATTTCATGTACAAGAAATATTTCTAAAAATCATCTAATGTTACGTATTCTCTAATTGGGTATTAAAAATAAATTTACTCATGAAAAAGTTTTTCTTTTGGGATTCTCTGATAAACTATTTGTCAGCAAATTAGTTCAATAAAGATTTAGAAGTAAGTGGAGAGACAAACCAAGAGTTAAAAATTGACAGATTATTTTGATCTTCATGCTTTCTGTTTACTTTTCCCCATAGTAAAATAAAAATGCATGTGCCTATACAAGGAAGAAGTAATAAATTAAAACTGATTACAGAAAAAAACATACTCAGGTAAAATGATCATTTGTGGGAACAATATTTTTTTGAAACCATACTTGAAGAAGTTGCATTATCTGTACTTTCTGGTTTAGTTTGTTGCTCACATTTCATCCTACATAGGGAATGGAAACTGAAAGTTTTTCTGCTCTTGGAGGAGACATGATCCCACCAGGTCATCATAAATTACACTTCATATTTTGGTCCTCCCCTGGTAAAACACCACTGGTACTCAGACCAGGGAGATGTGGCCAGTACTGGAGTCTTGTGGATGATGTGGAAGAACTTTTCATCACTCTACACAAAATTATACCAGCACAATGAAAAAGCTACTAGTGTAGTTAACCATTTCCCAGAATCAGAATTAAATCAATGGTAAAGACAAATCCATCTCTTTTAACATTCATGACATGAATGTGTTTAAAACAGCTAACTGTATGACTGGAATAAAAATGCTAAACAATATGCATAGTATCCATTCATTATCTGGAATTTATGAATAAGGATTGTAGCTTAAATATATACTCTAGTGTTAACACTGGGGGGTAGGCAAAAAATTGGACTTCAGTGCAATTTGGTGGATTTTTTGAGAGGAGGTCACTAGTTTTGATATAAAGCAGGATGTGTATCTCATAAATGCTTGCAGACACATGTAACTGTCTGAAAAGTTGCTGAAAATGTAAGCAATGACTCCTCCAAGAGAGATTTTCCACCTTCAGCTTTTAGGACAGCATGCCAAATATTCCATGGTTGCAATAAGTTATTCCTATCACTGGGGCAACTAACTGAAGTTCAGGTGTTAGATGTGTCAGCTTCCATGGGATGCCAGTTTAACTGAAATAAGCGTTACACATTAATAATCAGCTTTGAAGGCTAATTCCATAATTCTAACCCTCCTTGCAGTTTGTGACATTGGAATCCCTTGAGAAATGTCAGAGTAAAACTGACAGTTTCCTCACAGATTATACAGCGCATCAATTCAACATCATAATTTATTTTATGGGCATTTTTCAGTGGTTAGGGTAAAAACTATGCAAAAGCACATATGGAGGGCTGGGAGTGGAATTACTTGTTTCTACATGTAGCTTGGGAAAAGAAGTGGGGTTCTGGGTTTGATTTATTATACCAGTGACTCAGGAAACATAATACACTTTCAACTATTATTAAAATAATAATGTTCTTTTAAAGAAATAGAAGATATTTTCAAAGCATCAAACATTTTGCCATTAACTTGATATGAATTGATAATTTTAGACAATGAAGAATAATGTAGGCTATAAAAATAGTGAAAGGTCAATCAGAGGCATTAAAATTTAAAGACTGAATTTAACTTTTGTTGCAGAAAATTGCTTTCACTAATGCCAAGTGCTGCTTTGCTCTGGGTCAAGACAACACTTATGCATGCAATTAATTTAAAACATATGCTTACTTCTATTCCTGTTCAGCAAAGTACCTAAGCCTATTCTGAACATTAATACAATGGCTGAATCTTTTCACTAAACCAGGGACTTAAAAATACAGAGACTTGAGTTGTGTTTTCCTAGGATATTATTTTTATGAGAGAAAAATATTTGATTTTCTGTGAGGATTTTGTGGCATTTTGGTTTTTTCACTTTAAATTTTATTATTTTCCATGTAACAAAAAAGTAAAACATATCATACTGGCATTTTTAAAAGGAGATTGAAACCATTTCATAAGCTTTAATTACACCCTTAACTGTGTATGCCTGTGTTGCAACAGTACTGCTATGGTCTGCTCTCCAGGAAACCTGTGCACTTCTGTGGTTGGTAGGGGTTTTTTGTGCTTTTTTGTTTGGATTTTTTTTTCTGGTGTGTGGTATGTTTTGATTTGTATTCTGCTATTTTTTTCTAACAAGTCCATGTTACCTTGCAGGATAGTAAATCATATTTAGAGTACAGTGGGGAAAGGCTGTGCAGATTTTTGTAAGTATATTTCTAAACACTGGCTACAGCAGTCACTACTGCTCTTAAAGCACTGGACAAAATTCATTCTCAGTTTTAATGATCTCCTAGTTCAATCTCAGAGGAAGAATGATATTACATGCAAGAGCTGTTCGTTGCATTCCATTTCTAGGGGTCATGTATTTTATACTTTTTTGAAGAGAACTAGAAAAAAGAAGATTCATATGCAAAGTGAATTGAATGGGAAAGCATAAAATAGAGATGCACTGCTTGTGCAAAGCTATGAGAAAAGTTCTTTTAAAACTCGTAGTAAAGCCACATGGTGCTAGTGTCATATATGTTGCACTCTTTTTTATATTCAAGTAATTTTTAAACCATCAAAAATGGGGGTGTGAAATCAAAGATTCACTGTATTTTATCATAGTGTCCTGTTTGAGGTGGAAGAGGGTTGAGAAGGGCTGGCACACAATGGGAGACACTGAGTCCGCAGGGAAAGGACATCCCAATGGAGTGGCTTACTGAGGGACCTTGTCAAGAGGGCTTTGACCAAGGACCACCAGAGTTGGCAACCAAAGCCCCAAGCAAGAGAGAGGGCTGCAGATGGAGAGGGTATGGGAGGGAGAGGGCTGCCAATGGCATGTGCACATCCCTGCTCTGAGGACAGCGTGTTCAGAAGTTTTTCCTGTGCCTATGTGCAATGTCTGAGGTTAATTTTCACTTGCAAGGTTACATCACTTACATTGAAATCTCTTGCAATTTTGCTCTTTCTCTTTATGAGAATGACATTGAGACATTTGTCCCAAAACAAGGTGCATTATTCTTGGTTTCACTGGTTCCATGTATGATGCTTTTTCTTTTTTTTTTCCCCCTAACACGGCCTTAAAACCCAAGTGACAAAGTGATAAAGTAACATGTGAAAAACTATGATTTGAAACTCTCACAAAGTTAAGTGCACAGCGAGACACTTCTGCAGCTTTATCAACAGTCTTTAGGACTATGGAAATTAATGTAAATCATGAAATCTCCAAGACAGTAACAGACTGTATTTTGTAGAAAATAAAACTAAAAAAAAATACTTAATATACCAGGTGTGTTGTTTCTAAACAAGGCATACATTTGTTGCCCATATGTACTTTCCTATTTATTCAAAGAAATTTTAAGTCTGGTTTTACCTTAACAATGTATCTTTAAAATATCATTTTGTACAGCCATGTACAGTCACACAGCCTAATGTGAGGAACCTATTACAAAATTAATCAAATGTAAGATTTGTAAAGCATTTCACTGCTGTAACTGTATTTTTTCTCATGTGAGAGATTGAACACTGAGTTAATGCATAGAAATTTTGTGACCATGACAGAAAGTGGACTGCAATGTACAGAATAAACCTCATCTTGATTTCTATTCTCTTTCACACTATAATGTTTTTAGTATAAATTCACATCTAAATTAATTTTTTTGCAAATATTCTTTTGTTCTGTATATTCTCAAAATAGAATTTTTCACTTATTTTCTCTTTCTTTTATACTTATTCTTACATTTTTATTTCAACATAGAAAGACACATGGAATACACTGTGCAGAGGCTTCTTTTAGGAAGGAGGAACCTTGAAGTTCCCAATTTAAAAAAACAAAAAAAAAAGCTGAAAAATCACAGAACGTGTCTGTAAATCAGCAGAAAATATAATTCAAATATAAGTCTCCAAAATGAACCTTCAACTCCATGACCTGCCTTAATCTGTACACTTGCCTCATCAAGAAGGCACGTGGTAAAAGAGATCTACAGCAAAATAGTTTGTCATTGTGTAACAGCAGAAAATAACTTACTGGGTCAGGCCTGAAAGGGTGTCTCATGTGATTGAGCCCTTTGTATTTAAGCAGACTAAATTCTGGTGCTAAGAAGAGTGTACATTAGCATTATCTGATAAATATAGTCCCAAATATTAGCTAGGTGTCTAATTACTACAAATCCAACTAATTCATTGAAAAATTAAAAATCTAAACCCAGTGGAATATAACTGAGTTTACATAAAGGAACCTGTGCTCCAAATACTTACAGTAATACTAGTAAGTTCCTATTGCAACACACTGCCCTATTTCAGTCACCATAAAACAGGCATGCAGGTATATAGGTGAGCAAGACAAGGATATTCCAACAGGGAAAAAAACTTTTCACGTAACATCTTCTTTAAATAATCCAAACATTAATTTTCAAAAGGATCTAAGCACGGGCAAAAAATCTTTTCTCATTGTCAGAGGATTACTAACTTTTAAAATTATACCTTCAGCATTCACTGAACTTTATTTTCCAAGCCAAATGGGAATGCAATATTTGGAATAGAGCCCTCAAAAACTGTCTTAAATAGTCAGGTCTCTGCTATTTGACATAATTAAGATTATTTGGGAGGTAGTATTTCTTCTGAGGATCTGTTTTCAATCCTCTTTACTATCCAGTGACATACTGAAAAGATCAATCGCCCTATGGGATGAGAGTGCATAAAATATCATAGACATTAAATCCTCCCTAAAAATTCAGAGGCATTTTTCAGGTCTGTGCATTTTATTCCACAGTTAAATGATTAAGACACATTGGGCTCCAATCTAAAAACGTATTTAAAATCTGGAGCTGTGTCAGACTGCTGTCTGAGTTTGCAAAAGGATTAGCAATTTGTGACTTGTGTCAAAATATCTGGCCTAAAGTGACAGAAATAATATATTTTCCTGAATTAATGAATGTGAAAGAATCTGGCAAAAGATAAAAAAAGATCCCACCACACTGCACATAGAAATCACAGACATTTATCCCTAGCAGCCCACAGTATTTCAGTAGTAGTGATTGCATTGGTCAGAATTTTAGAAGAGACACCTTTGTGTGACCTTGAACTGGTCACATAAACTCATTAGAGTCTTATGGCAAAAAATAGAACCATTAGAAAATTTGATTATATTGCACTAATATGCTACTCAACATGTATGAAAATTCCAGGGACAGAAAGGCTCCCTAGAATTAAAATGCATTAAAATATATGAGTAGCTGTATATGGTGATACAGTCTTATAACCAAGTGAAAGAGAAGGTAAAGACAGTCCAGAAATGCTGTACAAAAGTGAAGGGATTTCTGTGGGGATGTGCACAGTCTTTATACAGAGCCTCACTAACCAAGGCTTTTCCTCTTCAGCAATTTTGACAGGCAAAACTTGTGCTGAGATTGTGAGGGTCACATCAGAGCGAATACCAAATAAAGCCCTCTCTAATGATCTAATGATTGCTACCATAAAAACTGGGGACAAAGGTCATGAAAAAGTAAAAAAAGGAAGGATGCAGCTCAAAGGTTTGAGCTTCTATCTAGGTTTTGGTGATGAAAGGAGGAAGAGATGCACAGGGCATGGAAAGGACAACAGCTACATTCAACTGGGAATGGATTTCAGAAGGACTTGGATACCCTGTTCTGTCTGTCTCCATGGCGAGGAGCCTCAGAGACAGCCAACAGCCCTTTTGCAGAGTTTCAGCAGGGGATATCTAAGTTGGCCACTCTGAAAGAAAGGGCAGAGGAGTGGATCCATTGCCTCCAGAGGACACTGGTGAGCCGCTAGCAATACTTCTTTTTGCTTTTTAACCTGATATAATTTTTCTATCAAGATTTCTGTCAAATAAAAAAAAAATCAGCCATATATCATAGAAGGATTGTACAATATTAGGGGTGCATCTCATAAACCTGCAAAAATGTTAACTAAACTTTTTTTTTTCCTGGTTTTAATTACGATGACTAACTCCTTATTGATTAGTAACTCCATTCTTCAAACAATGATATAGACTTCACCAGGTGCTGTCACTTAGAAAAATACTTTCTTTCATAAATAAATGTGGCAGAATATAAAAATCATTATAATGAGAGCTGGAATATTTTAGTTACCCCCATCAAATTACCACACAGGTGGAGGATTTCTTTCTCTGTGGGATAACATTATTATTCCTCTTCATGGATTCATTCTCCCTGGACCATCTGTGTTTAATCTTGCAAAGGCCAGGTCTAATGCAATGGAAAATTCATTTCATATGGTAGATCAATTCACACACTTTACCAATCTCCCAAATCGAACTTACACTTCACGTATGGCCATATTTAGACAATATTCAAAAGTAATGAGTGTCATTCACCTCATTTTATGGATGGAGAGCACTGTCAAAAAAACATGTTGTCTGTTATAACATGTAAGAGTGACTGATAAGACCAACTGTGCTGTTACAGAATACTTGACTTTCTCCAGAACATTTCACTTAGTACATAGCTATTTCATAAACAATGTGCATTGTAGAATTAAAAAATACAAACTGTTGACATATATCAAAGTACAGTTCTTATGAGGCATCATTGATGAATCCTCCTTTAGTGAAGGTTTCCCTAAATTTTATTTTTGCTAGAAAGATTTTTTTTTTTTTAATTTAGCAGTGATTTAAACAATCATATGGTTTCTTTCCTATTAAAAAGACTTTTTAAAAAAGGACTGAGGAGGCCAAAATAATGAAGAGAAAAGGTTAATGAGATTTCAGATTATGAAATGCTTGGAATACTGAGTTAAAGGTCAGAAGCTTACTGAGTAGATTTTTATACAGCCATATCCAGAGTGTTGTATTTTGGAATAGGGAACAGAGTTTATATCTGAAGTACATCAGAACACCCTAGAAGATGGACGTTCAGATCCTTTTTCAGACTGCTTTCATGAATGAGACCGAGGTGCCTCATTTAGGATCTTGGATATCCCAGATGCCTTGTTAAAGCTGACACTGACAGGCAGCACTAGGAATCTCTCCACTTACGTTGTTATATGAGACTGATAACTAGGTGCCTCAACTAAGTGTGTAAGCTGGGATAACTTTGTGCTCGAGCAAAGAACTTTGGGTCAAGTGCAAATCACTAAAAAGAGATTTCTCATTGAGATTCCATGCCAAGAACTCAGCACTTGAGTCCATTAAAGAGAGATCTCAAACAAAGGTAGGGCAGTGACCTTGCCTGTACACACACCATGGGATAGCATATATGATTCTAGTGTCCGGACTTGCAGAAGATGTGAAAATACTGCAGAGAGTTCACAGGAAGGACACAAATAAGATTGAAGAATCCTGGTGATAGGAGGTTTAAGGAGCTATATTTATTCAGCTTATCAAAAAAAGTGAAGAGGTGGCTTGATCTTTGTGCATGGGTACTTACATGTGGAAAAGATGTGGAAAAGATAGTGGGAGACTTTTCAACTTTGCTATCAAAGGCATATCAAGGTTAAAAGACAGGAAGCTGAAGTTAGAAAAATTTAACCTTGAATAAGTGGCTATTTCCTAACACTAAAAGTAATTAAATATTAGAACAGCTAATATTCAGGACAGAGAAATAGTGGTGTTACCTCATTTTCTCTTTTGCAGCACAGCACCTTTGTTGTTTGCTGTGAGAATACATGCTGTCTTCACCTAATTAATTTTCTGTCTGAGTTAGGTACCATTTTAACCTCCGTTGAAATGTATGCATATTCAACTTTCAGAACATGAAATGCTTTAATCTAAATGCAGTGGGGGGTGTTTGGATATTTTGGTGCAATTTGGCAGTCAGTGATGTGGGCATTCAGACCAGAGGATGTAAATGAACCCCTCTAGTAAAAGACACTATGACATTCCGCTTGGAAGAACTTCATATCTGTTTAGTGGATGGTGCTCCAAATTGTGGCTTTTCACCCATGCAGAAGGACACAGTGTCTCTAAGCAAATATTTTCAGGGAAAGAATTTGTCACACATTCTATCTAATGAAGAACTGACCAACACCCACTTTGATTTGGTCAGTGAAACCAGATGTTTCTCCTCCTTAATCCTCTGAAAACAGTGTGTGGAGATGAAGTAATAGGAACAAGCATGGAGAGGGAGCAACTTGGCAGGTCATTACTTGTTTTGATTATAAAAAATACGTCAGAAACAACTTTATTATTGTAAAATAATAGATATAAATATGTCTACAATTTTGCTTCTCAACAAATCTGGAAGAATGATGACATTAACAAATGCTGGTCAAGAGCAGAAGAATTATGTCATGTCAGAGTTAAACTGAGATATGACTGGCACATTCTCCCGTGACTTGCATGGGAATTCACTTTAGTTTGTTAAAGCAAGAGCTGAGGATCATGCTGCGTATATTTGGTTGGTGCAGAGGAATAAACAGAAAGCTTATTGCACAATTGAACCTTTTCTTGGTTTTGCATTGAACCACAGAACATATAGAAGTGTCCCTCCCCACACTCAACAAAATATCAAAGGCGATGTAAATTAGAAAGAAAAAGTTCCGACTTGACTGAACTGTCTTCCAAGCAAACAAATGCACCTGCTGCTCACTAGAGGCAAGTCCTTTCTAACAGGACTAAAGACTTATAATTTAGAGCTGGCCTTCCATGATAAGCAGAGTCTCACTTGGCTAACTAAGGAGCAAAGAGCACAATAAGGAATTCATCAGATGAGGAACACCTAGGGGAGACTCCCAAAAAACACCACTGCATTTTGCGGAAAGGGTGGCTTAGTCCATCAGCCTTCTGAAATGAAGAAATACAGCTGTAGGCCATTCACTGAGTTAAATGAGGCACTGAAAATGGCACTCTGCCAGCTCCATGTACGTATTAAAAATTTACAGCATGTTCCGGAGGAAAAATTCTTCGTGCATTGTTCTTTCCCATAAATTTAATTCCCTGAACAGGTTTTGTCAAGCAGAGATGCCTTCGTCTCCAGGAACCATCTCTATCTTGTCACCACAAAGCTTGCAAAAACTTGGGATATTGTATCTGCATGTTGTTCTCTTTTAGAATTTCTACTCATTTTGCAGGTCCTAGGGAGACAGAGTAATTTTTTAGCTGTACTTGGTGAAACTCCCATGTGGACTTATTAAAGGTGCTTTGTGAGTTAGTGAATTGAGGCAATTTGGATCCCTGGAAGGCCTCCAGAGCAGCCCTACAACCTGTTGCTCTACTGAATAGATAACTCATAAAGATAAAATCATTACCTGATTGCAGATAGACCATTTGATTTATTGAAGGTTCATTAAAACTCAGCCGGGGTATTTTGAGCTATATGGAACAGTACTGGAGCACTCTTTTACTAGCAGTTAGATGTGGAGAAACATAGACTGAGACACAAAGCACTGCTTTCAGCACTTGTCACCTGCTGCCAAAATGGAGAAGCTTATATAAAAGCAAAAGGAAGATACGTAATGCAGATGCTTCCTCCCTTCTCTGCCCCACCCTGACTTGTTGGCATCAAAGTCAACAAGACAGACAAATGTCAATTTGGTAAGAATCAAAGCAAAATAAGATTTTTTTCTGCACTTCATCTTCTATATCTGGTTTGAAGACATCTCAGATTTTCTCTGACAGAGTATATGGGAAGGATGCACATGCAATTCCTCATGAGAAATTTGGGGTGCAAGGTCTCTGGCTCCTGCTTTCTTCAGGAAAAATAATGTTTATTTTAATGAATTCCTCTTCATTTCTGGATGAAATACAAAAAAAAAAAAACAAAAAAAACAAAAACAAAAACAAAAATAAACAAAAAAACAACCAAAAAAACAAACCTGGAAGAACCCAGTCTTTTCTGACCTGCACTGATTTTTTCACATTTGGAATAATTTCATTAAGTCAGAGATAATGAACTCACTGGCTGGCATTTAGCTTGCTTATGTTTTCTTGGACATGACTTTGTAATATGTTCTGTTGCAAACACCAGTAGTTGTTCTGTCTGCAAAGTCAGCACTCCTATTTTTCCTAATTTGTAATTTATTTCCAAATGGCAGAAAAACATTGGATATTTTGCTGAAATGTTTAAATTTGGAAAAGCAACATTGATCAGAGTCAAAGTAATTAGAAACAGAGAAAAAGATAAAAAGATGCTGTCAGTGGCTATACTTATATATTTTTTAGAAAGACAGTAACTAACAACAGCTTTATTAAAGTGAACAGCCTGGAATTCCAAAGTGAAATCAATTAAACCAATATTGGAATAGAATGTAGTAAACCATTATATATTTAATCTCTCAAATGGATATACAGTATATTATAGAATTTATAAGTAATTTGATTTAGAAAAATATATTTGGTTATACTCTGGTGGTACAAGTTTGATGTAGAATTAAATAAAACCAGTATTTATTTCTTGTTGGCTTATGTGATCAACATATTAAGACAAAATTCATGGTATAACTAAATTTCTATAAACCATGGAAAGTGCAAAAAAAGCTATAATGTATCATAGCACAATGTGCATGTGAAAGATTTCCAAGCACATTTCAATCAATACATAGCAAGATTAATACTTTCTACAGAGGCTGCTTGGGGAATGGACATTATTGCTGTATTTTTAGAGAACATTAGAGGTTCTGTTTTTAAGGCAGTTCAAAGGTATAATGATCTACCAATAAAGCAATAAAATTCTGCCTATATTTGGAAATCTTTGGGCTTCACGGTTTCTTGACAAGAGCTCAGTGTTCTGCAAGACACAGCTCAAACTTGGTTTTGATATGAAAAGATGAATTTACAGTTGTGTAAGTATGTAAGATTTTATACAGGAGGCTGAATATTCCTTTTCATAAACTGTACTGCACCTCACAAACCCATGCTAAATCAGGATGCCATATAGTATGCTTGTGATCATGGCTTTAGGATATTTTCACTGTTCAAAGGAAAACCAGCAATGCTTCATTTTCTTACCAAATGGCTACTCAGAAATGGATGACTTTATGTAAACTTTTGTTGCAAGCCAACTACAAAATAAATGTCCCTGCAGCGTGGGACTAGTGATCACCAAGATCCGGAGCGTTAGCTGGATATTTAGTTCCAGCAGGTTGATTCTCTTTGGCCTGCTTGTAAATGGGAAGAGGTAATGTTGCAGAAGATACAGTCCTGCTATTCTCTCATGTGCTTAATGCCTCTCTAAAATTATCTCTAGTTTACATGTATATGCAGTTAGAATTGTATCATTTAAGAACTCTGCAGTTTTTACTGACAGGGTCATATCCTTCCTTTGCCGTCAGCTCAAGGAGCACTATTGAAACTTTTAGTTAAGGTCCCTGGCCACAAAGCAAGTATTTTTCTATGCTGATACTGCTGATTCATAGTTCCATATGGAAGTGTGCATCTACCTTCATAGGCTGTGTTAGTTATGTATTTGGATACACAGAAGTTTGTCATAAAGGCTCCCTCCTTTCCTACGTTCCACACTTTATACTTCAACACGTCTGAGAAGTGCCATTGTTCAAATATATATGAGCCTTTAACACACCTTGTGCTGCTTAGACCTGTTGAGGTATAATGAGGTGTATAGTTATATTTTAAATCCTGTTTCATTTGCTGCTGTCCTTTCCACGACAGTCAGACAGTGAGAAAACGGCCAGAGAGATGAGGTGGAAGACAGAACTGCAGTTTTCTGAAGAAGGATCTTGTCCGTTCACTTCCTGCAGTTACACCATGTCTTTATCACTCAAAGAAAGCAAGATTACAATCTGACCACTCAACCACATACTATGTGTTATTTTTAGCCTACTGTATAAAGGGCACCTGTCTTTTTTAATCCTGATGGTCAGCTTTTCAGATAACAGGAAATAGTATAGCCACTTATTAGTGCAGCAAATATATTTCCTGTTGGTCTACACAGCCAAAAAAAGAGGAAATTTTCCCATGATTTCAGTGTGGGTAAGATTTTAGAACCTCAGTGTGACAAGGGAGAATAATAAACAAAAAAAGGGGAGGAAGGACAGTGATAGATAAGGGGATGATCATGGGCCACACAGTCTTATAAATATCTTGTTTTTCATTTTTTGTTTGGTTGGTTTCTATTTTTATTAGTCTGTTGTTTATGCTTTCTAAAATAATGTTCCTAAATAAACAGCCACTGCTTCCTTCAAACTGTACCAGGAAGCCTGACAGGAGGTTTGTGAGAAGAGCAAAGAAGACATGCAAATTTGCCTTATTTTAAGGAGGAATTTCCTTTCTGGAAAATCTCCTCTTCTTCGCTGTTGACTACTCTTATTATTGGACTGCCATATTTGTGTGAGAACAATCCTGAGTCTTATTAACCAGTTGCTTATTATCTAGTTCCTTCCTTAATTTCAGAAGACAGTGTGTTTCTGTAATGCATACAACTCCGAATCTAAGTGCTGTGCTGGAGTCCTAACTTTGAGATGCTTCTCCTTTTGACAGCAGCTGGAGGTGCACAGCAAGGATTGGATCCTTGGAGGCTGCTTCTGGTGATGATGTTCTAGGTTTTTTTTCAAAACAATGCATTGTTACTCAGAAAAGATTAATCAAAGACATTTGGCTTAAGCAAATCCCTTAGTTGATTTATATGAGTACATTTTAAAAACTTTATTTCTGCCATTAATATTTATTCAAGCCAAGAGCTCCTAGCCATAGGGGAAAGCAAGAACTCTCTTGGATGGTGCTTTAGTATCAGCTCCATGACAAGTTCTCAGCTCTACCAGGAGACATCATGAGAACCAACTAAACAAGACCATTGACCAGCAATCCTTGCTGACACCTGCCAGTTAAAAACAATCTTATCTTTGGGCTATACATCACCTCCATCTATTAAGTCCCACCTCACAAAGTGCATTTCCAAGAATCCCTGGTCCAATTGCTAAAGCTGTCATCATATGTGCCTTCAGCAGCCTAGGTTTAATGCCCAAGGAGCCCTACATGCTAATTTAAAATGAGAGGCTGGTACTTCTGCTGAGTCTTTAAACCTGTCCTAATATAGCTGAGACAGAAAGGATCCCAATTTCTGGAAAATCTAGACAATTTTTATTTTTGCATAAGAAATACATTCACAATATTGATTATATGTTCCATTTATTGATATCTGCAGTACTGTTTCACTCAGCTATAAGCACCATCAAGGAGCTTACATACACTTTGCATTCCAATACAAAGAAGCTGAATTTACCAAATATTTGTTAAGAAATTCAATCTGCCATCAAACTAACACATACTTTGATATATGATTTATTATTTAATTAAAAAAAAAAAACCAAAAAATAAACCCCTACAGATTTAGCTAAAACCTCCCCAAAAATTTAATATTTTTATTAAGAATTACTATATCAGCTTATCTAGTAAAAAAGATGCCAAGATGAAAAAGTCTTTGAATTCTTTGCATAATTCTCCAGAATATACTTTCAAATATTAGTGAGTTTTTCTAATCACATACTAAATTTTAGACCAGCACTACATTTCATCAGGTAAAATATCTATTGTATGGTTCATATGAGAACTGTGAGCAATTGAACTTAAATATTTATTTTTAACCACAGAAGCTTTGCTGGAATCTAGACTGAAAGAATCACTACTGTAAACCAAATTTCTTACCTCTGATGGATGTCCAGCTCTTATAAAAGTACAGAGTGGATCAAAAGCTCCTGTTCCACAAGCCAGAAGATGGGTCCTGTTGTATCGGTGAAGAACACGGATGTAATTTGCACATTCATCCTAGTTTATGTAAAAAATAAACATAGGGAAATATTAGCTTTTAATTATGTGAGGTTTTTTGTATCTTATGTGCACTTAGGTGATGTTCTTATATTGAATCTTCACTTCATATCAGTAACTCTGTGCCATCAGTTTCATGGGTGGGCATTTTTACACTAAAAAAGCAAGTTTAGAGCACTAATTGATCATATTTTATTTTAGATACTTAACCAGTTAGGAGTTGCTTTGTTATAAAAATACACATTTGTGCTTCTTTTATCTTGGAGATATTCTGCAAATCTGAATAGATCTTTTAGTAAGTATTATTAGATGCACTAGATGTAAGATTCAGAGCATAAGATGTGAATAGTCAGCAAACGGCTTCTGTCTCAAGTTAAATAAACTTTATCTCAAGAAAAATATCTTTTTTCTTACTGCACCATTAATTGCTTGTATAATTAATAGTTAGTCAATATTTTTTATATTGTATAGACACATACTTTGTCTGTTCCCACTGTTTAAACTCCTTTGAAGAAATATTCATTTCCCCCAGGGCAACACTTTGGGACTCATTAGTGTATTTGCAGCTTCATAAATATTACAACTAAAATGTTTTCAAACATCCCTTTGAGATATGGGGTCATTATTACTGTGCTAAACTAGAAATGGAGACAGTGAGATAAAAGTATCCATTGATTTTGGGACTCCTGCAATTTGGTTTTAGAGAGTATTTTATATTTTGCATCGGTTTCTATGTATGAGCGAAATTACTGTACATTTCAATTCATTGCTCAACATTTCTGTAACTTAGGATCCTGAGCTTTAGGAGTCATGTCAGGTTTAAGACATTTAAAATGGTATTAATCTGAGCTAACTTTAGCTGTTCTAGAGTTTAGACATGTAATTTATGCAATTTTCACAGGCTTTTTCAATAGTCCGTGAAGTAGGCCAGACATCTCCAAAAGGCAATTAATACAATCCTAAAATGAACATGTAAAACAGAGTGGAGGAATTTCCTTTCTGGAAAATTTCCTGTTCTTCACTGTTGACTGCTCTTATTATTGGACTGCCATATTTGTGTGAGAACAATCCTGGGTCTTATTAACCAGCTGCAAAAATTTAATGTCAAAGAGGAGGAGTCTGCAGAGGATCCATGGGCAGAATTCGACACTTGCAAATCCGCATTATGCTCAAAACTAAAAAACCAACTTTCTTCTTTCTTCAAATCCTTAAATCATTCAGTGCAAGTCTTCCAAATGCTCCAGCAAACAAAAAAGGAAAGAAATCTCCTTCGCTACTTGATTCTCCTTAACTGTTCATCCTTAAGATATATGATGCTAATTCACAGAAGTAAGAAATGTAGGTAACCTGTTGTGTAATTAAATATTATGTATACACAAAGGAAAAATCAATTTTTTAATTTCTTACTTTTGGAATTTCATGATTTGTAACTAATTTTTTCCTTTTTTTTTTTTTTTTTAAGCAAATGAAAAAAAACATTAAGTCAGACAAATTGAGAGAAGAATGGGTTGAAATCAGTAGGATGTGATCCTCTCTGCATGCATCGGCACTCAGTGACAGAGGTGTACCGTTTGTATGTTCATTGCCCAAGTATTTGCTGACTGGTGGCAGAAAAATGATATTCCATAGGAATTTTATGGTGCTGTACAGTTTTTGAATAGATGGGCACTGGTGCTGTTCCTGATTCTCCCTCTCCTCCAAGAATGACCTTCCTGACTTATTCCCTCTGTTTGCTCTCAATGGTGATCTGTTCTTAATTCCATTATTTCCTTTTTTATCCACATATGCCTTCAGCTCTTCATCTTTGTGCCAAAATCATTTTAGGGATCTAAGATTTTTTTTAAATGGGAAAAATCTACACTTCTTTTTTTCTCCTGCGTGCCTTTGTAGGAATGCCTGAAAAATTCTGCAAAAAAACCCCCTAGGATGAGGAAGATACCAAATATAGAAAAAACTAATTCCAAATGGCTAGACTTGATAATTTATAAACAGATGAGAAAAGGTGCTGTTCTGGGAAGTGTCAGGCAACAAGGCATTGCTGCTAACCCTGCTAATAATGTACTGTACACAGAGCAGGGAAGAGATGCATCATCCAAGGTTGTCTTTAGGATGCTCCATAGATATATTAATAAATCTGTGGAATTTTATTCATCTGAAACTTCTCAATGTGGAGGAGTTAGTTATCTCTACAGAATCTGATTTCTATATCTGAAGGATTTCCAATTCTGATAAAGTAATTCAGAGTAATTGAAAGCTCTCACACCACAGGCGAACAGGTGTGATTCCTGGCACACTGCATGACAGCTGAAGGATTTTTGTTTCCTTGGCTTCACTCAAATCAGAAAAGCATAGCGTTATTATAAGAGTATGCATGTGCTGTTAAGACGAGCCTTTTTTAACTGTCCTATGAAGTCTGTTACAAGCTCTGAAACTGTTTATGACTACAATACTTGCAGTTTTACTGCTACAACATGAACTGATAACTTTTTAAGGGTATACAAGCTCGTAAAAGTGGTCTGTTCTGTTATATAGAAAGAGGCAGCAGAGTACACCTGAAGTATTTCAATGCTGAGAAGATTATTACAATATTATCAGTTCTACTTAATAATTATGCCTTGAGTAACAGATCTTTTGCAAAGGAAAATAAAAAAAGAAACAGCATGGAAATAAGCAAAAAAAAGTTTGAAACTGAGCAATATTTTTTGGAGAGTTTGTAGTGTGAAAAATAGCATTAAGAACAAAGGGCTGATTTTAAGGCACTATGCTATTAAGTCAATATTGGTTTATGGCTTCAAAAAATAAAGGTGAAAAGAAAATTAGTAAGGAAGTTTTTTATTCTAATTTAGATTCCTTTCAGGTTGAGCTATTATATTACTGATACTGAGCATGCTGGTGAAAATTACTAAGGTTTCCCTGATATTAATTAGTGTTACTCGTTCACATAGTCCATACATAATTAAGTCTCATATGAGGATCAGAATATTGTTTGGTATTACAATATTTCCAGCTTTTAAAATTTTAATGTATTTTTCTTAGATAGTCTGCTTCTGGAATCTTGTGATTATTTAAAAGTTTTGGTTTTTTCTATAAAAGTAGTAGTTACACCAAACCTTCATGGTGCAGAGAAATGTGGGAAATACATGAAGCTCTTTAAACTATCACATTCATACAATGCAAATTTCAGGACTTATAATAACAAACTGGATTGCAAAAAGGTTTTGAGTTTTAGGGAAAGATGAGTCTGAGGGGGCTATCTTTGCTTTGAAACAACAGTACCTATTTCTGTATTTATTATACCAAAAAAATATTGTCAGAGTATCAGAAAATATGTAGTGGTGAAGGAAAGATGGTACAGCTTTAACTAATAACAGCCTATGCTGAGAGGTAGTATTAAATAAAGGCCAAATAATTTAGGTTTGGGGTTCATTTAATATGACCATAAAGTTCAGCCACTGCCATTTTCAATTAAAATTATCAATGATAAAAAATTAACCTGAAAAACTGCAATAAACTCTTAAGAATCTTCAGAAAGGATTAGTTCTAAGCCAGGTGAGTGTAGAGAGTTGGAGTTTTATCATTATTATTATTATTATTATTATTACTACTTTCCAATCTGCTTCCAGTCCCTTCATGTGGACAGTTCTCAAGCTTTTACTTCAGAAGAAATCTTTATAACTTCCTAATCTTATTTGGAATATACTGTGGTTTTCGTCAAGGCTGCTGTTTGCTGCATTCGTGGGAAAAGCTTGTATGTGCCCTTGCATGTCCTACATTCCTGTCACTGTTGCTGTAAAACTATCATAATTTTCAGATCCTTTGGTTCAGTGTGAGCTCTCTCAGCTGTGGGATTTATTAGGTGTTGTACTCGCTCTGTGTTTATGAGGTGCAGATAATGAGCTTGGTGCACTGCAAAGCTAAAGAGAGCTCCCATCCAGAACTTTCATCCTGAGCTGCCAATGATATCAGTTGCTGTGTGTCAGTGAGCTTTCAGGTCTTTTCCCAGGAACTGATTACAGTCAGGGCACTGAATCACAAGAACAGAACAGTTCTGAGGTTCATTAAAACAGAGTGTTTTTATCAATATAACACAAAACCTATAGGACAGTATAAGTTACAGTGTATTTTATAATTATTAATAATGTAACTGCTTTTTTGAATGTATTCTAGAGAATGTGGAAATGGATAATCCATGTGGACAAAAAGAAAAGGAAATAGAAATGGAAAAAGAGAATTATAAAGGTATGTTCTTTGATAGCACCAGAAAAAGAATTAGAAGAAAGTTCAGATGATCAAAAGTATTCATTGCCTGTTTACGAGCAGGTTTGAAGAGCAATTAAACTAATAATTTAGTGTGTTCACAGTAGTTACATGTTTTTAACCTGCAACACTTAAATTTATATCTGTGCTTTAATCTCTCTCAAGTTAGGGATGCCTGAATCCTTGTTTTGGACTGGCCACTGGTATAATTAAGGTATATTTGCACTGTAATTAGTGATACTTACAGCATCTCTTCCTTTAATTATGCATTCTTCTGCCTGCAGAGGTGTACTAGGCCAATGGATCTGAGGAAAAAAAAAAAAAACAAGAAAATAATTTAATTGGCAGTCTGCAGCTTTTCAACTATTTCTCCTGTGAGAGATTCTCAGAACAGAAGTACAAAATCATCGAACAGCTCAGGTTGGAAGGTACCTCAAAAGACCATCTGGTCCAGCCCTTGGTGGGAATGGGAGCCTAGATGAGATTATCACTCTGTCCTACGCATCTTTAGAGCCTCCAGTGACAGAAACTCCACCATGTCCCTGGCTCCTTGTGAAGGCAGAGCCTCTGTTCTCTTTCAGATGCCATTTAAATACTTAAGTACTGGAATACTGTAATGAGTTCCCCCTGAGCCTTGCCTTCCCCAGGAGAAAAGAACTTCAGTCTCTCCTTTGTTTGAAGATAACTGTCTTGACTAGGATAGCTCACCAAACTTAGTAGTAGTCAACAGAATTTAAAGGGAGCTAATGTATGGAACATTTTATATAAATTCAGTAGAAACATCTATGCTAAACTGTCAGAGATTTTCAACACAGTTATTAATTTTGAACTAGTGATTTCCTGCTTTAAGTAACACCCAGGAAAGAAAATGGTTTACAGTGAAGTTAATAAGGGTCAGCAATTAACCTCATGGGAGAAGGGTCAGCTCTTCACAGTCAGTTCCTAGACATAAAGCCAAATTACACAAGTGAGGATTTTTCAGCTACCTACTATACAACATTTATGTTTCATTCCAGATGCATGATTTGTTTGGATGAAAACAGTGTTAAACAATGACTGAGCACACTGGAATGATTACTTAATATCTTAGGACATTTAAAAGTGAAAACAAAAACATGTTCACGTCAGTGATAGCAGGCTTGGCTGAAACCAAATAAATATCAAAAAACTGATGTCATCATCAAGACATTTTTGTCAATAATCCAATCACAAATTATTTTTCTGTCTGGAAAACATTTTGAAATTAAGTTTGTCTGCTAGGCTTTTTCCTTCCTTTTTTTTTTTTTTT